>JAMAKF010000010.1:320274-679126 GCA_023628655.1 Sarocladiaceae sp. R1802
AATAGTTGCTTCACGCATGCCGGGCTCCTCGGTTAACCCCAATAAAATTAATTTAACACCTTTCAACTTTCGTGCGGTTTTAAAAAAAAAAAAAAAAAAAAAAAAAAAAAAAAAGCCAGCACCGGTCGCATTGCAATGCTGCCTTGCCTGGATCTGAATGCTCTGGCTGTGCGACCTGGAAACACTTAATCACTGTTGAGCGAGATGTCAACCTGTCTTGTCTGGTCTTCTTCTCGGCAGTGTGCGTCCATCGCCTGGCAAAACCAAATCATTCCCTTCGTATCGACAATATGACCGCCCATTCCCCCCCCCCACGGAAGTTTTTCTCCAATGAGAAAACCCCGTCTTGCATCTTGCGACAGACTTGACGTCTCACCCCCGGTCACGCCACCGCTATGGTGGCGCCATTACAGCTTAAGCATATACTATAAGCGTACAATAGAGTGTCCGTCAACCTCGACCCTAAACCCTTTCCCCTTCCCCTTCCCCCTGGTTGCGCGCCAAAAGGCCTCTCACCCCTTGCATGGAGTTATTCCCGGATCGAGTCTGCCGTTTCATCTATACCAAAATACCCCAGAAAGTCCAAGACTGTGACCACTCAAACCCCTGTCTCCGGCTAGCAGCCCGAAGACAGAGCCCAGCCCTTGGCACTCCGAAACACCACAGGCGTCTCATCGCGAACGCACCCTTGCCAAGGGGTTTCCCCGATCGATCTATATATACACTGGCAGGGTATCGCGTTTCGCAATGCAAGGTGGAGAGGTTCCGTTTCTGTCCAGACTTGGGAGGACAGCGCAATCTTATAAATACACAAAACGCCAAGAACGGAGTTGCGACGATGGTAACGGTCTTCGCGAGGGGATCATTGGGCGATATGGGCCGGCAAATACGTAAATGCAGGGCTACGGTGAAGACTCCGGCTCCTGGCCCACCACGCGGTGTTTCGCGCATCACTCTTCCCAAGACCACTTCAACGGTTCATCATGTTCAGACCACCGGGAAATTGTCTATAAGAGGACGGCTCTGTTTCCTAACGTCAACTCAACTTCTCTTCTCCTCAGCCTCAAGTTCTCTTCGCTGTATCTTATCAGATTTCCTTTCCTCTTTCTCACTTTTACCTTCTCTTCTCGTGACTGGTTCACAGCAAATTCACTTTTACAATCATTTGACTGGATCAATTCTTCTTTCTTTCGATCAAGACTGCCAAAGCACATCCTTTCTATCAACATGAAGTTCTCTACCGTCACCGCTGTCTGCCTCCAGCTTTCTGCTGGTTTGGCCGCTCCCCTGGCCCGCCGCGAAATCAACGGCATCCAGCTCTTCCACAAGGCTGCCGGTGGTGCAGCGGGTGGCGAGGCTGGCGGTGCAGCGGGTGGTGAAGCCGGTGGTGAAGCCGGTGGTGAAGCTGGCGGTGAGGCGGGTGGTGAGGCGGGTGGTGAAGCCGGCGAGGAGGAGAACGAGAACGAGCTCGAGCTCACTGGTGTTTTCGACCAAGCCGTCACCCTTGAGGGCGGTGACATCAAGCAGGACACCCTCTACCCTCCTGGTGTAAGTGGCAGAAGCAATTTACGCGCCAACTCTGGACCACGTTACTGACCCGACGCAACAGACCAATGGCGGCTTTGAAGTCGAGTTCCAGAACACAGCTGGCAACACCTTGACCGTTACCGAGAACGCATCCCCCGCCGCTCCTCCGGCCGGCTTCAAGGCTCTCGAGCCTGTTAGCTACGTCGTCTCTCTCGCAGACGACTCCACTGGTGCTACCCTCCAGAAGATCGACTACATTCTCACCGCCGGCAGTAAGTTGAATCCTCGCCTTCGATATGTGACTTATTACTGACACATCCTGATAGATGCTCTTGATATCAGCAAGGGTAAGGTCGGCAAGCTCGATGCCGCTACCGACACCTTCATCATCGACGAAACCGTTGGCGAGCTCGAGTTCGAGGTGGAGGAGAACGAGCTCACTCTCACTGTCGCTGACCTTAACGGCGAGTGGGCTGTCTTCGTTCCTGACGCCGCCGCCGGTGGCGATGCTGGAGCTGGCGGCGAAGCCGGTGGTGAGGCTGGTGGTGAGGCTGGTGGCGAGACCCCTACGACCGGAAACTCCATCCTCGACTCCGTCCTCAAGCTGATCGGCGAGGGTGCCGCGGCTGCCGACGCTGCTGCTGCTGCCAACGCGGCGACTCAGGAGTCCGTGTCGAACCTGTAAACGCCTGCCCCGGTCGCCTAGACGCTGATCCCAGCAGTCGCCTTGGATTTCTCGTCTGTTGAGTTGTCTTCTTGTGTACGAAGTTTGATGCTTGGCTCATATGTACATATGCAATATATACTAAAAAATCATTCTGAGGCGCTTCGAGGGTTCGCAGTGTTCGGTCACCTGTGCTATTGGCGCGTGCAGCAGGGTGGAGTGACAAGTGACCTGGTGACGAGGATTCGTGACGAGGACTTGCATGCCTCTGCAGTCCGTTGCATCGACCCGGTAGCTCCCAGTGCCAGATGTGAGGGTACCGAGGAACACCGCGTCTTCGTTGCCAGGATAGAGGAGCACCGGCAGGACATGTGCGCGTGCTAAAGTAGTAGCTTTCGGCTTTGCAGAAGCGAGAAGATTATCACTTGTTCTTCATTCCAATCGCGCCACCTGGATGATTCCTCTCGAACACCCTCTTCACACCCTCCTCTCCCCCATGCACCCTCCTGGCCGCTGCCATTGCCAGAGCATCACCCACCGCCAACGCGACAGTCGTCGACGTCATCGGCGCCGCGACCCCAAATGCCGTGACCTCCTTCTCCTCCTCCCTCACCGGCGCCGGGAGTAGCACCGCATGCCTCTCGCTGAGAAACGCACACGTTTCCCTCGTGAGGTGGGATGTGAGGAGGATAGTCGGCAGGTCAGGATCAAGGTGGGGCAGGAGCGAGAGCAGCTCAGGAGTGCGTCCAGAGTAGGTAATGAAGAGAAGAGCGTCGTTGTGTGTGATGATGCCCATGTCCCCGTGGAGGGCTTCGGTCGGGTGGAGGAAGACCGACGGGATGGCGAGGCTCTGGAGGGTGCGAGTAAGTTTCGTGCCGATGTGGCCTGATTTCCCGACACCGATGACAATGACTTTCCCGCCGCGTGATCGAGTGTCGGCAATTGTGCGCGCAGATTCCCTGAGTCCGTGCTGAGCGATTTTGTTGGTTGCGTAGACGTGGGCGAGGTGGTTGAGTGCGGCAGCTTCGGTGTTGAGGACGTGGAGGCCAGGCAGAAGCAGATCGTCGTCGTCGTCTTCTTCTTGATCGTTTTCGTCGAGAGAGGACAGAGGCGTCTCTGTGCCGTCGCAGATGACACTCTCGGTGGGCGATGGCGACTCGTCAGACTCGGGGGGAGATGGTAAAGAAGTTGACGCCGTGTTGACAGGATCGAGGGCCATGGCTGTGCTGGTGGCCAGTGGCCGCTGTGGTGGGTGATTTTTGAAGGGACCAACAGGTTCACGAAGCTGCCCCTCGCCAAAACTGTGGTCCATTGTGAATTCTCGCATGTTGCACCAATTGAACGTATGAGAGAGAAAGAAGTCGATCTTGAAGAGACCTGAGCTTAAGAGAACGAGATTCCAACTGCTCGGTCAGTCTCCCTAGCTCCGTCGTCCTTATAATTGCGCAATCGCATCATCTCCATCGCTCTGCAGCAGCGCCGTGCAAACCCTCCATGACGCGTTTAACTCGGTCCCATCGATCCCGACACTGATAGACCCTCCCGCCGTCTGAAACGGTCTCACGTCAACCTAACCAGAGTTCATTACTGCATGCGTTGCGTTGCAGCTAGCGGAATGGTGGCTTGTCAAGATACGCATCTTCCGGGACTAGCCGTTGGCGTGGGTGGGACTGTGAACCGAGGCCACCGACTGACACATTCCGTTTTGGCATTTGTCACCAAAAAGTCGATGATTCTTCGATAACTGCTCTAGCGCGATTTTGAGCCTATGAGCGGATTCTAGACCCGATGCGCAGCTGGACTCTATTGTCGGAGATCGATCTTATCACCGTCTTCCGTGATGATGACTCCAACCTGTCTCACTTCTCACTCAATGAAGCGATGATCTGAGCGCGATACCCAGGCGTCGCAGGCTAAGGTAGCAGCACATCATTCTGACTCCTACAATGTGAACTCGGTCAAGTGTTCAGCAATTACTATGTGGGCGAGATCAGCTGCCTCTCAAGCAGCTGTCACTCTGCATCTTCATCGTCCCAGTCCTCAGGCTTATCAATCTCATACGGAGCAAGCTCATCCAGATTCGCAGAGCTGCCAGCCTGCTGAGCAACTTCAGCTGCAAAAATGGCCTTGAGCGTATCGTTGACGGATTGAGGGGTCGAGCCGTTCACCTGAAAGAAACGGCCCTCGATCATCCAGAGGTCCGGGAAGACAGGCCCTTTACACTTTCCGCTCGGCTCGCCCCGTTCCTCGAGCTCGCAAATGTCGGCGAACTCGAATACTTTCGCCCCAGTATTCGGGCTGCTCTCAGCGCCCCGACTTCTTGGGAACCCATAGTCAATCCAGAAATGACCTTCTGTCCGGAAAAGCGGGCTCCATAAGCAGTTATGTTCGCCTCCTCTCCTCCCGGCTTGGAATGAGTCGCAACTATTGTCAAATGTGCTGTTGGGTCACAAACGTCAAGAGTCTGTCTTCGGACAAGGGGGGCTTTTGGCACACTAGATCAAGCCTTAAAGGGGCGAGAAACGTACCTGAAATGTCGAACATTGGTTCCGCAATTGGTGTTGCAGCTCACCGATAAGGAAGGCACACTGCCGCAACAGCGACCCTGTCCGATGTTACTGCATTGGTTGGAGATGCCCGTGCACCGGTCCCCGGTCCATTGCCTAAGATTCAGCGCCTCGACAGCGCCACAGGAGAATACAATGAAGGCTTCTGTATAGAGCAAAGACAGTACCCAGTTCCAGGATATCATTTTTAGATTGAGAAAAGCTCGGAGAGACTCATACAGTGCGGTCAAGATGTGATGCTGTCTAACTGTGGTCGGGGGCAGGTCGATGCGGAGGGCGGCAGCTTTTATCTCTTACGCACTAGTAACGAGAGCGTTACTCTTTAGCACAAGCGAAGAGTCCAGATGTTGCGAGTTGATAGAGATTCCATAATCGTTTACAACAACCTCTTAGGCAGCTTTATCCATGTCGCCCGTAAGCTTTTCTTGGCCCAAAGTGCCTTGATTCCATAATCCAGTGTGTCTGGGTGTCGGACATGTTTTTGGACATTGTAGTCATCTTGGATCCCAGACAGAGGTCTGCTGGAGTCTATTTAAGGCCACATCTGACATTCTTGAGAGAGGATTATGGAATCCCAAAGCGCACATCTTCCCGAGAGGCATCATAGGGAACCCACTCTCAACCTTGAGAGATTCATCATTACAAAGGAACTTACCGCTCAATGTTTCCTGAAACTAAGCGTATAAGCCGCAGAGCACGATGCAACATGATTATGCAATCTTCCAAAATTTCGCGGCACAGTAACACAGTCCCTAGGGAGGGAGTAGACCGCGTTCAATTAGATAAATGCAACCAATGCCGCGAGATGATCGAAAACTTCCGATAGCCCTCACTTTTCAGATTTCGTGAAGAGCCTATAAAGATCGTTCAACCTTTCAGATCGGACGGCCTTGATCATCCCTCAGGGCGATTTGCCACAATCACACGCCAACAATGTTCCTAGCTCCTATTTCCTGGCTTCCCAGGCTAGTTGTCTTCTGCGGTCTACTTAGCAACGCGCTTGCTGTGGACGTGAGGGGATACACTGGTCTCTTTTGCAACGGGGACCGATACTCTTGCGGCAACATACCCTCTTTGGCTTGTTGCAATATAGGTGGCGCCAATCTTCCCCCCATTCAATCCTTCAGCTGCGTTGGATGTGATTCGAGTGACACACACTCTGTGTAAGTTCAGTCCCTTGCCACGGGCAGGATACGGACTGACCTGATCTCCGCACAGTTTTGTAGGGGGGCAATGCAACCTACAGGATGTCGTTACGCGAGGCGGCAGCGATAACTGCATAACCTACTTCTCTGAGTTTGCTACCGGACAAAGATGGTGTCGCAATTGCTGGAACAATGGACGCGCTGCTGGCACTCTCTCAGCAGAACCACCGTGTACGCACACCATCGAGCCGGATACGGTACGGATCGCAGGTCGTGTGTTTCAGCTCAACGGGACCATGACACAGACGCAGCGAGAGATGCTGTACGGGTTCTTCAGCAAGGGCATGCGGGCGGACTCGATCCCTTCAGTGTTTGACGAGTTTGAGATTCCAGACGACGACCCTGAAAAGTGACCTGGTCACGGGTGACGCTGCACAGCGACTTGTCTTTTGATGCATGCAAGCGACAGCTAAGAAACCCTGGGTTTTGTACTTTACGTAGCTGCCTCAGCCTCACCTATGATCTACCGGCTCCCGTGCGCAGGGATCGCTTCTGAAGCCCCAGTGATATCCATCATCGCTCTCTTCACTGCATCGTCGGTGAAGTACAACTGCATACCATCATATATGAATTATACAAGTAATGCATCTGGGTGCCGAATGTTTACCCGAAGGGAAATCTCTCTATCATGTCGTTCCGAACGCCGTGCCAATGCCTAAACCAATGCCAAATGCCCATGCGGACTACATCAGCCGCCAACAAGACGCTTCATAAATGCCATGCTGGTCAATATGCTCTGATGCAAGACATCAAGACCTTATCTGCTTCGGTCCGTGCCTGCCACACCTCCCTGGGTTCTTCGGCGAGCTCATATAGCAATAAGTCTTCGCCTCCTCGCCCGCCGGCTTGCCAAACACCTTCTTAATCTCACAGTACTCCATCCCCTCGCCCATCCACTCCTTCAGGTGCCTGTGCAGCTCGCATCTCGAGATCCCGCACTTGCGGCAGTATACCTGGCCCTTTGGCCTCAGTCCCTCTTCGATCCCTTTGGCGGCCATGGCGCCGGAGTTAGACCTGACCAGTGGTCCAGCACCGCGCCATGCCCACTCCATGTCATTGGGTCCTGAGTATCGACTTGCTAGCGACACTTGCTTCCCGTACTTGCGCTGCGAGATCTCGTACAGCCGAGGGTGCGCTAGGCCAAGGCAGATGCCGTCAAGAGGATCGAGGAAGTCGAAGAGCGTGTAGTGAAGTTCGGAGGGAAGGTCGAGGATGGTCATACGTGAGGAAGGCTTCGGCTGTAGAGGCGGAAGGGGCTCATAATCTTGAACCGAGTATGAGCGACGAGGTGGCGGCAGCTTGGGTCGTACAGCCAATTGGACGGGCAATGGGATCTGGCCGAGGGCCTCGTCGGCGGACTTCTCAGAAACAGGCGTACTGGTCCCAGATGATGAGTGCTCAGAGACTGATGGTAGCGAGGACTCGTGGGCCAAGTGTCGTCGCTCGCCGTGGACTGCATCTGAGCCATCTGTCATAGACCATCCTCGTCTTGGCGCCCTCATCCCCCGCTTGACAGCCAGGTCCCTCATGAGCCGTGCATGCTCCTCTCGTGAGACAGCCTGTGATGCCTGTGACTTGACATCGTCGCGGGCCAGTGTCCCAGTGTGCGACTGAGCGGGATCGTAGAGAACTTGCACCATGGTAGCGACTTTACAGGGGTCGTGAGGCGGTGAAGTGCGCACGAGACCGTTGTTTTCGCTCAATGGATGAGTCGTTGGTGGTTCCTGAGTAACTCAACCGAGTTATGAGGTAGGTCGTGATCGTTGTGAAGTATATGGACGGGATTCACTCCTCAATAGCGAGACCATGAGAAGCAGGTATGAGCAAAGACGAAATACAAAAACCAAAAGCCGGGGTTAGCTCTGACGATGGGTCGATACGATCTATTAAATGGCGGAGAGCGAGCCGACGATATCGGATACCGAACTGGGGGCTCCTCCCCGGTGGACCTCGTCTCCATCGTGGAAATTTTCCCGCCGTCCCCTAAATGCCCGTTTTGCAGCGACTTCATTGCCTCGGCCAGGGCAAGGGGCAGCCCACGATGGCGATAGCCGTAGCGCTAGTGAGCAGGCGACTCCGGTTTTCCTGGTGCGGTAGGCCCACGATGTCTGCTGTTGTGGAATAGTAGCCGCCGGAGACGAGCAAGAAAATGACTCGGGTGGCGAAGCGCAGAACTCGCGACAATGCGCCGTCCGTTCGCTCGACTCGGTGCTCGAGTGGAGAGAACACGCATGACAGCGTGGTCAATCCCCATCTTCCTGATACCCGTCTTCAGTTATCGCCTTCGAGAGTGGGCCGGTAATGACGGATGGTCTGGTTTTGGCTGCTGCGGCCTGTCCAGGGTGCGCATAGACCGAAGGGGAACATTCGCGGCTGGGCGACATCGTGAGATGGTCATGTGGGCTGTCATGCACAGATCAGGCGGTCTGTCGATGCGCTGCTGTGCCTGTCGCATGGTTCGCAACGGCCAGGAACCGGCAATGTTCGACTCGCGCGACGCTACTGGGAGGGTGGTTGCGACGTGAAAACAGCCTGAATCTTAATTCTGGTTTTGGGGATTCTAGAGCCTGTCAGCGCATGCTATCCAGGCACACGATTCAGGGTCGCCTCGCACCTTCAGTCAACCCGGGATCATCGCTCACAAGGCCGACGCCGGCCGATGTTAGTTGATGGCAACCCCCTGCTAAGGCTCGATACCGGGAGACCCATTGTCTCTGTAGAGGTTGAAGCATGCCAAGCGTAGGCCCAGACTGCGGGACACTGGCGATGATCAGTGGGATCATGGGTCTAGGGGCGATTCGAAGTTGGTGAACGACACTGGGAAGTCCTGTGGGCGATGGAGGAGGCGAATAAAGCGCGAACGCAGTCCCAGGGTCGTTGTCGAACTGTTACACGGCCTAGTACGATGCCTTCGTGCTGCGAGCTTCTAGAATGCAGGTGATGTGTCGATTTTGTGCTGCCATCCCGCGCTGCAAGGCACCTGCAGGCGCAACGTAAGTTGCAGGTGGTGTTGTCTCACCTGTTGGACCCCCACGTCCGTCATAATTGTAGAGGCAGAACTCGGGATGCCATGTTCCCACGCATTCATAATATACGTATCTCAAAGCCTAAGATACTAGCAATCAGGCTATGCATAAAAAAGTAACGCCATTTTGACTACGATTGCAATTCGCACTGAAGGTTGTGATATACTGAGTTTCGACCGTAGCAACTTGGGAGGCTTCGACTTGGCACAAGACATACTCAAAGTATACAGACATCGATGCAGTGCCGCCTGCTTTTTTTTTTTGCTTTCCAGGACATACACAAGGTACATAGGTGCCTTTTTAAGCAAGAACCATCTTCGGCACCGCGATCCACATCATCATGATGACCACGTCCATCCCCTTGCCCTCACCACCATCGAACTTGAACGTCCACATGCCGTCCTGCTTCTCATCCCAGAACGCACCCGTCGCGCTGTGCATGCCTCTTCGGCCAACGTGCGGCTTGCCATCCGTCGCCGTGGCTCCTCCGTCCGTGCTCGTCGAGACGTGCGGCTCCTCGCTCTTCGACTCGGTGCCGCCGCGGGCCTTGTTCAGGGAGGAGGTCGGGACGAGGTGCTGGACGATGGTGCTGTTGCACGCGAACTTGTACATCTTGTTCTGATCCGACTCGTCCTTGGACTCGGCAATAACAGCCTTAAGCATGGAGTTCTAGAGAGGTTGCGCGGTTAGTCCTCCGGTGTCTTGATTGCTCAACTGGTAGACGGGCAGAGAGATCCTACAATGATGGTCGAGTTCCATTGCTCTGCCTTTGCGTGATCGTAGAACTCTGCGCTACCAATGGCGCTGTTGCAAACCTAAAGCCAGGCGGTGTCAGTCAACACTGCTCCTGTGTCGCGTGCTTCGGCCGTGAGACCTGCAAAGGGTGCAGAGCGTACGTCGGTAGCTATTTGCTTCAGGCGAGTGAAGGGAATCGGCTTCGAAAAGTCAGTACAGCACAGTGCGTGACCTGTTGTCTGCGGTTTCATCTCACAGGAGTCGCCATCTTGAAGTTGTGTCGGTGTCGAAGGCGGTGGGATACTAGGAAGTCGAGAAGAAGTCGGGTGGGTAGACAAGTAGGGCTTGTGCGACTGAAATGAGGAGGACAAGATCTGCACGAGTGTCAATGGGCTATCTTCCAGGTTTGAGATACGCACAAGACAACACTTACTTGATGCTATCGCGACCAAGAGGGAGGCGTGACGAGGCGACTAGTGTCGTGTTTCTGTTGTGACCCTCAGTCCGCTGCAGAGCAACTTTCCCCTTTTGGTACTCGCGGGGCCAACGCGGATCAGCGAGACGAGCTACCCTGTAGTAGTCTCTACTCACGTGATCGACAGCCAATCGTCCTGCCCACGTGCCTGACTTTGCTCTTGCTGAAACCGCTGAGCTGTCCCAATGCGGCTACCTAGTGGGGTCCCTACATGGATTCCCTCTGGCGCAAGCTTCACCTGTCGTCACAAAGTTCGAGGCCCTCGGTACTGAGGCAGAGGAGGCTAGTTTTTTTCCCGCATCGCCTTCGTCCCGTCGTTCGACAAAGTCATCATCGATCAGTGTATCATACAGCATCATTCAGAGCTACTCCGTGATACTGCTACACGAGAACAGCCCGCGCAATTGTTGCCGCCGACTGCCACCGGGTGCGCCCTGACGACTCTAAACACCACGTCCAACTCCGCCAAGCATCACGAACACCATGTCGTCTCAGCCTCTGCTGCAAACCGCTCCAGGTACGCCTCATTGACTCCTGGCTCGCATTTTTCACTCACTGACATCATCTAGGCAAGCGCATTGCCCTGCCCACCCGCGTGGAGCCCAAGGTCTTCTTCGCCAACGAGCGAACCTTCCTATCATGGCTCAACTTCACCGTCATCCTCGGCGCCCTCGCCATCGGCATGCTCAACTTTGGTGACCGTGTGGCCTTCATCTCGGCCTTCCTCTTCACCGGAGTCGCCATGTTGACGATGATATACGCACTCGTAACCTATCATTGGAGGGCGCGGTCTATCCGCGTGAGGGGACAGGCTGGGTTCGACGACCGATTCGGTCCGACCTTCCTGGCGATTATCCTGCTACTTGCAGTGGTGGTGAACTTTGTGTTGAGGATCATGGACCAATCCAAGAAAGAGAAGCATGGCTACCACTAGGCGCCTTCGGGCCGTCAGCGTGTGCTTGGAAGCGATTAAGCCATGTCAAGTCGAATGCTGTTGTGCGAGGATTTAGCTTCCGGCACGCGGCGAACATTGGCGGCAGATCTGATGGGAGAACGCAAGGCAGGCAGGAGTTCGGGTAAGCAGTAGCCTGGCATGTTCAAGGAGTCTCGGGCGTCAGTGGCTGATGCATTGTTTTCTGTATTAATCCGTAACGATTCCGCATATACATAACGCGTATTCTTCGATGTATTCCTTCATGTTTGTGGCAGTGGTCGCCGGGTATCTCCCCCTTCTATGTACGCCATCATGTAAAATGTTCAAGCTACATGCTTTACAGCACTGGCCGAGTGTCCGCGAAACGCCTGGTCCTGGTCCAACATTCTCAATTGCTGCTGTTGGTTTGCAACGTAACGCCTTTCTTTGTCTTGAGCTCCAAAACTGGCCCAGTGGCCAGGAAAATCCTCAATGATTTGGTGGTCCGCACCATGGGTGCTGGTTGAATTGCCTGCTCAAGCCGTGAGCCCATCGTCTCGAAGTAATCCGTCGTCTCGTCATCGTCGTCTTCGTCCTCGCCGGCATTGCCCCGTTCAAGAACGGTCTCTTCGATCACATCCTTCTTCTCTTCCACTATCCTCTCCGCCTGCTCGTACATCTGATTGTACTGCCACCACGACTTGTCCTCTTGGCTCAAGACCCTCTTGACCGTCTCGGCGATCGTGATCAGCTTACTGAGGCAGTCTGTGCGAGCGTATAGCAATACCACACGGGGCTTGCCACTTGCATCGGCGGCTAGGAGATGTGTCGTTGCGCTGACGGTGCGCTGCCGAATCTTGGACGACGAGATGACGGAGGCCGGGAGGACGTCGTTTTTGACAGCGAGCTCGGCGATGATGGCTTCATGGGGACCCAAGAGGCTGGCTGGTCGTGGTTTTCGTTCATCCTTCGTGGCTCGCACATCATCCCCGTCATGCAGCTTGCGCTTCTTCGCGATATGTTGAGCAGAAGGCTGCGCCATTGAACAGGTGAAGGGCAGGGATGCAGATGTCTGAGTAAAAGTTCGGGGTCCAATACGACGGGCCGATTTGCGATCCTCCAGATTGACGCAAGTACTGGTTACCCTGTACTCCTCCAAGCCTGTCTTCTCCCGACTCTTTTACGATACTCAGCGTATTAGCTGCTGGTAAATTCAGTTTGGTTCATTTTATGATGAATTCATACGTATTCCATCGATCTTGAAGAGTTGACGGCCAGATCAAATTCGATTGTATATTCTGGTGGGCTACCTCCTGGTATTGACTGTTAGTTGGCAAGGAGAGTCGTTAGTACAGGTAAATTGTACCCGGAACACCATGTTGCAGCCGGGATGCCATTATCTAAACCGGGAAAAATGAGTGCACACAACCCATGCGTGCATGGTCAAGGTCCAAATGGAACACAGAGATTCTTGAGTACGTCCCGACCAGCGCCGATATCGAATGCCCTGATCCCGAGGGCATGAGGTCGTGTAAGGTACTTCAGCACCACGACAATGCATCCAGGTACTGGTCGTACGATAAAGCAAGCTCCATAACAAGGGAGGATAATCACAGATACCAGTATTCTGTGTAGCATTACGAACGGCATCAGAAGGCCATCTAACGATACGGGTCGAATCAAGAAGGAACCCTCGTTTGCTGGCTATTCAGTCGGTATAAGGAAACCAGACCAGAAGCTGCTTTCCACCCTTGCGCAACTGAACGAGTGTGGTAGCTGACTGGGTGTACGGTCAGTGGAGCATTTGACGATGGCGTCTGACCGCGGCGATGGGACGGGCCCATACAATTACAGTACTGATGGTGTCATAATGCAGAGGGAGCAGTGGGCCAAATGATGTATGTGCTGGGGCGCATTGCGTAGTCTTGAAGACAAAGTGATGCCTTTGACACGAAGATCAGAAAGAATCAACGCCGGTACGAACGTTGACATGCATGCTGCCCATGAATGTACGAGAAGCGCACTGCGCAAAGGCACCGGCCACAATGCTTTGCAACACAATGGCCTTGAGATGTCAAATTGCGCGGATGGCGTTAAGCTGTCGGGGAGCTTGGGCCCGGTCTGCCGGATCGAGCAAGTATCGTATCGACGGACCCGGAGACTGGCAAAGATGCCCCGGAGTCGCGCTAGACCCTCCTATGTGAATGACTAGCGACCCGACCTTGGCTGCAGGCTTGGGCAAGCAGCCGGTGGAAGCTAGCAAGCACAGCTGTAGACTTTGGCTTGAAAGCCAAGCTAATAGACAATGGCCGTACGAAATGGGCTGTTCTTAGTACCTGTTGAACTGGAGTGGGAACCTTGATGAGACTTTAGTGCCAGCTGGTGCCGTGCCTGGATATGTGATAGCACCTGGCGTTGCTTCTTGCGGTCATGATCACATCCCGTCGAGTTTCCAAGGTTGCCGACAACTCGTATGTCAGAGTGCTGCGGCATCCGAGACAGCGCGGTCGCACGCAAGAATGAAAAGGCACTGGCAGAATGATCTTGGCGTAAGCGGGAGATATGCTACACGAAAAGGACACGCGGCAGGCTGAAGTGCAAGCTGCGTCTCTATGTACTTTGAGCAAGGTACGAGCGTGCTGATGTTGCGCAAGTTCTGAAGTGTACCAAGGCGCAGCCCATAAAGCATGCTTTGTTGGCACCTCAACTGTGCCTGGTCCGAGTAATCCGAACTTTAACAAGTGGCCTACGGTGAAGCACAAGATACGCGCCTGAAACCCAGATGATGCATCAAGTGGGAACAAACACTGTAGAAGTCCGGCACGATATTCAGCAAGTGAAAGTCCACCGACAAGAGTCCTACACACGCACACGGGCAGCTGAAGTCCAGACTCGAGCCATCCTAGGCGAAGATAAGTAACGTAAGGCAAGTTCTAGAGTACGGCATTAAACGCTACAGCGGTCTCATCCAGAGACGAGACGCGCTGAGGCCTCCCCCCTGCATAATGCACAGTGGCTCAAGTCTCCACACACACTCTCCCTTGCTTTGGCTTGAGAACGATGCCACTTCCCGTAGGGTAGCTCCATCAGCCACCTGCAAGCGTCCTCGGACCTCCTCACGGCGGCTGCCTGGGTCTAAGATCGGTCGAGACGCTCGAGGAGTGGCAGAAGAAGCTCTGCGCCGCTTGACCCAACAGCCAGCGAGCCACTCACAAGTGGTGCTGGCGGCAAGTGTGGTTGGACCCGTCGAAGGAGGGGCGCTGGCAGGGAATGCAGCCAGGCGCTATCAGGCATCACCAGCCTGAAGTAACAGTGGCTGCCTCAACCTGGAGTTACCTTACTGGTACTACTAGTGGTCACTGGCAAGCAGTTCCCACTGCCCAGCACGCTGCCACCCACACTGAACCACATCCACTGCAGCACACCACCACCATCACCGGCGACTCTCTCCACTGCACCGTCACCACCACCCGACCACCACCACCACCACGGGCACGACTGACTGGCCGGAACGTGCAAAGGAGGAATCACCGGTCTCTCCCTCCTCTCGCACTGGGGTCCCAGGCTCCCCCCGATCCATCGAATTCACCCTCATTCCACTTGACTTCCCTCGCTCTCCATCGCAATCCGCCCCTTTCTCTCAACCACAACAACACAAATCACCCAAACCACTGCACTCTTTCTCAACTTGTTTGTCGCTTCGCTCTTCGCAACAGCAGCAAACTTGTCGTCTCGAGGCTTTCGCTAGCTCTCGACTTCCTTCATCCTTCTTCTTTACAACTTACGTGGCCTTCACCAGTCACTAAGCATCCACTCTTCTCTTCTCGACTCTCACTCTGCCAGTCGCGCCTTTGCGCAACGCAACCTCTCCTCTCATTCAACAGACGATCGTCTCTCTGACCTCAGCTGCGCGACTCACTCTCCCTGGGACAAAGCCACTCTCTCGCTTGAGCCTGGACGTGGTCGCATCATCGCTCCCCATTTGATCGTCCGCCCCATTTTTCCTCACCCCTTGCGTCTCCACTTTGGTGCCACAGCCAAAACTTAGTCATCAGCATACTCCACTTGCTCTGACGCATCCTCCCAACACAGCAAGCAGTCCATCAAGCAGCCAGCCAGGCTCGCCCAAGCCTGCCTCATCCAAGCAAACCTCTTGACCGTGCTTCACAAGCAGTCAAGAGTCTTTCGCCTGTCGCTGGACGAAGATAGAAAGACGGTTTAACGGACGCTGCCTGTGCCTGAGTCCCGTCACCGTTGCTGCCAGCAGTTTGTCTAACGACGCTGCTGATTTCCACTTTCGACCGCCCTCGCCCATGTTCCGTTTCTGGTCAAACGATTCCCGGGGTAGCGAACCTAGCGAACAGCTAGTCGAGGCGCAACAGGCACCACTGCACCTGACTCAGCCACGTCTGTCGCAAGCACACGCTGAACAACATCAAGTATCGCCCTCGGCGGCATCGTCGCCTGGCTCTTCTCTCGGAGCTCCAGTCCTCAAGAGAAGACGGCCTAGTTTTGACGACCCCTATGACAGCCTGGCAGGCGAGGAACCCGTCAAGCGGGCTCGTCATAGGGACAGCGCTTGCGAAGTTGACACCCCAAGCCCTGTAGAGCTTGAGCGACAAGTCCCCATTTCCGCTATGGATCGTGCGCGTGACGCGATCAACCATCAGTTCGGTCTCGAGGTTCTCCTCAAGCACGACGAACTGCGCTTGATCAATCAGGAGCTCGCCAAGTGCCAAGTAGCCCTCGAACAGCTTCGACGATGTCACCTGATACCGTATCCTACGGCTTGCCCTACGCCTGAGCAGATGCTTGACATCAGGTCAGGCAAGGGGCCGACATTGCGCACGCAACCGGGTGAACAAGTGCCGCGCTGGGCACCACCCTTTGGTGTTGCAGACGGCCCATACGCGAGACATTACGCCAAGTGGCTCATTCCGGATCCTGCTTTCGATGGTGTTGAGCCGGAGTGGCAGTTCACCCCCGAGGCGACGCGAGCAAGAGCTTCATTTGCCGAAGGCCGTACGACACGGAACAGCTTCACTGAGCCTGGGCCAGCTTCAAAGGGCCGGCCATCGCGGGCTAATGCTGGCGCCAAGTTGCAGGCCCTCTCTCAAGGCTACCCTCAGCCCAAGGAGAAGGCTAGACCATGCGTTCTCAAGCGCTCTGACGGGAAGACTGTCAAGCTGGTCTGTATTGACTGTCACCGCGAGAATTTCTCAAGCACGCAAGGGTTCATCAACCATTGTCGTATAGCACACAAGCGCGATTTCAAGAGCCACGACGAGGCTGCCATGCAGAGCGGACAACCCATCGACGCACCCGACGCAACTGGGGCCGCTACGTCCTCATCTTCACCCGAGAAGGCCCCGGCACCAGTATCGTCCGTCTCGCTTACCTCATCCGCCACACCAGCAACTGTCCACCCCTTTGCGAGGAGTGATATGTCGGATCAGCAAGCATGCCTCGCCCTTAAGTCCCGCATCGCGGCGTCGATGGAGCTTTACAATCGTGGCGAGCTACCCGGCATCACAGCGATCCCGACCTCGAAAGCCTCCCAATCGAAGCCATCTGGACCGAATGCCGCGCCAGATGTGCCTCACCTGTCACGATTTCTGCAGAGCAGGAATTTCAGTGGTAGCCTGGGCGAACTTGTCCACGATGCCAAGACCAAAATCTCGTTCGAGGACATTACACCTGGAGAAGACTCGGATGACGCTGACACGTCGAACAACGAGAGACAATTTGACAGAGGACCCGTCATGCGTGTTCCTGCCAAGGCCAGCAAGACCCCTTCCTCTTCTGCGGCATCAAAGAGACCTGGTAGTAGTAAGAGCCGCTCGCATATGACATTTGTCCCGCCGCCTCAGCTACCTCCGAATGCGCTCAAGGATTCATCCAAAGCCACTTTGTCCGACGATGATATCGACATGATGGACGCGAACTTGAGTCCCACTACTCTAGTCAGCAATAACGCGCCCTCACTCGTTAGCGACGATGGCGAGTACGACGACTCTGATGACGCCTCCTCGGTCTCTGGCGATAGCGCTGTTCTGGATGAGGAGTCCGAGACTGACGTGGCCGAGATCACTTTGGATGACGACCATGATCCTCGGGCCATTGGACGGGGATCTGGCGCTGTTAGGCTCAGAAAGGATGATGCCAAGCACGTCACCTTTATGAACCCTGTTCAACCCGCCACCCAGGGACGTCGCACTCACAGAACCTGATCGAGAAGGTTCAGCAAAACACCAATTACTTTTCGACATCAATCAACTTTAAAACTCTACTCTATTTATTAACCTGGACGCTGCTGCCCGCGGAGTCAACATCACACGACACCGTGAGTAGGCGGCTCCTCACGATGGGCCATTTTGGTCTTTGCTTTCTGCTGCTTTGCCATTTCGTTTCGCAAGCGTGAGAACTTATGGAGTTTTGGTGTTCGAGCCAAGGATGTACTTTGCTTTCATGTCATAAAACACACGCCTTGATAGACTGGGGTTGCACCTGGTATTTTTTGATGGTTTGGCGCATCGGTCATTTGGAGAACATCATTACAAAAAGACTGGACCTTCACAAGGAGTGGTGGTCAGAGTCCGAGGAGACTCAAGCACGCATGTCAACTTGGGCTCATGCAGAGTCAGCAAAAGTTTGGATGGCAAGAAGTTCCCCCTTTCACTCCTGGCATACGGAAGCAGGGTTGTATCAATTGGACGCGATGGGCAGCGGTCTTGTACATTACTGAAACGAGTTGCTCAAAAAAATTGACATTGCGTCCATCATAGAATCTCATTCATAACCCTTTCCCTGTGATGTTGAAAGGTGCTTGCATGGTCACATTGAAGCGTCTAAAACAACAGTGCGAAGGTGAAGAAGTATTTATTAGAAATTAGTTGGCGCGTACACATCCTCCTCCGAAGACACACAAGTTGACGGTTTCACAACAAGGCCGCAATAGCACCAGCGACAGCCGCGAGGGCACCGCCGGCGTTAATGAAGAGGATGCCAGCCGCGTCGCTCTCCGTGGGGACCTCAGCGTCAAAAGTAGCCGTGTTGCTTCCACGGGGCTCATCTTCATCATCCTCATCGTCGTCGGAGGTGGTCGCAGGAGCGGTGGCCATGGTACCAGTCGGGGTGGTGGAGATGTTGCTGCTCTTGGTGCCGTGGATAGAAGCCTGCTGGCAGAAGATGAGGACCTGCTGGTTGGCGGAGGTGGCACGGGGGTCGTTGGGGCAGTTGTTGTAGCAGCTGTGATGATATGATTGGCTATTTCATTCCTATCTTATCTCTTGTGCGAGGAAGCACATGGGCGTGATCCCAGGCATGGATGAGGGTCGTTGACTTACGTTGCTACGGCTTCGTAGGCGGCGCACTGGCAGTCGTAGTCGGTGGCATCGCAGGCCTCAACCTTGTCCTTCTCAGTGCTGAGACAGCGCTCGACGATGTAGTCGGCTTCGCAGGAGGAGGAGGCGGCAGGGGCGGCGATGGAGGTGGGCTCCGTGGTGGTCTGGGCGGAGACGCCGACAGCGAGAAGGGCGATGGGGAGGAACTTCATGTTTGCGGTTGTTGATGAACTTGAGAAGAAGGAGGTGTATGTAGTGGTTGGAGAGCAAAAGCTGAGATGAGCAGACTGAAGCGAACGAAAGTAGTGAAGCGAGTGTGGTGAAGTTGAGAAGTTGAGATGTACGGTCGAAGAAGCACGAAGAGGAGGACAACCTTAAAGAGGATGGGATTAAAGGCTTGGTCCGGAGAGAAGACTACGGAGTGAATGCTCTCTTATTGCTGTGGGCAGCGGCCCTTGGCGCCAGAGTTATGGAAGGGAATTAGGGATGGGACCAGGTCTCGTATGCAAGGCGTGTTCGTGGAGGCGAGACACGGCATATGCGCGACGCATTCTGGGGAAGAGAGAGACACGAAGGAGGGAAGGGAGAGTGACTTCGGGCCTTGTCTGGGACAGTGTCTAATGATTCACATGGGCAGTGGACAAACCAGCTGTAATGTTGTTGCCACGATCTGCAACTTTGTAAAAGAACAAGTAACGATAAGGGACAGGCAGGCGCAGTTGTGCCCAGTTAGGAGTTGTGCTGATTCCATACGGGAGGCTCTACAAAGGCATGAGGGGACAGACCCTGAGTGTTGAGCATCCGGACGATCGATGTTAGTGCCACAGCTGGCAGCGAGCCAGGGCGGCGATTGGTCGAAGGTGGTGAAGGGGGAAAGAGGCCGAGCGGGAGATGGTCACGTCTGCCGTTGTGGATCAGAATGAAATTGGGGATGGGGAAGGTCGTCTCAGTCGTGGCTTCTGACGTCCATCTTCATCAGAGAACCTTCGCGATTTGTTGAGTCCCGGGGAGAGAAATCAGTCATCTGCCGCATGCAGTTCTGTTTTCTTGGAACCGAAGCAGATGGTGGGTGTAATGAAGGACGCTCACAACCAGGATCTGGGGAAAGAGCGCCTGTCAGAAGCTGCAAAGTGACTACGCGCGGCTGAGACGTGGCGTCGAGCGAGGAACTTGACCTGATTTGCCAAGCGAAGCTGTCTGTCGTGTCTAGCCAAGTCGGGTCCCTTCATGTAATTACCTGGCCGTCCCTGGTTATGTTCTGGATGACTAGTTTGGATGACTATTCTGGATAACTATTCTAAATAACTATTCTAGATAACTATTCTGACTATTCTAGTTAAGTATTCTAGGTAACTATTCCGGTCGGAGCTTGTTGAAGATAATCACGTATTGATGTGATATCAAGATGATGGCATTGATCGAATTGATGAAAGAGAATAGCTAGACTGATAGAAGTGGTGGAGGTAGAAATACCTTACCACTGTGTGCAACAGCACCACAGAGACGCTCCTTCCAACAGAGCTTACATCGCGTTAAGAGAAGGGATGGCCGTGCGTGGGCCTCGCGAGGATAGGATGCGTATACCAGATATGCAGAACTGCGTCTGCTTTGCCGACTTCGTGCAACTTCGGGTTCATGATGCGGCGTCGCTGTTGTGTAAGGCTCTCTGAGTTGTAGGTCTCCTCGAGAGAAAGGGTAACAAAAGGGTGCTTACTAAGGTCCTGACAGAACGGCCAAAAAAAGAAAGTTAGCAAGAGACGGTTTCGATCCGTCGACCTCCGGGTTATGAGCCCGGCGCGCTACCGCTGCGCCATCTTGCTTTGAGGAAGACGGATGGTTGGCAAGAATTGTTGACTATTAATGACACGTTGCGGTGGATCCCACAATATGATGCCCACGCGCATCAAGCGAAGCCATTTTCGACAGTTGGATTTTCGAGCGAAAGGGCATGCTGCTCCTATCTCTGTTCTTTCCTTTGTGCCACGCATATGCATGAATCAGAGGATGGGAACAGCTTCTTCAGGTTTGGGAACATCGAAGTACTCTCGGCGTTGTTGGTTGGGCAATTGGTTCAGCAAGCGTATGCCAGCTTCTCATACAGACTCTATGACATGTAATATACATTGACAATAATACAACGCCCCTCTTTGCTGGGATGCTGAGCGTCATCTACCGCCTCCTGGCACGCGCACCTCCGCTCGACGCAGCCGGCACCATCTCGGCTACCTTCTGTTGCTCAAGCTGCTTCTTCTGCTGCTCGATCGACCTGTCCAGCAAGAATTTCTCGATCTTGCGCTCACCATCCACCAGCGTGCCCGCTTCCGCCCTCTTACCGTCCTCCAACATCGCCTTCTCCCAAGCGTTCTCGAGCGCCTTCTTGCGATCCTTCGTCAACAGCCACTCCTTGGGGAACTTTGGCTTCTTCTCGACCTGGTGGTGTCGTGTGTCCAGCGGCACGTCCTCAAAGGTGTCCTTGGGGTCCTTGGCAGCAGCGATGAGGTCGTCGACGAGATTCGATAGGTAGGCCTTGTTCTGGGCGGCGTTCTGGTACGAGTCGCTCGACATTTTGATGAGCTGCGTGGAGGGGTTGTAACGTGGACCGGCAAGCTTCGTGAGCTTCCGCGATTGTTGGGGGGTGAGCTTTAGGTCGTCGGGCGCGAACTGAACGACAACCTTGCGGTCTGACGGATGGTTGTCGCCCAGATAGTCTGTGTATCGCCATCGGAGGACCTCCTTCTCCGTGGGAGGCTTGAAAGGCTTGGCGAGCTCTGCAAAGAAGGTTAGAATACTCTGGGGCAAGATGTCTTTGGTAAGCGCAGCGTACTTGATAGGAGGGGCATCTCCCAGACAGCAAGTCGGGCGTAGTGCCTCATTTCCTTGACTTCATCGAGCTTGCCGTGTGCCATCTCCGTCATGTCATCCTCGTCGAAAGCAGGCTCGTCTGTGTTCGTGTACGGGTCGTCCTCATCGAACCACAGTGAGCCCTTGTCGGGTCGATCACCGAAATCGATCTTCTGCAATTTATCCTCGGTAAATCTGTCGTCCCTTCTGCCTTCAGGTGTGTTGAGCTCGCTCTTGAAGTACTCGTCTATGTCGGTGGAGTTCTCCAGTTTGGCCAGCTCGTCCATATGCGCCATTGTGTCCTTATCCATCTTTGAGAGCAGGGACGCTTCCATCTTCGCCAATCGCAAAGGTCCCTCGTCCTCAAGCGCATCGTTGTCCTCGCCCTTGTCGACCCATCTCGGCGTCGTTGAAGTGAAGCCTCGTTCAGCTCGTCGGAGCAGCGGCTGTGAGCGTCGGACCACTGCAGGTCGTATTGACTGCCTGCACGCGAGCAGAGACGCCCGGAGTGCATGCGATGCCGCAGCCATTGTGACGGTCGACGGATGTTCGGAGCTCGGGAACTCCTTTCGTTGTTGGCGCGTGATGGGCTTCGAGACCCAGCCAAAATTTTGGGCGACATGATACAGACCACCAGGGGCGGCGGCGAGTGATTTTAGCCGAACATAAGCCACTGGAGGTGCTCACCGAGAGCTTGAGCTCAACGGCCCACTACAGGCCAATGTGTGCCGCTGGAGCGGCGCTGTCAACAGTGGTCCCACCACATCTCCAAATGTACCCTGGAGCTTGACATCACGAGCATCTCAGTCTGCATCACAAGCCAATATTCGAGAGCAAAGCATGCATCGTCCGCCATGAATCCATCTTCAGAGTCGGTCGAGCGACACTGTCTCGTTACTGTCGGGGCCACAGTGGGATTCCAAGCCCTGACTGCCTCCGTCTTAAATGTCGCTTTCTGGTCCGTCCTCCAGAAACGCGGCTTCACCTCACTTCGAATCCAGTGCGGGCCGGACATTGCATGGGCAAGCAAACAGCTTGATGCTCAATCAACCGATGTCCCCAGTGGTTTCAATGTTGATGTTTTTGAGAGGACGAGCAATCTGATGAAGGATGAGATGGTGCTCTGTAAGGCGGCAGATGGCAGGAAACAAGGTCTCGTCATCTCGCATGCTGGTTCGTCACCTGCCGCCACTTTATCGCATTGTGACTGACGAAAAGACCAGGAACTGGAACTATCTTAGATGCTTGGAAGGCTGGCGTTCCACTCATCGTGGTTCCCAATAACGAGCTTCTTGACGATCACCAATCCCAAATGGCCAATCATCTTGCCAAAGAAGGCTACGCAACCAAGAGTTCAGCTGAGTAAGTCCTTCGTCCGTACAGAGACTCTGTTGAAAGTTTGATGTTCAAGTTCGTTGCTGATATCGTTGTCTAGTGTTCTGAAGCTCGAGAAAGCAATCGACAAGTCTGATGTACTCGCGGAAAGGAGCCAGTCGCGTTGGCCTGCCCACTCTGTTACTTCTACGAAGCCACCAGCAGCCAGTATCTGGACGATTGCTCCAGAAGATGTGTCAAAAGAGGAAGACGCCCAAATGGCGCATGACTAGTGATTTGGAGCACGCCATCGCCGGCGGCCTTGGGGTCATCGCTGAACACGGACTCAAGCGTCTCGACCAAGGTGGGAGAGTGAGTGACTGGATGTGAGATGGCTCCGTTTGTTCATCAATTGCTCTTACTTTTGGTCGCATCTACCACGAATGTTATACCCATCCCGCTTGCTGCTTAAATCATATGTGCCGCCCTATTGCTCCCATTTCGAAGCGCAAGACTTACGGCAGATTATGAACACCCCAGATCTTCACTGCCGCATCTCCACCCGCGCTGGCGACCTTGCCTCCCTGGACCCAGCAGATACCATTCACGCCATCCTTGTGCGCGTTGGACGCCTTGATGCGCTTGCCCTGATGATTAGCATCAAGGCACCAGACGAAGACGTTGGTGTCAAGACTGCCACTGGCGGCGTACGCGCCGCTATCGTCCCAGGCGATGCATGTTACGCGGGCTGTGTGCGCTGACCATCGGTCCGCCACAAGGTCCCATGAACTGGTCGCGTAGACGTAGATCTTGCCAACGCTGTTGCCTGCGGCGAGGTGATCGCCATTCTTGGAGAAGGCAAGGGTGGAAATGTTGCCCGTCGGGTTGGTCAGAGTCTTGGTCTCCCGGAGAGCGCCGCTCGCGTCCGACGTGTAGATCTTGAGGGAGTTGTTATCGGCACCGACAGCGACGAAGGAGCCTGACGCGGCAATGGCGCCGGGGGTGTAGCTCATTGACGTCTCCTTGACCAGCTTGCTGTCGGAGTAAGCAGCAACACCGCTGGCCGTGGCGACATAGAGAAGGCTTCCAGCCGCAGCGATACCTTTTGGTTGCGCTGAGAGCTGAACGGCATCACCAAGGAAGGTCTTGGCAGATTTATCCACGGCACGCAGAGTGTCGTCCCAGCCGGCGCTGTACGTCTTGCCAGAGGCCGCAGCGAATTGGGATACCTGGTTTGTATGCGCTTGGCCGTCCACCGTCGTGGCGAGACCTGTCTTTAGATCCCACTGGCAGACACGTCCGTCGAAGCTGCCAGACACAAGCGTCGAGCCGCTCCCATCAGAAGCCGCCGTCAAGGCAGTAACACCCTTATCGTGGCCTTGGATCACACGCACTGGCTCATTCTTGCCCTCGTTCAGATATGTGAGCTCTCCACGGAGGTTAACGCTGATGATGAGACCATCAGCACGACCGTATGGGATGACGACGCCAACCTGCTGATTCCCGACATCGACACCATCTCCAAGCTGCCATGTCTGGAGCACTGAGCCGGTTTCAGGATCCCACAGCTTCACAGTCTGGTCCGCACTAGCAGTGACAAGCTTCTTGCCATCTTGTGACCAAGCAACGCCGAAGATGCTGCCCGTGTGCTCACCTTCGCCGATTTGCTTGGTCGGCTCACCCGTCTTGCCGTCATAGAGCTGGATGCGCTTGTCAGCGCCGACTGTGACGAAAGCCGAACCGTCTGCAGTGTATGCTGCACCAAGGACGAATCCCTTGTGGAGGCTGGACTTCTCGTTGAACTTGTACGGTGCGCCGTGGTAGAAGACGACGTTACTGTCATCACCAACGGTGACGGCTCGGAAGGGTCGCTGGGGCTTCATGGCAACTGCGTTGATCGCCTTGCTGTGTCCAATAATCTCGCCAACGGAGTTACCGCTGTCAGCGGTAATGCAGCGTCCGAACTGTTCACGGCCATCGCCAACGGCAATGACGCGCTGGGAGTCGCCATCCCATGCAATATCGGTCAAACGGCCAGCGATGATGCCGTACTCGCCCCTCGTACTCTCGATGGTCTCCGGCTCCCAGACGCGCAGCATACCAGTGGAGTCACCACTGGCAATCTTGAATCCATTGGGGGCGAAGCGAGCTACTGTTGTGGTGGCAGTGTGCCCTGTGTATTCTTTACAGTCGGAAGGGTCGTCGATGGATCGAACGAAGATTGACTTGCCGGCCTATGAGAAGAAATCAGTACAGCGCCGAGGCTTGATTGGATCGGAACACTGAGGCTTACAGCGTAGGCGAGGCGCTGTCCTTTAGAGTCGGCGGAGAGGGGTGTAGGCTGTCCGCGGGTTGTGGCTGGGACGGGTGCAAGAACGCGCTCGAGGGAGATGGTGGGAGGAGCCATGATGAGGGAGGAGGTGGAGCTGGAGGCCGGAAGCGAGAATCTGTGGGAGGTTTGAGAAAATTAGAGGCGGATGCTTCGATCTGAGACGAGGCTGATGACGACGTCGGCGCTTGGAGGGGCAGCACCGGCACAGGCGCGAGCTCAGGCACCAGGCACACACCACTGAAGCACCAAGCCCCGCCACAGCTGTGAACAACCTGGAAGGTGGCGGGGTCATATATCGACCTGGAGGGTTCAACTTCCACGAGATCAAGTACCGACCAAGCGTTGATAAGTAGTATTTAGCTACGACCTGCGGCATAACTTGATTGCAGTGCCTTCTCTGAGAAAGTGATCGTTGTGTGGACAGATCCCGGAGACACGTGAAATGATTTCATCGATTACCGATGAACTTCACGTTATGGTACCTTGCTTCAAGCCGACCACGCCTCTCAACATTAAGCCCATGAGTTTTCCGGGTTTCGCCGCTCAAAGCAAGATGGCGCAGCGGTAGCGCGCCGGGCTCATAACCCGGAGGTCGACGGATCGAAACCGTCTCTTGCTAAGTATATCATTTCCATGGTGTTATCCCACGGCAATTCTTTTTGCCCCAATTGTTACATGATCTTCGTGTCCCTTAATTTTTGTTGCGGTTGTCCAGCTGCTAAGACTGTGGCAGACTTGTGATACACAATCAATACCATTACTACTGCGAAAAATAATACGATTACTGTGAAACAAGAACTACTATAGTAGAGACTGCTATAGTGGGAGACGTTGTAGTAGGAACCGATATAGTAACTAAAGACGACTATAAGTTAGGTGCTGTATGGGAAAAGCTCCAATAAGAAGCTGATATTGCAATTTTAGAGTGTGCAGCCTTAGGTCTGGGCATTGAGAGATTCTGAGTGCTAACTAAGTACATCAGTTCCTTCCTGTGGCATTCTTATTCGTCGCGTTGATCTCAGCCGTCTAGACTTCAATTTTGTCGACTTTTTCGTCCTGAAAGCAAGATGGCGCAGCGGTAGCGCGCCGGGCTCATAACCCGGAGGTCGACGGATCGAAACCGTCTCTTGCTAACGTGTTATCTTTTTTGCATTTTGCTGTTGTTGCTGGGTTGCCAACAGTTCTTTCTATCAGTTGCTCTATGCTCATGGTCATCGTAGTTGCAATACGTGCTGTGTTCACATACACTTTTCAGTGAAAGGATTTGAAACGTCTGATCCTTTTTTCCTAAGTCTTTAACACCTGCACATTGTGGAGGCGTCTACCTGACAGCGAGGCGCAACTCCCGTCATAGTCGGGACACGCGCGAAGTCAACTATGGCTCGGGCTAGGTGAGATAACATTAAATCCATCCTTTGGTAAGGTTAAGTACCTCATGCATGTTGTGTCTTGAATTCTTCCTGCCGTCAATCATACTTCAATTGGACGTCTGTTTACTACGAGCTAAGCCGAGGCCGAACGAACAGTGTGCCTCTTTTGGTAATAATGAGGGGGAGTCGAAACCATCCGATCACACGCGTCGCAACCTAAACCTTCAAGGACGGGAGCCTCGGCACCCGACATTAACACGGGCTTATGGTAGCCGCAGCTTTCCAGCATGAGCGTCGCATTTAATAAGCCCCCCTCTTGAGGTGGTATCTTTACCGTCTCAATTCCTCAGTATCACCCCTGTTCTCTACCAGCAAACCAGGATAGGACCTATCTTGCAGGAGCTTGTGTGGGGCTTCTGTTGATTCGGATCACTCGAGCAAGCGTCATGGGCACTTCGTAATTGCAGCAACTTCCTCTCAACATCACCTTTTTCGACTGCGTCGACCAGTTTCATAGCGCCACTGCCGATCGGCCCTTCTGCGTCAACTAAATAGCCTGAGTTCGCAGTAACCAGAGACAGCGCATCTCTCGCCAATCACCATGTCGGCACCGGTTCATGCACCCTTCGAGGCCATGCCTACCACGGAGATCACCTCTCACGTCAGCACCCTCCGTTCAACCTTCCGCTCAAATCGCACAAAGCCCTTCCCATATCGCTTCACCCAACTTCGCAAGCTCTACTGGTCCATCTGCGACAACGAGGAACTCCTTAAGGATGCTCTGTACAAGGACATGCGCAAATGCGCATACGAGGCGGAGCTGGGGGAGATTATGTGGATGAAGAACGCCATCATTGACCTTATTGACAACGCTGAGAGGTACCTCCAAAACGAGAAAGTGGTCGATATGCCGATCCACACATTTCCCATGGGCCACCATATCCGTCACACGCCTCTCGGTGTCGTCCTCATCATTGGCGCATTCAACTTCCCTGTCATGCTGAACCTCAGTGGCCTTGCGAGCGCTCTCGCTGCAGGCAACTGCGTCGTTGTCAAGCCTTCTGAGAGCGCGCCGAACTGCGCCATGGCCATCAAGAAGGTCATGGATGACGCACTGGACCCTGAATGCTACAAGTGCGTCGTGGGCGAGGTTCCACAGACGCAGGCCCTGCTCGATACCAAGTTCGACAAGATTGCCTTCATTGGCGGCACCAAAGTCGGCACGATCATCGCCAAGAAGGCCGCTGAGACGCTCACGCCGGTGCTGCTCGAGCTCGGTGGACGCAACCCGGCGTTCATCACGCGGAACGCCGATGTTCAATCCGCGGCGCGCAGACTTATGTTCCACAAGACGAACAATGCAGGGCAGATGTGCTTTTCGCACAACTACATCCTTGCCGACCGCGCCATTCTGTCCGAGCTGATCGACGCTCTGAAGAAGCAGGCCAGCATCATGTTCCCTAACGGCACACAGGAAAGTCCTGACTATGCACGAATCATCAACGAGAGGGAGTTCAGGCGCATGAAGGCCATGGTGGACAACAGTAAGGGCAAGGTTGTATTAGGCGGCAAGATGGTCGAGTCAGAGCTATTCATTGAGCCGACGGTCGTGCTTGTGGATGACTTGGAGGATAGCATGATGGCTGAAGAGAGCTTCGGCCCGGTCTGGTCGATCATGGCCGTGGACTCGCTGGACGAGGCCATCGATATCGCCAATAAGGTTGACCCGACGCCCTTATCTCTCTTCACCTTCGGCAACAATGCTGAGAACGAGAAAGGTAAGCCCACTGAATAATGCAGCATCTCGAGCTCACACTAACTACTCATCCTTAGTCCTCATGAGCGTCACCTCTGGCACTGCCAACATAAACGAAGGCAGCGTTCACGGCCAGTTCCATCCCTCCCCCAACTGCGGCGTTGGTTCCTCCGGCACTGGCCAGATGCACGGCATCTACGGCCTTAAGAGCTTCAGCCACCAGCGAACCGTCGCGCGCGGTCTACCTACTTGGCTCGAGAAGGCGATCCGTGTGCGCTACATGCCGTACCAGCCCTGGAGACTGGAGCAACTGGTAAAGACGACAGGGAAGAAGCCAAACTTCGACAGAGACGGCAACGTGATCAAGGGGCTGGGTTACTGGCTGGGACTGGTTTTGGGATTGGGTTCCAAAGGCAAGGGAGCGCTGTTGAGATGGGGAGCGGTTTTGGCCGTGGCGGTTGCCGTGTCATGGGGCACTGGCTCACCACTCTGGGCAAAATGAGACGTCTGTCACGTCTTTAAGCAATGATTTTATTTTGATGGGCTGGGATGGAAGGGCTCCTTGTACCAAGATATGATACTACTTCATTTACTTCGTTCGATGAGCATGTCAATACTCTACCGAAGACGAGTACGATAGTTGATGAGCCTGTGAATGTTCTACTAGCATGTACCTCATTCTTCTAAGACACGCCTCATCTGAACTTGTGACATTCTAGGACACACTTTTAGTTGCCAGCCAAAGCAGCTGCCAACCTCTTGCCTCTCTCGCCACCTAGGAACAGCTCATCCTCAACTCCCTCTCTTGCCATCTCCACTGCCTCAGCATACCCTCTCGTGACCATATCCTCATCAACTTTGACGCCATTCTCGACCAGCGCAAGAACAACGCTCCTGATCCTCGCAATCTCTCGCATCGTAGGTACGTCGATCTCGTCGTTCTGACTCGAGTACACCTTGTTGCTGACCGTCTCCTCCATGCGGTTGATGCCCGCCGCCTCAGCACTCGTCTCGCCCTCGATATGCTTGCTGATCCAGATGTAACCGTTGACGCCGAGCAACACATCGATCTTCGCTGCTCCATTTGCCGGCTCCAGAGTCCAGACCTGACGCTTACTCCTCACGACACCACCACCGCCTCCTGTTCCTGTCACCGCCGCAAACACACCATTCCTCAACTTTCCGTACTTCAAACTTCTCGTATGCAGACTCGCCGCGCCGTCTTGATGCAGCTGCTGTACCTCTGCTACCACCAGATCTCCTTCGGCGAAGTAGCTCCGGATCTGTAGCTCGTCGGTCTCGGTGCGCTTGCGGAGGATGCCGCCGGGAAGGTTGATGGCAGAGATCTGGAGAATGGCGAGTTGGGAGGCGGAGACGTCGACGCGCCAGCGCTTGGCTTGAACTTCGACGATCCGGCCGACGACGAGGTCGCCAATCTCGGGGGTGTAGCGGGCGCGGAGGGGGCGGACGGAGAGGAGCTTGTTGGTCTTGGTAAGGGTGCCGGCGAGGGAGGAGGTGATGTAGGAAGAGCCGGCTGGGACGTAGGTGCCGTGACCACTGGTAGTTGTTAGTATCTGAGCGCAGGAAGACTTGATGTATGTGTAAGGAGGCGTACCGCATCCATTGGGGGTTGTGAGTAATGACGGCTCCCGGCGTCAGGATGTCACTGGGGCTCTGGTAGGTCTCGTTGCTGTCGCGCCGCCTCTTGGCCGCTCTCATGGGAACATCGCCTTCAAGATCTGCGCCGCCACCGCTTGAGTCTGAGTCTGAGTCGGATCCGAAGTCGAGGTCGTCACGTCTTGAGCGCGGTGGCGCCGCTGGCTGTGGTCTGAGGATGGTGATGGGCATGATGGGCGTACAGTGCACTGCAGCTGCGCAGCGACTGGCGTGGTTAATCCGCTCTCGCAGCTATATGCTGTCCGTAATCGAAAATCGCAGTAGCTATTTGAAAGCTTCAATCGATCGCAGGGCTGTGGAACGTCAAGCTGATGTGAGGTGAGGTTGAGTAGGTGGTGGGGTTGGAGGTTTGGAAAAGTTGCGATTTTCTGCGGCCAAAGGTGGAATGGATGGAGATAGTGGTGATGCAACGAAATCGCCTAGCTCGACGTAAGTGTTGTCAGTGTGACCGATGCTTAAGATATTATGGAGAAGACACGACAATACTACAGTCTTTCTGAACTTCAGTTCTAATCGTACAGTGATCCTACATAAATGGAGGTGCACGGCTGGCTCCCTCTCATCCTGCGCCGACATAGGCCAGCAAACATGAGGAATGTCTTCCCTCGACCACCACAAGCAGCCCAGCCAGCATCTGCTCTGACGATGCAATGACCAATGGGTGGGCTATGCATCCAACAGTCTCACTTGAATGCTCGCCAGAGCCCAAGATATGCCAATCCCAGCGAGATGCCGATGACACCAGCCTTGCGGCTCTTCATCCCAAACATCGTCTTCTTCTGCAGCAACGCCTGTTGGTTGCGCTCCAGCTGCGCCATGCCGGAGAAGTAGCTGTAACCAGCTAATCCGAGAAATGCGCCACTTCCTTTAAAGCGCATGCGCGTCAGTTGCTGCGTATGTGCAGAGGACACTCGCGCGCCTCGACGGGGTCGAACTCACCAACCACTCGGCAGCTCATGCAGTCATCGTCGCTGTCCTGCCGAATGAGCTTGTGCACGTCATCGGGCTTCTCTAAAGATCGTATTGATGTCATGGTCTCCGTTTGAGAGCTTCTGTCTGGTTCTGGAGGGATTTGATCGCGAGAGGGTAGGTATCTGTTTGGTTGTAGAGGTAAGGCGCAGAAGGGGGTGTCATTTTTGGGCCGAGAAGAAGCTATACCCGACTTTGGCCTCGCCGAATCATGTGTGTTGCTCACGCGAAGATTTCGATCATTCACCCATTGAGCGAGACGACATTCATTCCTACATAAGTAGGAAATAACAACTCAGGTCTTTATTCTTCAAACTCTTGCCCGTAGCTAGTGTGACTCCCTTAAGCAGCCCTCCAACATACATCGAGCTACCTCCTCGCCAGACCCTAGCACACGCCGACCCTATTCTACCGCATGACCTTGAAAACCTACGCTTCTGATAGTGCCAAGATGTGAAGTTTCTATACCATATCTTTAAGCATTGGGCAAAGATAACAAAATAATTTATGGCCACTGAGGTCTGGCGAGCCTTTCGGCTGTTAGTCAGCGGTGCGATATCGTCATAGGCGCCTGTAGCGGTACCTGAGCTGCAGCTCCGTCGCGTGCCACTGCCCGGCACCACTGCCCCTCCTCGAGCATCACCACCAACATTCCCTCCTCTTGGATTCTCGCAACACCTCGATCCCGTGCACGCCTTCACAATGAGTGGCGTCATCGAGGCTCTCCACTTCTTCGACGACAGCAGGTACAGAGAGACAGTACTATTTACTTCACGAGCAGGCTGACCAAAGTCAGGAATACCATCCTTTCCCACGTTTACGCTGGCCGTCCGCTCTCCGCCGCCCACCTTCTACCTCTCTACCTCGAGCATCCCTCACCGCGACCGAACCTCATCTACCTCCCAAACACGAATCCACCGACTCTGGTCTATAGCTTGACACACGACAATCTCCTCATCCTCGCTACCTCCACCTCCGACATCGAGCCCCTCCTCGTCCTCGAGTTCCTCCACCGCATCATCGATGCCTTCGAAGACTTCCTCGGCGCGCCGCTGCTGGCTGTCAAGATCGAGAACAACTATGATGTAGTCGCTCAGCTTCTAACAGAAATGTGCGATGCGGGCATGATCAGCACAACGGAGCCGAATGCGCTGAGGGAAATGGTCGAAATGGAGGGCTGGGTTGGCAAGTTCCTCGGCAGCATCAGTCTTCCGGGGTACGTCGAACACTCGCCAGCGCTCTTTGCCAGCTTTGACTAACAAGTTTGCATAGGAAAACGCCGTTGAGCACAAACTTCTCGAATTCGAGCGCGCCGTCCTTGATCACCCCCAATACACCAGCTCTGCCCTGGAGAAGAGCCAATGTCCGACATACCTCCAATGAGATGTACGCCGACGTCGTCGAGACCTTGTCCGTCACCCTTGCGCCATCTGGCCGGCCACTTGCAGCCTTCGCCAATGGTTCAATAGCCTTTACATCAAAAGTCTCCGGAGTGCCCGACATCACGCTTTCGATCACGAGTCCGTCAGGGAAGCACAATGTCGAGGCAATAATGGAGTTACCCGTGTTTCACCCCTGTGTTCGGTTAAACAAGTGGAAGGAAAGGCCTGGGGAGCTTAGCTTCATACCGCCGGATGGAAGATTTATTCTCGCAGGCTACGAAGTTGATCTCTTGCCTTTCACGAGTGGGAAGAGTGGAAGCTTAAGTGCCAACAACCTCAAATTACCTGTCAATCTGGAGATGAAGACTGGTCAGGGCGCCACAGGCTCAGACTTCGAGGTGAGACTACAGGTCAACAAGATTATGGGAACACAACCATCTTCAGGGCAGGGGCTCGGCCGAGGGGGCCCAGGAAGATTGGGGAGTGGCCCCCATCCCGGATCACCGGGAGCACCGCAGATTGACGACATCACTATCACGGTCCATCTACCAGCTGATGTCCGTAATCTGTCTGAGGTTCGTCCGAGCAAGGGAGATGCGAGCTTCAACCCTGGTGACAAAGTGCTTGAGTGGCATATCTCTTCCAAAGAGTTCTCTGGTCCTACATCCTACTTCGGCCTTCGATGCACGGTGGTAGGCCCGCTTCCAGACGATGATGAAGAAAGCTCTGAGGCCAACGGCTTCGGGTTAGATGCAGACTACTCTTACAACGAGCCATATCAAAGCTCATCGACGAGCAAGGGCAACGGACCATCGAAGAATGGCGATGATGAAGCAAAGGACGCGGCCAAAGTGGCGCAGAACAAGATCCTTATGCCGAGCTCGGCATCTGTGAGCTTTGCGGTGAAGGGATGGTTGGCAAGTGGGCTGAAGGTGGAGAGCATCATGTTAGACACGAGGAAGAGCAAAGGACTAGGCGAGGGCGTGAAGCCGTACAAGGGCGTCAAATACCTAACAGTCAGCAAGGGCGGAGTTGAGATTCGTGCTTGATGGCACGTAATGAACAGTTGGAGGCACAGTAGCAAAGAGGTACGGGGACGACATGAATGAAGCAAGCTAATAAATACACTGCCAATTGTGACACGGAAAGGGGCATTTTTCCCTATTGTCTAAGTGAGTAAAAAGTCTGACATGGACGATACACAAGATAGAAAATGTATGTTCTCCCGTGGGAAGCGTCTTCATCCGGGCGTCCCCAGACAATCACCCCACACTCGTCATCCCCAGGCTGTTTCGTGATGTGATCGGCTCAGCGCTACCGACGTCGCGTCCCCCCCTCCACCCTCCGTCCATATTCGTCCTCCACCACCCGCATCACTGCCCGACACCCGCGACATTCAGAGACGCTGCATCTTCTCGACCATGGGCGCCGAGGCATTGAGCCACCGACTACCCAAGTAGCGACGAGTATTGTCCACTGTCGACGAGTCGAACTGCCTGTCGGGATGAAGCTTGGCTGCCAGGCGCTTCGGCGCTGCTGCGCGGCTGCCGGGCAGCGAGTGTCACTACACTCTTGGAGGGCACGAGGATGTATCGGTGGAAGTACGGATTGGAGCAGTGGCTCAAGGTGTCTTTCATTACAAGCCAGTCGTCCTAAGACAGCCATCTTCTTTCCAGGTACGGGAACCCGAATCGTCAAGACCTATCGAGGAGATGCAAGCTGACACCACCTCAGGCCAGGGCGTGCAGAGAGTCGGAATGCTCTCACCATGGCTCGAAGCATTTCCCTCGACCGCTACGCCACTCATCCAAGAGATCGACCACCTCTTGGGCTACAAGCTCTCCGATGTCATCCAAAACGGACCATCCAACACGCTGACGCAGACCACGAATGCCCAGCCTGCCATCATGGCCACATCAATCCTCATCCTCCGCATCCTAGAAAAGGAATTCGACTTCCGAATCGCAGATCACTTTGATATAACGTTGGGACACTCGCTGGGAGAGTTCGCGGCTCTGGTCGCTGGAGGCTACATGGATTTCGAGGACAGCCTGTACCTGGTACAAAAGCGCGCCGCCGCCATGTCAGAAGCGACACAAAGCGCGATTAATAATTACGGCGGCGAATACGGCATGGTCGCCATCATCACTGAGCCGGCCTACCTCCAGACGCTCATCGACGCGATTCGAGACTTCGTCGGGCACTCGAGCGCGGGAAGCAAGTCGGAGAGTAGGGAGGACGTCCCACCTATAGACCAGGTCCTCATCGCGAACATCAACAGCAAGAACCAGATCGTGCTGAGCGGGAGTATCGAGCGGATAAAGACGCTTGTGGCTCATGTGCGGCAGTTCTTGGGGCACGATCCCCGTGCAGTGAGGTTGCATTCAGACAGTCCGTTCCACAGCCCGATCGTCAAGCCGGCGGTTGGCGTGATGCGTACACTGCTCTCAGGAAGCAGCAAAGTCGCAGGACGAGAAGGCGAGGACATTGTGACATTCCCAGGGCGGATCCCGTGCGTGAGCAACGTCACTGCGCGGCCATTCCAGAGTAAGGAAGAGCTTAAGGACCTACTGGCGAGGAGCTGTCTCGAAACAGTGCGATGGTGGGACAGTATCAAGTACCTAGATCAGGACATCAAGGTGAGGAGATGGGTTGGCATCGGGCCAGGACGGGTGGGACGGAATCTGGTGGGCAAGGAGGTGGGCATGCGCGGAAAGGACTTGGTCAAGGGAGGAGGTGTTTGGGCAATTACGGACCCATCGGAAATCGAGGAGGCGCTGAAGGGGCTGGCGGAAACGAAGCACATCGTTGATGAGGAAGAGGAATCATGATAATAGGGGTATCGTCGGAGGGGACGCTGCGCAGTTTATGCCGTTAACAATGGGCTCTCATCATCAATACTGCTATGTAATATGCCGCCATCAAGCACTCTAGTAGCATTCAGTTGTGACATCTACGCTCAGTGTCTTCTTCGTACTGTTCGAGGTATCCGGATACTACATAATTGATGGCTTGCTTCTTTAGTCTACTTTTTGCTGGGCATATCTCACTTTCAGTGGCAATGTTTGCTCTTTTTGTTCGCTTCGGGACTCTGTTGATAGCTCAATACCCGTAGCCTGAGTGTCAAAATCGATAGAAGAGACTCTCTGCATCTTATGAATGTTTCGAAACAACATCAATCGGTTCGCTCCTCTGCCGCTACTGAGGTTGGGTGCTTCAGCTTTCTTGTTTCTTAGCAATGATACATCTAGTGTCCCAGACCGTACTACACCACCTGGTCCCTTTATTTTTGTCTCTCGAAGGGTCTTCGGTATGTATTCCAACTATGAGAAATACTTGAGGAAGTCCTAGAGCTATTACTTGAGCATCAGGATGAGGCTTCAATCTGATCGGAAAAGCGTTGGCAAACTGGTCGACTTACACAGGAGGAGCAGTGGATCCCCCTCCCCAGTCCACGCACCTTCGACGACCGTCACTTTCGCTCCATCAAGCTCAACCTCCATCACCACCTCGAGGCTCACCACTCCTCAGATCATGACCGCCGCAATCCCTTCCATCGCCTGCCTAGGCGTCATCGGCCGCAATGTAAGGCTCCAGCGATCAGTCCTTGGTCCAAAGAAAGCTTGACTGACCGCATCGCCGCAGAACAACCCCCTCCACATCTCCATCTTCCCCTCCCACGACCCAGCCACGAATACCTTCGCCCCGATCCGAACACCCCTCCAGTTCTCCCTCCTCCTCTCCTCCTCCATCGACGTCTTCGATCTCCGCGCCCGCCAAAACACCGCCTCAAATGTCGGTCTCTCCGGCGACCTTGGCCTCCTACACGCCGTCGACGACCGCCTCGCCGCTTACGGCTTCGAGACAAACACAGGTGTGCGCCTCGTCTGCGTGGTCGACAGTCGCGGCAGGCGAGTTGACGCAGCGAATGCGGGGAAGCTCGGACCCGTGGCGGGGTTGAGGGATTCGGAGCTCAAGGTGGTGTTTCGCGCGATGCAGAACGCGTGGGTGAGGTTGAGCCAGAATCCGTTCTTCGTGCCGGATGAGCATACGCCCCTAGATGGGACGGGGGGTGTCAAGATCAGGAGCAGGAAGTTTGAGCAGGATATGCGAAGGATAGGTGAGAGTTGGACGCCCGGAGTTACGAGCCTCTAGGCGGTATGGTCTCACGGCTGTTCATTTTAACGATACCCGATCGAACAATGTCGACATGTGTTATACAAAACATGGCGGGCTACTCCTCCTTCTTCTTCAACCATTCGATCCGCCACTTTGAGAGACCCGCCGGCTCCTCTATATCGACGCTCTCGCCCATTCCCTCACCACTATCCGCGGACGCACCGAACCCTGGCTTCCACTCGACTCGTTTCGACGCTTCGCCTCCTTCCCAGTGTCTGGCCTCAATGGGCAACGGGCGCCACCAATCCCCAGTTCGGGCATGCCACTGCGCACTACACAGCTCCCACAGTCTCGATACACCGCGCTTGTACGCGAATCGCTCGTCCTCCCCCGTGAAGGCTCCCGTATTGCCAAAGTCAATGGCTGGCTGAGGTCTTTGCAGTTGCTGTTGCAACCCGAAATCTGAATCTTGATCCGGATCATACGTGGAAGTCGGATTGGCCGTGTCATAGAAGCTGACATTAGGACGGAACGGGGCCATTTGGTCCTGGTAGACCTCTGCAATGGTCTCGGAGTACGTTGCATCGTCGTCGCCGTCTGATACTTGTCCAGAGGGAGAAGCTGTCTTCTTGGAAGGGAAGAAGAGATGGTCCGGGGTGCTCTTAGCACGGATGAGAAGCTTGCACCGGGCTTCGTACAGCGCATCGAGAAGGGTGATGAAGCGACGGGCCTCGTTCTTCATGGAAAGAGTAAGAACGGGGATATTGTCGATAATGAAAGTGTGGTAGGATGAGGCCATAGTGATGTAGTCTGCAGGTCCGAAGGACTCGACCAGCTTCCCAAAATCCCAATAGACGCATCCTTGATATGATTGCGGAGTGTGTACCTTTCGTCCGTAGACGACAAGGTCGACGGGCTCCCAAGGTACAGGTCCCTGGCCAGTCCATGATGCAGCTGCTTTGACTCTTTGTATCCAGTCATTTGGCTCGTCAGATGGGAGGAGGTATTGGCGCGGACGTTTGGCGACGTCTTTAGCCGACTCCGCCCGTTCACCAGAAGGACTCACTCCCCCGATAGCCATGCTATCGTCGACAGTCGTCGTCATCTCTTGATCGACTTGGTCGGCCTCAACTTCTTCTCGCCTTCTCCAATCTGTGGCGCCCTCCATCTGCCAAAAATCGCATCGTGCTTTCAAAACCTCGAGGAAATTTGCAAAATCACTACTCTGTCCGAACAGTTCCCCCTTCTGCGCCAGACCAGCCGTCCCGAACATCCTCCTGATCAGCCCTTTGGCCGGGGCAGGCGCGTAATCGAGACCTGTCGCCTTCTGAAGCTCCTCAGGCATACGGTTTGAGCTCGCTATGAGGACGCCGCCGAGCTGGAAGAAGGCGATGAAGAGGTGGCTGAGGATCTTGCTGGCTGCACGATCGGGAAGTTGGAATTCGTCGAGGAAGAGGATAGGCGACTCGTCGACGAGTTTCTTGGCCAGCCAAAGGAGAGAGTAGTCCGCATCTGCTGCCGTTGTGGGAGCTGCACTGTAGGGCTGACTTCTGCGATGTGTTTCAAGCTGGGAGAAGGCGTAGAGCATAAATGTGTTGAAGTGCCAGCGCCTCTTCCTCTCTGTAGGGAGGCCGTCGGCGAGGAGATCAAGAAGCATCGACTTGCCAGTCCCTACCTCTCCAGATAGGAACAGCCCCTTCGGCGAGTCGATCTCAATGGCTGTCTCATAGCTTGACAAGACCCTTGTCAACGCAAGACTGTCCCGCCCTTCTGGAGTGGGAAGCAGGTGTTTGAAGAGCGGGTTCCGCCATATTGAATGATGTTTCAGAGCAAGAACACCTCGTCCGTCCTCGTCTTCCTCGGGGATCTTTCTCTCCGTGAGGCGGGCAACTTGATTCAGCCTCTCACGATACTCAGTTTGAGGTGTGTAGTCTTTGATGCGCGAGTAGACCTTCTGCAAGTGGTGTGCCAGACGATGCTGGGCGGTATCTGGGGCATAGATACCCGTGGACACCAAAGACTTGTACTTGACCAGAGGGTCCGTGATGGTGACTGCTGTCGAGAAGCGTCTCATTCTCTGGCCAAGCGTGTCAATTGGGTTGTAGGGATGAAGAACCTCGGTTGAGGCGTGTGGATCGGCTCAACGCATCATTGTCTGGGCTAGCGATCAACATTGACTCGAAGTACACGAAGCCACGCCTACATATTGGACAACAAGAATATAGACAACAGACTACAGCATATCAAGTTTTCACGACCGAGTTTGCCGAGCAATTGATTCGAGCGATTGACATGGGGACATCGCTATCAGGAACCCGAACAGGGTAAGACGAGACAAGTCATGACGTTGAGCTACCTAAAGGTACCTTACCTTACGTTGGCTGTTGGGTGTGGCTGAAGATCGCCTGTGGCTCACAGCCCAGCTCTTTGTGGCTGATGCATCTCCCGCCGTTAAGGCCCGTTACGGACCTGCAGCTCCTATAGCAGGGCTGCTATGCGCTACAGCTACAGGTGACATGCTCACCACCGGCGACCTTGTTGTTTTTCCTGCCCATCAATCACGCCCAATACCTTTGCGCCTTGCACGCATCCATCACTTGGCTCATCCTTTTGAGCCGTTCACCACCGTGTCCTTGACCCTGCTGCATCGCCTGACGCAGCTGCGCAATCTGCCTCCAGGTGACGCGCCCTTGCTGCAGCTACGGTCCGAATGCTGCCCAAGAAAATGTCACCGTGCTTTCGACCTTGAATCCCTTCACCCAACCTTATACTCGACGATACGGCCCAGCATCATCCATCCATCATACACGACCACAAAACGCCGAAGCGACTCATTCTCATCAGCGACCCAATAAAGTACGACCAAAAATCGATCGCGCGAACCCCCTGAAACTACTATGGCCTCCTCCAACGCGGTCGAGGGCGGTGGCCCTGCAACGGCCACTCGTTCACGACGCCGCCAAAGGCCAAAGAGCTCAGAGTCTCTGACGCAACAACCAAAGGCAAAGCGTCAGAGGCTGCCTCTCACGGAACAGACCTTCGTCAATCCAGATGTTCCACAAGAGATGACCGAAGCCAAGGACGAAAAGGTTGCAAAGCTCGATGCCCGTGCCAACGGGGTCGAGAACAGCAGCCGCCTACAACACAACCAGATTCATTTCGCCGTACGCAGGGAATCAACAGGACGGCCAAAGAAACCAAAGCATGGCGACCGCGCAACGAACAAGGGCGATGGAAGCCTTCTGCTCGTTCGTCTTTCAATTCAATCGTCATACGGGAACATACATGAACTAACACTTCGCAGACAAGCACCAGTGCATATAACGTGAGCAGATTGCCAGCTCTTCCAGACAAGATTCGATCAGATTGGTCCGGTGTGTACTGTCATGAGAAGTCTCGCTGGTCATCTGCTAACAATTGCAGCACATCAACACGCAGATGTCTCCTCGTTCGGATATGCGCTCAGCCTTACACAGACACATGCGCTCGTCTGGCCCTACTCTTCGACGTCGCCATCTCCCGAAACGTTTACCTTCACTTTACCATCTACCTCGAAACCGAACGACCCCCTTCCTGTTGGCAGCCTCGTTTCGCCACCCGCCGCGTCCAGCGAACCCGGACTGGTTGTGGTCATGGCTGGAAGCGGCAAGGTCGTCTATTGGGAAACGATTTCGAGCGCCGCGACTTTTGCCTTTATTAACAAGGACCGATCTGGTGTCGAGGGTGTTGTCTCGGGAATGTCGACTGGCGAGAAGGTCGTGTCTATGACCAACGCGGAATCAGCAGGCTTTGTCCTATCGTTCAATACCGGTCGCCTGGCGTTCCTGACAGTGCGCGACGGTCATGGCCGACCAGCGATCTCGGTTCAATTCCTGCAAGCTGGTCTCGCAGCATCGTCAAGTGGCTTCTTTGGCAGCCTCAGAAACGCACTCTCACATCTTTCTATCAGGGGCGACGTTGCAGCCGTCCGCGCGGATCGATCAACAAGAGTCGGGGAGCGCAATATTGTTGCCTTGTCGAAAAAGGGACGCCTCCAAGCCTGGCGCCTCCAGAGATCAGGTCACTATGAGCCCCTTGGAGACTCAGATGCCAAGGACGATATCGTGACCGCCATCCAGGAATACGACCAAGTCAGCCAGGGATTTCCAGCAGAGTCATTTGAGGCCCTGGACCTCACATATGTGCCGCAGGGGTTGGAAGCCAAGTATGCTGAGCTCACGCGACTAAGCTCAGCGATCAGCCAGGACGATCCTTACGTGCAACACCTGGTGCTTCTTGTAAGCTTCACGAAGCGAACCACGGCGCGATACGTCATGGTGGAAATCGTCCTCAAATCCAGCAAGTGCCACGTGGGCATGATCCGTCCCCTTACTTCTTACTCAACACCTACCCCTGTGCCGGCTGATCCTCAAGTCGGCCAGCCACGTATCTACCTTCCTCGACCAGCTCTCGTGGCATACGCAATTTTCGATCGGGCAGCAGTGGTCGCTTCCGTGGCTGTACCACCTGAATCACCCGAGTCCCAGCTTCAAACCGACAGCCACATTCTCCCAGCGAGCTACGAAGATGTCGTTGACTTCAGGGAGGATGGGAACGACATACTGGGATCCGGCATTGAAGAGATGGCAGCTGTCTCGCAGAGCCACGAAGAGAACCGCTTACAGCGTCAGAGAAACAAGAACCCCTCGGCGATCTTGTTGGTTCGAGGAGCCGGTACCGTGCGCATTATCACAACTGATGTAGACAAACTTGCCAGCGACCAGCCGCCGAAGGTCTCTGCCAAGAGCAAAATGGAGCAAGCAGTGTTCTTCGGGATGAAGGCAGAAAATCCTCTGATCTTCGACGCGCGGACTGACACCAAGTTTCCGAGAGAGGAGGTCGCGGCTGCCGCTCTGGAAGTGAGCCATGAAATCCTCAGCTCGACGGCGTCGCATTTGGCAGGTCTGCCACCGTCGGTGGAAGATAACCTTCGAGCCCGTTCAAAGGCCCTTGAGAGGCTGATGGACCACCTCAAAGCCATCGATGCTGATCTCGACCGCAAGACGAGATGGAGTCTTCTTCACAACGCCGAAAAGATGCATGTTGCGGTGCTAATGTGGCGCCTGCATGAAGATTTCACCGCTGCGAGACCTCCCAATGACAAAACGGACATCGTCAAGTTCATCATTGACTCGATCAATGAGGAGCAGAAGAGCACGCCAAGCGCACAGAACGGCGAAACGGACCAAATACGGCACTTCTTCAACAGGGACATCCACAGCATGCAATACCTCGTGGCATGGGCTTACGAACTGATCAAGACATTCTGGAAGGAGAAGCTACTCAACGAGGCAAAGCTGTCACTGATGATGCATGAAGCTGTCCAGATCAACGTCCGGGCCCATCTCGGAGCCACTACTTTCCGTAACAGCAACCTGGCTTTCTACGGTCTACAGGGTGAACCTCTACGCAATGGAATTCTCGTCGAAGGATATGAAGGGCTTGAGGAGCCGTGGACTGGATGCCACTTCATTGCAAATAATGTCAAGCGTCTCGTCGATCTTTCATTGAGGTGGTGCGAGACGAATCCACACACTGGCAAGCCGAAGACCGCGACTGAGCCTGACCCAAAGATCATTGCGAAGATCTCCGACGAGCTGCCGGCTCTCATCGAGGTGATGCTAAGCGCCGCTCAAGAGTACTCCAGATGGGGTGAAGCACAGGCCGAACCTCAAACGAAGGAAAGCGCGGTCAGCTTTTCTAAGCTTTATCTCGAATCTCGGTATACATTAACGACTTCTCTTGCAAGCATGGAAAAGTGGGAGGAGGCCACCAAAATTGCTGAAAGGCATGACAGCCTCGATGCGCTGGCTGTGATTCTTCTCGACCATATAGAGTTCCTCGAGAGTGCTCGCAACCAGCCCGACGTGTCTTCGATAGCAGCGCAGACCCTCAAGACGACGCGTCAAGCAAAATTGACCAAGTTGGAGGATTGTTTCACGGAGTATGGCGAGGATTTTGCCTTCCCAGCTTACGCTCACCTACTTGAACGCCATGGTGTGGACGCTGTACTCGACTTCGAGCTGGATCGACAGGGGTTCAAGACAAAGTTCCTACGCAGCCGGCCGGAGCTTGCAAGGATATCGTGGATCAATGATGTTGAGCAGGAGCACAACGTGGATCACGCGGCAAACACCTTGCTGGATCTTGCCATGAACAAGGAGCAGCAGGTCTGGAGCAAGAAGGTCGAGCTGAGTCTGGGCAAGCTCGCGCTTTTGGCTGAGCAGGGCGGTAAAGCCAGCAACGACTTCCGAGTCAACACAGATGAAGCACGCAAGGAGGAGAAGCTCAAGCAAGTTGATCAGGAACTTGTCGCCATCAAGATCCAGCAATCACTCTACAACGCAGTGTCTCGGTGTGCCTACGATGCGGTTGACGACAAAGCCACTCTCGAGATTGTCATGGAGACGCATGCCGGGGACATCCCGAAGCGTCAGAAAGCGCTCTATCACATCTTTGAGGATGCCGTCAAGCGACTCTTGAAGCACGAGGCACTCGACGCCATGTCTCTCATTGATCTTCTGACGCTCGTCAGGCTTGATGAGTCTTCTAGCGAGCTTCTTTTCAACCCCTTCTGGTTGGCGCTCAAGGTTGCGGCGAGCGTCTGCCATGCGGATGAGGTCAAGGAGGCTAAAAGGCTGATTTGGCGGAGAGCCCTTCTTCGGGATGACTGGACCAAGGTCAACGATACCCAAAATAAGAGCGACAGAGTCGTCATCGAGACCCTTGCCAGCACGGAGATCTTTGACCTCCTCGTCGCATGCATCGAGCGTCGTAAGTTCACCCGTCCCACAAGGTCCGAAGCATCTCCTGACACACAACTAGAAGACAAGAACAACCCGTTCACGCCCATGGCGCCCCAAGACGCGCTTGGCGCTTTCACCGAGACTCCTGATCGTCGCTTCCGTGACTTCTCCGATGCATCGTTCAAGAACAAGTACCTCGAGAACATGCGCTGGGAAGACAAGCAGCTGCAGACCTTCATGGACAAGCGCCGACTGGCAAAATGGGTGCAGGCGACGTTCGAAGAGGCTAAGACGCAGGTCGAGCTGGACGTTGACGAGGCGACTTGGAAGGGGGCGAGCAACGGTGGCGCAGACGAGTAAGGGGATGAAGTGGTGGCGAAGGGGACATGGTGGTCGTGAGGCTTTTAGAGCTTCCACCCATTCTCAAACCCTTCTTGTTTCCTTGTTTCTGCTTTCTACATGTGTATCCGCGAACGGTCATCGAACATACCAATCTCATGTTGTTTAGGGAGAGGGGGGTCTATCAAAGGCGGCAGGGACAAAACGGGGTTCCGGCTCAAGGGCAAAAGGGGCAATTGTTATCGACAGAACATCACTTAGTTGTGTTTTTTTTTCTAATGCTCTGGGATAGCTATCTGAATACGGACGCACCACAGGCTTTTACTTTGTTCACCAGCCTCGACTTTTCTCAATTTCTTGCCAGTAATCTTCACGATCAATGAATTGAATGCATGTGCAATATTTGACATTTCCTCATTCTCAAGACCTAGGCTCCATCGAGATGATGCCGAAAAGGGTCTGCGAGCAGTCGAGTTACCCCTTCGAAACCCCACCTGGCCTTTGTTCCCGTCCCGACGAACTCGACTCGCCTCCGGTGCCATGCTATGCAGCCGCTGTAGAACAAACCCGTCGTGACTCTTGCAGTCGTGCACGTTCACAAGCCATGGTCGCATTGGATCCGAAAACACAATTCTTTTGGAAAAGGGAGAATAAAGTCGATGTGCAAGGAGAAACGCCTTTCCTACAACCGACAGACGCCGCATCAATATGCACGCCGAGGACGCATGGCCATATGCCGCCCCCTCTCGTAACGGGCTCCGGCTGTGCGCACCACCCCTCATCCCCATGATTTTCGTAATATCGTTTAACCCTGCATCTTCCTGCGCTTTCCAACCTGGGCCGAGAAACCGGTCTTGATAGCGGTGACACTGCGCCTCGAGCCGCAGTTGTTGCAAGTGATGAAGTACAGACGGTTCTCTCCCTTGTTGAGCTCGGTGTCGGGGGACTTGCAGGTCTTGCAGGTGACGTACTCGACTGCGAGGATCGTGTCAGCTACTGCATCTGGCCGAATCGACGTTGACGGCAACCCAGAACGGGGAAGGAACTTACTGATGTATTTTCGAACGACGTTCTCAATCTGCTTCTGTTGGAACCGACCCTTGATGACGAGTCTCCTACTTCCGTCAACGGAACCGTTGGTACCCAACTCAGCAAAGAGATACGCCGTGACGTGCTCCTCCGTCCTCTTCATGCGCTTGCAGATATCAGCAATGTTGGCAAACACAGTCTTCCTGTTTCCTTCACGCATGCACTGCGGCGGGGGAATCTTGTAGCTCTTGGTGCCGCTGAGGGCGTGGTCGGGGTTCTTCTGGGACAGCTGGCTGAAGAAGCGCTGGAGGAGGAGGGTGTAGCCGATGTTCTTGGTCTCGTCGTGGGCCCAGATGCCGGTGCCCTCGTCCATGTCGCCCGCATCTTGGTCGCCGGCATTGGCGGCGTCTCCGTCCGCAGGCTGCTGCTCACCGTCCTGGACCTCGAGCTGCTTGAGCTTGGCGGCGAACTCGTCGTCCTCGGCAGCGACATCCTTGGTCTTCTTCTTCTTCTTCTTCTTCATGCTGAGGTCGAGACCACCATCGTCACCGCCTGCGGCAGCCTCATCGTCGCCATCCTCCTTCTTCGGCTTCTTCTTCTTCTTCTTCTGGGTCAGGTCGAGACCGACATCGTCGGCAGCGGGGGCGGCATCATCGGCAGCTGGTTGGGGATTGGGATCAGTATCAGTGGCAACAAAGGCGCCGAGGGCGGCAGAGAGCGGCGGCGTACGAGGCGTGTGGGAGAGGGCCGAATCTTTCGGGGGCTCATCGACGGCGGAAGCCATGGTGACGGTACCGTCTGCGTCGACGATTACCTGCTCGTCGGTGAAGGCGACGGACTTGCGGGATTTGCGCTCGGGGAGGTCCTGCAAAAGAGGCAAGAAAAGGTGGTTAGAAGAGCTGTTCGAATTGTCGAAGATTGGAAAGTGGATTCGTTTGGTGAGGACGGTCGGGAGGTGGGATGGGATGATGGGGAAGGAAAGGGCGAAGTGGGAAGATGGAGGAGGGCCGCACAGAAAATGTGTCGATGATGTGAGTCAACGTTCGTTGGACATATTGCAGGGGGCTTGGCCGCTGAGCAGCGTGAGTGGCAGTGGGAAGGGGGGCCCTGCTGCAGTGCGGTGGAGGGGCTTCTCCGGGTGTTTTTGATGGTGGGGTAACGAAACGGTAGGGACAAGGCAAGGAATCCAGCAGGATGATAGAGAGGATGTGACTGTGCATCTCGATGAGAAGAGAGATGAGCCGAGTGCAGTGGCAGCAGAGACATGCAGCCCAGAAGCTGCTGGATGCAACCATGGCCTGCAGCAGACGCATCGAAGGTGTGTGGTGAGGGATGAGTGAAGCATGTGAGATGGCTTCAATGAGCGACTGTCACGTGAGCTGGAATATCCTTACCTGGCCTTCCATGATTGCGACTGACTGAGCCGCTTCACTCGTGTTCTAGAAACTGAAGGAAGAGTCTGGCTTCTCCTATCCTTCAAAGAAGCTGTTGATATCCTGGTTGGTGAACGGTGGCGTTGGTGTGGGAATGAAAGACGCCGGGCTGAGAAATTCAAGATCCGGGTTGGCGTGCTCCGGTGGCTTATAGTGCGGTTTGCGCTGGGCGTGGTGGTGCCGTCCTAAGTCTTTGGAGGCGCGTATGTTGCGAGTGCAGACGATATGTGGTGTCTGTCGTATTGACGATGTCGTCGATTTCAAGCTGAGAAGGCTCGTGGGAAACTGGTCGGCTTGTGATCAACCACCCTTGTCAGTTGATTCGACTTATCGTGACTCGATCAAGCGATTGCCCCGTCAGGTGTCCGATCACGTGATATTGTTGAGAGGTCGAGGGTAAGCCGCCTAAGCTGCACCTGTCCACGACAGACGCCAAGGCCAACGCTGGGGTAAGCTCGGATACGCGAATCATCGTCGCCGGCGTCGCTCCATCCCGTCCGTCCAGCGACACTCCGAAGTAGCTGTCCCAGCTGCTCCATCACAACCACCCGGCATCAAGATCGCCATCTATCAGAACGAGGGGCTCTCAATGGCTTCATGACCAGCTTTTCAGACCACGTACTAGCAACTTCGTAGCCGCGAGGCTCCTGACTCATTCCCGAACTCCCTTCCCATCATCCACCGCCGCCATGTCCTTCTCCCACCACGATGATCCCGAAAAGGACTCCGATCTCGACTCCCTCCCCTCCTCCTCCACCAGCGACATCTACTCCGAAGTCGACTCCGACGCTCAAGAAGAATGGGAGCGCAGTCTCGAGCAGCTGCAGCTCCTGCTGACGATGTTGATTGTGCCTTGGATGGGCAAGTACTTTGGCCGCAAGTTTGCTTATTGGAGTGCGTTAACCTCCCAATATGATCCCCACCATCGGCGAAGAGGGATGGGAAGCTGAGAAGAAGGCAAACTAACTAGACGATAGGTTGGGCAAGATACATGGAGTGGGCACATGATGTCGAGGTGCTGTGGACGAACAAGAAGACTTTCAAGGCAGTGGGTGCGGTCGAAGCGGCAACATTATAAACGAGAAAGAGACCGCCAAGGAAAGATAGGGGTTTACCATCGAAAAAGGTATTCTTAGGCCCACAGCTTGGAGAGAGAGTCCGAGGCAAATATGGCACGACGGCTAGCCTGAAGACACATTGCGCCGCACACACCAGGAGGGGTGCTTTGACAAAGGCGCATCAAGGTTGTACAAACGATTGGAATCAGCATGTCACGAGCACTGCCCATGGGGCAAAGAGAGTTGGACTCGTCTGGAGGACGTGACGAGGCACCGAGATGTCTCTACTCAATGATGCATTGATTTTAGCAAGGGAAACGGAGTAGAAGCAAAGATGATTCATCCATATTAAAGTGTTGTGTAAGCTCAAAACCCGCCCCGCGCGCCCCGATTACCCGACCCAGGTATCTTCATATATACATGTCGTCATAAAACTGTATCCCCTATTCTCCATCCCGTATACTCCCAGCCCGTGAAGTGAACTTGATGATCCGGAACGCCATGACATGTCCAACCGGTCATAAGAGTCGGATTTTGTGACCTTGTCGCTGCGCAGATGCTGGGCTTGATCCATATGCCGTTGCTCTGTATCGGAGTCGGCAGCTTCTGAATTCAAGCTGTCGAAGTGCTTGTCTGTGACATTCGCAGCTGTCTAGACCTGGGACATGGCAGGCCTGGATGAGCGGATGGAGCCACCGCCGCCGCGCCAGTTCTTGACGGTGAAGAAGAGGCAGCCCATGAAACAAGCCCACAGGAACCACATGAATGCGGTGGAAGCCTGGATCTCCCTGCATCTCTTCTCATCGTTTCCAGACCCGTAGGCAATCCAGCTTCTGCTGTGATCATCGTGATCAATGTTGCCACAGTTGGGAGCTCCAAGCTTGGCAGCGAGAACAATGGCAGCGATGAAGGTGAAGAGGGTGGCCAGGCCGTCGAGGGGCAGCATAACGATGGGCATGGCGAGGGAGGAGACGAAAGAGGCGACGAGGCCGTATAGAAGCGCGACCCAAGAGAGGGCAGCGACGAACATGGCAAAGTTGACGGCGGACTGTGCCGAGGTTTTGGCATTGTTGTTTGAGGCAATGACGTTGCCGATGAGGGCTGTGATGAGGAGAGTCCAGAGGAGGGCGAGGCCACGGAGGCCAGCGCTGATGAGGCCGCTCATTGTGATGGTCTGTATGTTTATGTGTGGCTCTATACGTGATGAGGTATGGCTTGATGAATGGGATGCTGAGCTCGAACTGACGATAGCTATTTGCTTGGTGTCGTATGGTTGGGAGGGAAGAAGAAGGGAAGTGGAAGATTGGAGGGGAGGAAGGGCCGGCTTGTAAATAGACGACGGGAGCTCAGCGCAGCGACAGACCAGGCTGCATCATCTGACAGGAGGACGGTGCAACCACCACCACCATACTCTAGCTACGTGTGTGTGTGTAATGGCCGGCGCATAAGAAAAACTAAAAGCACTTCTGGTCCATGACTTAATGGCCTGTAGCACCTAACCCTCTTTCCGGCCAAAGCGCATGCATTGGCGTGCAGCCTTGGTGTGCGCGCAGGGTTCAACCGGGGCTCCGGCAGTGGGCTTGGTCTAAGCTAACCCCGGTAGACGAGGCAGATCGTCATTGAAGCTCGGAGTTTTGAGGGAGAATGACGTCCTGGTCTCCTTTGGCTAGTGTTTGACTACTCGGAGAGCTCGGAGCACGGTGGCTCTCCTTAGCTGTGTTCTGGTGGTCATTCTCTGCCTTTACGTGTTGGAAAGGGATGGGCTCTGGATGGGCAAAGTTTAAACGACGGAAGGTAAGTGATGACCTCATTTGGGGGTTACAGTGGATGATGCATGTCACCGCTGCACGCACTGTAGCGCACCGACAGTCGCTGTAATGCCACCCACTGTAAGCTCTAATGGCTTTCCCAACCCGCGACCTCTTCTCAGCACAGCACACAGCAACTACAGCTACAGTAAAGCTCTCAAGCATGCTGTCACAACCTCTTAGCGCGCGTCATCACCTCACCACCACCACTCCATCGTCTAGAGCTCGGCTGATCCAACCGTGATGCCACTCTCCAATACACACTCTCTCATCTCAAACGCTTCTCCTGCAACACGTCCCGCTCATCACCATTCAGTCGAAGCCATTCGATCACCTCTGCCGACAGGAACGCGCGTCTTACTGTTGCCATGGGCGGCGCCAAATGACTGGCAATTCCTGCACCCTTGCCGGTTGCTAGGGGACTCTCAATGCTTTTTTCCCCCGAATTGGTTGGCCCTGCGTTGCTCGTTGCATCACCGCCCCGTTTCAGGATTAGCGCTTTTCGCTCTGGGGTTAGCGCCCGAATTTCCCGCGATTGCCGAAATCTCAGGGTTAGGGTCGATCCCTCCGTGACACTCATCGCTCATCTCATGCTTTCTCTGCTCGCTTCTCATCCTCATGTCTATGCATCTTGAGATATCTACACGCAGCTCACTTCATCCCGGCGTCCTTCCTCAGGATCTCATTCAGCCCATCCCTCGCCACACACTCCTCCAACCTAAAACTCGCCGCCAGCGCGTCCAACTCCTCAAAGCTCTTGTCCTTGAAGTAGCTCGCGTACTCATATGTTAGCATCTCCGAGAACAGCGTCTCCCTCACCACCCGGTGCACATGGCCCTCGATCCGCCAGTTCTGCGGGTACCGCCTGTCCACAATTTCCGCGGGGATCTCGGCTCGCAAGTGCTCGATCAGCGGTTTGTAGATGTGCCCGACGTGCGTGTCGTCACGGCCCCATTTGTCGAGGCCGAGGCGCTTCTTCTTAGCGAGGAAGGGAGCGAGGAGTTTCATGTAGGGCGAGTCAGGAGATGTGTGAACCATGCCTGGTTCATATTTGTCAGTTGTGCTTCAAGTGCGGCTGATGATCGTTCGAGTCCGTACCTTGGAAGCCAATGTCCTTGTACAGCCAGATGCTCCAGCTGATTTGATCCGCCTTGTAGATCGTCAATTGTTTGCCCAGGAGGTTGTATCTCTTCTGATTTGTCTCTTGCCACCCCTCCTCCTTATCATTCGCATATACTGGCCCGAACTCGCCATTCCAGATCTAAGTCGCCACCGTGGTCAGTTCATCATCTTATTCAGCATTCGCATCCTCAGAACTCACTGGCACGCCTTTCGCCTTCATAAACTCCACCTTACGCTCATACTGCTTCTTCAGAAACTCATCCTGCTCCGTCCTACCCTCGTACGGCTCCCCAGCCGGGAATCCCATCGTCGCGTAGTCGTGAATGGCGTATACGGTATTGGGCAGGACCTCCTTGAAGGCTGTAAAGTCCATGGCGTACGTGTTCCCGTCAAGGAACAGAATATGGTGCGGGTCGACCTCCCTCATTGCTTTCTCAACACGGGCGTAGAATGCCTGCAGCTGGACGTGTTCCGGATCTCCGGGCTCGTTCATCGGGTTATAACCAGCAACCTGTTCTTTCGTCAGCTTATCTCAACCAGGTGAAGCGTCCGCCGGACCGAATGGGTGAGAGCTCACCCAGGTATTATCCTTGTAATGCTTCGCAATCTCAACCCACAGATTGACCATCCTATCCTGCAAGTCCTTGAACTCCCAGAAGAGCGCCTTGTGGATTCCCGTGTCGCTATGCCAGCCCTGATTTTGCCCACCAGGGAAAGTATGCATATCTAGGATCGTGTAAATCCCCTCCGCAGCGCAGGCCTCGACCACGCGGTCGACAAGTCGGAAACCTTCAGGCTTGACCACAGACGGATTGCGATCGTCCATGAAGTGGCGATGGTTGATGGGGATGCGCACGCAGTTTAGGCCGAGGGAGGCGAGGAACTTGGCGTCGGAGGTGGTGAAGAAGTACTCGAGGAACTGCCAATCTCGGAAATCAGCTCAGTCGCTCCGCCAAGCAAGCGAGAGTCTGGCGAAAGTATTTACCTTGTCGAAGAAGAAGTCATACTTCTCCTGGCCAAGGACCTCGAGCATGGCAGCTCGCATCTCGCTCTCGTGGCCGGTGTAGCCTGTGATGAAGTTCTCCATGTTCGTATGGCCTCCCGTAGCACACTATGAATCACTGTCAGTTGCTGTGTGTTTTTCCATCGCGAAAGAAATCCCACTTACTCCCTTAAGGATGACTCGGTTGCCGTCCGCATCGACAATGTCAGTGCCTTGCACCCGGAGGCACGCTTTCGGGGCCGAAATAGCCATCTTTTTCCTGTTATCTGACTTCAGATCACAACCGACGTCTTGGCAACAAACAAACTCGGAAAGTAGGTTTACCAGATGAATGGTAGAGATCGATAAACGAAGATTCGCTTGGATGAAAAGGACACAGCAAAGTAGAGCAACCCCGCGAATTTCTTTGATCCCGCGGGGTCAGCCAAGACAGAGAACCCCCGGCTCCTCCGCCGTGACCCGGCTCCACGAGGACTTCATCCGGGGGGGCCAGTTGAGAAATCGGCGGACAGATCGTGAGTCCAGCGGGGTACGAGGTCCACAACGACCGGGTAAATTGAAAAGGGAGGGGCACGTAGTTGAATGTCTGCTTCAGCTTTGGGCTCGCGGATTCGATTCTGAGGCTCTGATACGAACATTGACGATGCATAGAGGGAAGGCATCACTCAAGAAACCTCCGTCCGCCGGCTCCGAACAGTGCGACCGTCACCGGCGCCGGACGACCGACTTACCCGGGATGCTATTGGTAGTCCTCACGGTGGCCGGTGTACACCTTGGAGATTCCCGGGTTTCTCGCATCAGCAAATTCTAACTAAACAGGGACTCTGTCTTGATGTTATCAACTTCTGAGTATTGGACTCAAATGATGGACTGGTTGTTTGACCAGATCGCGGAGCACAGTCGCCAGCGATACTCTTGTCCACGTTCCACACCGAGAGCCAAGCATCGAAGCCGCCCTAGTTGATATCTACGCTGCCGACGGACTTGGCTTGTCGATGAATAACACCAGCAGACGAGTCTCGATAGCCAGCATTTAGAGATATGTAGAATAATTCGCCAACGAGGCCGTGCAGTCTCGAAGGTATGCAAATGTCACACCGCGACATGAAGTGAGAGGTAAAGGTCAATACACGAGCTGCCTCGGCTTTCACCAGACACAGCACTTACACCAACTCCGATCTCCGGCATCAGCTCCAGACACACGGCACTTACCACTACAGACCTTCATGCGCAGCAGCTTCCGCGCACCTTCCAAACTCCCTGTTGACTACGGCCGAGGATCCTCGACATCGGTTCCGCACCCAATGAACCGTCCAGAAATTCCAGAAAAGTCCGCAGTTCGTGGCCTACGACACTTCCCCCGTCCGCATGGCCGAAATTACTTCCAGAAGTCCGGAACGCCATGCGATAAAGGGGTCAACCACGAGAAGCCTCGGCAACCAACACCTGAACCTTACGGATTCACCACCGCGGAATTGCACCCTGACCCATTAGTCAAGGAAAGGAACCGTAGTCGTGCGTTTGTCAGCTGCCGGGATATAGAGTTTCGTTCATATGAAACACCTAGGATCAGCTGCTCGATCCTTTGAATTCCGCGGGCATGGTTCTCCAACGGGAGCCCGTCTTTTAGGCTCTCGCAAAATGCTATTGCGCAGAAAGGCGGAACGGTGAGAAAATACACGCCCTCATTTAGCTTTTGCGTAGTCAGTAGTTGATCGGCGCAACCAAGAAGGTTTTCTCAGCGCTCAACTCTAAACGAAGCTGAAAATCTCCCACGCATCCGAAAGCGAAGGAAGAAGCGATGCGAGGGAAAATACGAGAACGCGATGAACTCTCTTTTCTTTGCGTGCAGGAGACTGACCGTTTTGTTTCCCCTTTGTCGGGTTTTCTCAATGGCTTCAAACCTTGTCGAGTCGAATCTGCGCTACGCTGGAGGTCAGGCGGCCGCCCAAACAGACTTCAATGGACCCATAGGCGTCCCTCGTTGGCAGGAATGCTTGCATGAGTTGTGCTTTTTTCTCTTCGGCTATTCGCCAGGTATCGGCCGGGTAGGACTGTGAATGGTGAACAGCCGGCATAGAGTTCGACAGGCATGACGATCGACACATCCTAACGTCTCAAGGAGAAACGACCAGCGTGTATTCCCGTGAGCTGTATGGCAAGCATATGCACGATGTATGCAAGGCCTTCCCCTGGAGGGCTTCCCGCTTCCATTTTTGGGATGGATCGTGGTCCCGTTGGAAAGGTTGTTCAGATGCTCAAAGTACACAGTACTTCACTGATCCCACCACGCCCCCTTGGACACGTCACTCGGATGAGTTGGGGGTCCCTGCTACTGGACTGTGCCGCCTGCAGCTCCAAACCTTCCCGTCATGCGGGTGGTTCTATCGAAAACGGTGATGGCGCGCAGGGAAAGGGGGGTGTGGCATGCGGCAGTCCTTCTGGAAGATTACCACATGTGCATGCCCGTCCCTGTGGATCTGATTCCCGATTCGGTGCTTTCTCTTCTGCGTCAAATGCGGATAGACAACACACCTGTTCGATCCTCCCGTCCTCATCAGACGCCCCTTGAATAGAGTTTGGCAGACTTGGCTTGGCGGTCCATAGCATCTCGTGACGCGCTGACGCAGAGACCCCTAGTTGATCGGTCCACTCATTGCAGGGGCCCCCGAATCCGAAGTGGTAAACCAGATGTGGTTCCTGGCCATCTTCGATGATTGATAACACGCCATATGACTAGGGCTTGTCCACCATTCCAACATGACATGACAAGTGTACCGTAGCCCGGATCTCATCCGGGGGTCCGTGACATCTAGGAGACATTACGCCTCCAACCAAACGATGACAAAGCTCTTGACGCCCTTGGTGCGTAGCTGAAAGGTTATCAAAATTGCAGCAAGCAATAGCCTTTCACTAGCATCCCCTTCGCCCTGAATCTGTGACCAACACCACTCGAGTCGTCCCGCCCCAGGGACAAATTCAAACAGTCATGGGAATGCCTTCATGCAGTATGGCATGAGTCGCCGCTTGCCTTCGCGCCAGATGAGAAGGCACCATCTCACCTAGGCTGCTGCTAGATTCCACGGGAAGTAGTCTGTTCGAATATAGCTGACTCGGTGCCGTCCGAGCGTTCGAGATCATGGGTCAAATTCCAGGCACAATAGCACCGTCGTGGTCGTGGTCGTGGTCGTTGTGGTCGTCTCAGTCGTCGTAATCTCGGCCATGGCAATCCATACTGCAAGCTTACAACGGAGAACTTCGGTAAATGGCTGCCCATTTTCCGGCGCGGAGAGACAGCTTATAACACTTAGCGAAATTGCTAAAAAGGCCGTGGTCCAGTCTGATGCCATTGTCTTCGCCAATGCGACTCTCTTCGGTACATTTTCTCTCACCTACTGAAGGATGTTGAGAGTAGTCTCGATGACACCACGTAACGCCCGGTTCAAGGGACTCCACCGACGCTTTGAGCTACTCATCAACCTGCTCGGTGCTGCCGAGCTCTTCACTGCGTTTGCCTCCATTGAGGGATGCAGAATCCGGATCGTCGCACTCTCAAGTAGGGAGACTTTTCCGAGGTCGAGGTTTAACTTCTCCAAGGCAAGCCCCCAAGCCAGTTGGCGCAACATGACGCCCGTCGAGAGCGAGGTTCATGGCGCTGTGTAGAGTGCCGTGGAGGCCGAATTGTAGTCACCAACGGACTTTTCCTAATGTTGCTACTCTCGATGTAGTCTGATGTACCGGTCGAGGATCTGGACGGCACTCTTACACGACAACAATAGTCTGGCCAAACGCCCTTGGCATTTTGGCGCCGCTGCTCGAGAACCGTTGCGCGTCCATCTTCCCAGATCTTTGTCCAAGACATTATTTTCGTGTCGCATTGGGTGGTGATCTCAGCTTCTGAACATGGAAGCGTATCCGAAATATGTTCTTTATCGCAACGATGCTGCTGCTGACATCTCTTTGGGCTCAGAAGCTAAAAGCCCGCGGATCACCTGTGAGTCGGGACCCTTCATCATAGCGTCTTCATCCAACCCTAGGAATACCTTTCCCTTGGGGTCCGACGAATGAGACCTGCGCTAGGATGACCGAGCCACCTGTGCCATAGACGCCAAAGACATCAATGCTAGCCGTACGTTCTAGACGGTTGCAAAGTACACCGAGGAAAGGCGATACACCAACCACGTCCTCGTGAAGGGCAAACGCTTGGATCCTTGCCACTAGTCGATGTAACAGGACTATGCCGACGAATAGTCATTCGTATGAACTGACACCTCGAGGGAGCTGTTGATATCAGATGGTGGGCCTGGCTTGAGGTGATCTGCGTCTTGTCCGTCTCTAAAACATTTGACCACCAAATCTCTTTACCGACATTTTCCGTCGAAGCCACTTGACGGCCACAATCAGCTCGACTCACTTTTTTCTTTTACGTCTCTGGACATGAGTACTGTAGTTTTGGCAGGGATTTGAGGCTAGGAAAAGGCGCTCGCCTTTCTTTTTCGACCCTCCTCAATCAGCAATAGGTAGGATGACGTTGGCGGATGACCTGTCACGGCTCAGAACATCCGACTCGAGGAGCGCTATATGCGTCATTTGGCGCAAGCCTTCAAGGGCAGAGCCTCGTCGAGCGTCGGTCAGCTCAGCCTCCTTTCGTTAGGCTGAAGGACTGGCTGGAGCATGTCGTGCAGTGATTGGGACAATGCCGTTTCTCAGTTCAAGACCTGTGAGCTTAGCTTGTTCAAGGATGAAGATCAACCCACTGCCACTGAAACATCGGAATAATCTGACAACCAGCTTTGCGTATGATTGCTCCAATCAGTGGCTGCGATGTGCTCATCTTGGACCTCCGAGGGAGTCGTGACGATACCAACCCCTCTCATTTCACAAGCGCCCTTGCATGGCCTGCCAGCGCATGCCGAGAACGATCGACATGAGCAGCTTATATACAAATAAGTGAGAATATTCACGTTGTCAATGCCACTTGGATCTGAGAGGCCCTGTGTCGATCTATTAGAAGAAAACAGCACACGGCCCTCACTGTGCGCATTCTTACCAATTGCTTCTGGAAAATCCTACATACGCCTTCATGTCATCGTCCAGATGGCCCGGCTTATCAGAGTTGAAAAGACACGCCGACAACATGTCTGGACTCGACTCAACTGACATTGTCAACGCCTACGAGGCCATTCGCTCAGACCAAGACCAGACGAACTGGCTCCTCCTCTCGCACGATGATCGAAACAGCCCTAAGCTCACCCTGAAGGGCTCAGGTTCCGGTGGTATGGAAGAGTTGCAAGCGTGCCTCCGGGATGAGGACGTGCAGTACGGCCTTGTTCAAGTCCCGTGCGCCAACGAAGACGAGGGCGGCTTCAAGCTCGAAAACGTTTTCGTCTATTGGATGCCCGAGGGTGCAAACGTCAAGCGGAGGATGCGCGCTGCTAGCGAGAGCGAAGAAGTCAAGAAGTTTTTGTCGGATTACACCTTGGCTGTCAAGTTTGAGCGCATGGATGACTTTAACATCGACACCATCGTCAGCAGGCTTGAGTAGCACCGTTGAGCCGTTGAGAACTGGAGACGGGATTTGACTTGTCTCGGGCGTCGAGGCTGGGTTGCTTCGTAGGAATAGAAGAAGCGAACTGCATGTTCTGCTGCTGACAACGTGGGCTGACGGCGGTGATCAGACTGAGACAGGCTGGAGCTGTTTGTTGTAAACCTAGAAATCCGCTCCCACGGAGCGGAACACGAGTAATACACAACCGTATCTGCCAGTGCGGGACTACATGCCACCAGTTCAGAGTAAGCTGTGTTGTACAAGGCGTAATGTAATGCATGGTGTGACTGCTCCCCTCGCCCAAGCACCAGACGTCAACATCGCCGAGATCCATGCCGACGAGGCGGTCAAACTGACGGCCCTCGGACACGACATCGAGTTGCATTGGCCCGCGTGTCGAAACATCAGCCGCGCGAACTCTAAATGCGGGAGGACTGGGTAGAAAAACAGGGTCCCTGCGCAGAAAGGGGTGAAAGGAACGGGAAGCCAGACCCACCAAACGTAGGAGCTTCCATAGCTATTCCCGAAGGTTTTGCTCCAAGAAAACGGCACTGCAGGATGGAGGTCCCGGCAACTGGCTCTGGCTTATGAACTCACCACCGGCACTGGGCTAGTGGTTGTGAGCACTGGGTGACTGATTTCGAAGCAGTGCAGAGGAGCCGTCGTGTGAGCGGTCCCGTCAATGGCGCCATCATCATCGGTCACGAAGCCATCGTGCCGATGAACTCGGGGAAGTTACAACCGAACGGCGTCATGCACACCTGCGCGAGACCCGGCAGTCGTGGAAAACCGGCAACATCTCCGGCACCACAAGGCAAGGCCAATGTAAGCGCCCAGGAAAGACGGAGGAGCATTGACTCCTCCGGTGCAAATGGTGATCTGGCGGGCGTGGGGTGTCTTTGGGTAGGCTCGAACCTTAAAAAGGAGAGTCAAGCCAGATGGAACGCGTCAGAGAATAGTCGGCGAGGGGCCCGAGTTTTGTTAGAAATAAGGTCACTGATGATCCCGGGCTTCGTGAAGCCGAAGGTGCTTCTATCGACGGCACGACTCAGACCCGGCCGGGTAGTGTGGCGCTAAGTGTGCGATTGGAGTCGGCGCGAAGCAGGCTGACTGGTCGAAGGCAACGCTGCTGGGTCTATTGTCAGAGTCTGGCACCGGTTGGAGTCATGCAGGGCACCCGAGGGGACTCTTTTGGGCTACTTGCCTGTCGTGTCGATGCCTCGTGGAGGTGAGGGTGACAGCACAGCGGGTATTCGGCAGTTTCAACGGGAATGGCCGGTCTGGAAGTCAGGTCGAGAATCGATGGGGTCCATGCACCATGAGGCGGCCACGAGGTTGACACCGGTACTTCAGAATATAAGTGATTCGTTGACAACTCTATGAAGCAGATATGATGAATGTTCAAAACAATAACCGGATCGAACCGCACTGGGGTATCACAGATCGGCCGTACACGTGACCTCCGGCAGGCAGCAGCACCGCCATTGATTGCCTGCCGAGACCAAAAACTCATCAAAGAATAACGAAGAACACCAACATTAAACTGTGATTCAAACCCATGATTCCAGAACCTCTCCCAGGAGTGAGCCCAGCCTTGCACCTAAGCTGGTAGTGGCACAGCCCAGAAACACCCGACTCCACGCCATCGACGCCCGAGATCAATGGTGCGTCCTTAGCAGCGACTTGTCGTTTCTTACTCATCATGACTCCCCTGCCGAAGCAAGAATCAAGATGCAATTAGCGACAGGCTGTCGTGCGGGAATAGCAGCGTCTTGTTGGTGCGCCCCTCTTCGGACACCAACGCCAGAGACCCAGTCGCTCCAGCAAAGTCCAATCCAGCTCGTCACTTTTGGGTGCGTGAGAGCCTGGCACACAGGACCAACCGCCAAGGCCTCGCATGCCTTCCGAAACGGTGCTGGACTAGGTCAAGTCGACAAGGACCAGGACCGTGAGCGAAAAAAACGGTCAGGAGTCTGCCCGTGTCGCGAGCCTCTTCCTTCGGCCTGGGCCTTTTGGGGGTCCTCAGGACTCTGCTTGCCCCTCTCGTGGACTGCACAGGCGTACTCGATGCCCACAAAACCAGACACGCCAGACGGTCTAATAAGCATCATCTGCATGCAAATGCACGATGCGACCCCACCAAGGGGACCCCCGCGCAGAGGCCATGGGCTGAGGACAGTGCCTATTCCCAACGACGGTGGGAGAGTCAAAGTCAGATGAGATTAGAGCCCCCAAGAGGGGACCCAAATGGAGGCCAATTCCCCATTCCTCATGACACAAGTCTCGGTCTGCAACTGCGAGCTGACGACTCGTGTGGGTGAGGGTCTCTGGCCCCTCCTCCCCTCCGGCCCGCTCCTCTCCATGCCATGGAAGAAGCCCCGAAGGGAATATTAGTCGAGAGACCTGAGATGTCGCCACGATGGAATCGCAGTATCGCCATGCTCAGGCTTTGTTGGACCTAGCTGGGCCCGCTTCTGTATCTGCTGAGGGTCCTTGCTTGTTCTGGCCCTGTCGCAGCTCATTGTTCGAGACCAGTCCAGTGGGTATGTTCCAGGTCGCTGTCGTGAAAGGTGGTGATTGAATCCGATAAAAACATGAAAAGCTGTAGAAATAATTGCGCCGAGTGATGAGAGATGCAATGAGGAGAAAGAAGCGAAATGATCATGAGTGGAGGAAAATGTCCGTCGTTTGCTGTCGTGGTCCTTTCAGGCGCTGGCGTGATCCCAGTACCTCTTCCTTGCCGAGACGGCCGTCTTGTCCCCCTTGAACCGGTGCTGGAAGAAGTTGAAGACGGCGAACTCGTCTCTCGTCATGACGTACGAGTCCGGCTGCGCCTGCACCTTGCCCCAGATGGTCGTGAGGGCTCGCTCCAGAATCTGGCTGACGGTCGGATCCTGCGCGCCATCGGGGCTCTCCCGTGCGATCTCAAGGGCCTGTGAGACAGCGGCATCCTGAGAGGGCGGGATGGAGAGAGGCGCGCCGGCAGCCTCGCAGCAACGAGGTGGAGGTGTGCTGCCACCTTCGCCTGGGGGCATGCTGCTGTGCAGGAGGGCAGGGCCGCTGGAGCTGGAGCTGTTGCTGCTTGCAGGCGAGGGAAGAGGATTGTAGTGGGTGGAAGAGTGAGAATGAGTGGGAGAGTGTGAGGTTTGGCAATGCTGGCGGATAGACATTTGGTGAGCGTGGGAATGGTAGGGGGAAGGGGGATCTCGAGTAGCGATTGACAACATTGTGCCTGTGTAGTCGAGTTATATGCAGAGTAAAGGAACGAGTTTGTCTGTGCGGGTGTGACAGCCTTGTCCACAAAGTACCTTGGCCGCCCGCTTGTGTTTTTGGGAAACCCCCAGTTTACTACTACCACCTTAGTCGTAGTAAAGTAAGTCAAGGAGGAGCAGAAAGGGAGGGAATCTTGGATGTGGTCGAAAGGAGGCGTGCGGTTTAGGCGGGTCGGACTTTCTTCTCACACACCGGCACCGAGATGCTGGCGTCAAGGTCCGGGTTCGTGGGGAACTGATACAGTGCTACGCGCGACCTTTGACACTGCTGAGGTAGTGTGAGGATGGGCGCTGGTTGGACAGAGAGTAGGAGATCTGTCAAATCTTTTTGTTCGGAAACTGCGGTGTTGCTTTGCCGGATGACCTGGGCTGGGATGCAGATGGATGGGGACCAGGGTGTGCGTTTGACGGGCCAGGATATGTTGCTGTTTTTGGTGTAGACGTTGGACGATCCAGGACTGGGTGCTGACTTTGGGAGGCGGCAAAGATCCAACTTTGGAAGGCAGGGATGGAGGATGGAGAAAAGAGAGGACGTGGCGGATGTATGAGACGGGTCTGTAAATATTGTGTACTGGGATATGTATCCGATGAGGTCCCTGCAGCTGAGTCGAGAAAGTCGATCACAGCTTCTGTAGTAGGAAAGCGACTCGTGATGGTGGATGTTTAGTCGATGTGAAGTTGTTGGAGATTAGTCGAAGGCGTGTAAGAGCGGCTGTGTTTAGGTGTGTCGTGCTGCGGGTGGATGCATGCTTGAGAGTGTCGAGGATGAGGAAACGACACGGCAGCCTCCTCTTATACATACACGAGAACCGAAGACAGTCACACTGGCACTTGGTCCAAACCTTCGGGAGTCAGATCTAAAATGAATCAAAACCCAGTCCCAAGTCAGTCCCGGGTCCCAGTTCCCACCACGCGGACGGCTGGCCTGTGACGAGGGATCGGAGCCGCAAGGGGGGTGTGTGAGTTTCCAGAGGGACAAGAGAGGCAGAGGGAGACAGAGAGTGGCAGAAGCTACAGTTTAGCATGTGGTCAACGGAAACTCTAAACAGAGGCTTGTCCGTCTAGAAACCCGCAAGAATGAATCGAGTCGTGCCGTAGAAAAGGCAAAAGTGACATGGTCGACTTGTCGACGTATTCACCGGGACCGATCCAGCTGCTTGGGGGCGACTTGTCAAGGGCCGTCGTGAAGGGGGTGAGGGGGGGCTAGAGTTAGGAGAGAGATGGGTGGATGGGGCAGGGGGTGTGTGGGTGATGATCAACGGGATGGAGAGAGAGAGACACACATAGACACACACACAGACACACAGAGAGAGAGAGTGTGAGAGAGGGTGTGCGTTCTGTCGGTGTACAGTAGAGTAGTGCAGATACAGACAGGCGGCGGGAAGAAAAGCGAGCCGACAGTGTCTCTGGTCTAATCTAGGCCAGGCTCAGTCAGGATCCAAGCCTCGTGGGAGTTGTCATGTTTCTGTTCGCAACCCAACTCCGTCAACCAAGTCCCCTCTGCTCTAGCAAAGTCCGCCGCCGCAGCTGAGAGTCGCCAGGATGCGACGGCCGAAGCGGTTCAACCTTCGCAAATAACTTTTAATGAACCGCAATACACGCAGCAAACAGCCTTTGGGGTGGGATCTCGCCCTGCACGAGCCCGTTGAAACGTTAACACAAACCTCAATCCAGTGCGCGCCTGTGCCGCACTTACACCCGACCGACCACGTCCTGCACTCAACGCAGCGCAGTGCAGCGCAGCCCGTCACAACGCTTCCGCATGGCTCGGCTGGCTGGATTTCGGAACTTGAGCAGCCGCGCGTGGAAAGTCTATCCCGTGCCCCTAATTTCTTCTCTGCTAAACAAGTACAACTACGGCAGAAGCCTGGAGTTGCGGTGGCAGTGAGTAGGGCTGGCGGGTGAAGGGGGCGTGTGTACAGGCAAGCAAGCCACTTTACTCGCACAGCAGCAGCAACAGCAGCAGCAAGGGTTGACTAAAGTAGCGCCAGATTGGCTGGATGTACCTTTTACCTTGACCCTGGGGGACCTCCAAAACCTACGGGAGGGCCACTTGTCATGTCGCGACGGTGCGGTCCCCTCCCCTCCTCCTAGAGCAGAGTCTATGTATGGCCTGGCCACCGTGGGTCAATTCCCACGAGTTTGCCTTTGACGCCGTCAAGCGAACAGCAGATATCCATACTTGCTACACTTACCTTTCTGCTTCGGACCTCGGCGCCGTAAAACGGCCGTCAAACGAAACAAACTGTCCGAGACGGTAGCCAAACGGGCTCGTCTCTCCGTTAATTATCCATCCCATGTGCTCTCATGCTCTCCAATGCAAGGCTTCGGGTGTTCTTATGCGGGACAATCACTAAACGGTGTAACACTGGACTGTCACCGTAACTCGTCACCGCAGCTGCTGCCTTTTCGTTTCTTTGTTGAGTTGAGTAATCAATGCTATTTACTCTTCTGCCAGTGACATCCTCACAAGTATGGGCACTACGACGGTTGCGGGCGCGCACCAGTTGCACATGCTTGCGCATAGTCCAAAGTCTACGTCGCCCTCCTCACCGCCGATATGTGGGTTGGAAGCTTTCACGTTCTCTGTTGTCCGCGCTTCCCCGTCTCTAGCAAATCCCCAAGCTTTTTTTTTCTCCTCGCCTTTGCCATTCCGGCAAAATCCCCATCATCGGCTGAAGGAAACGTGTCACTGCTCACGTGCTAAACTCTATTGATCAGCAGGCTCAAGGCTTAATCGAAACCGCCAAGCTACTCGGCTGGAATGCTGCCACATCAGCACTCAACCCTCCGCCTTATATCTACGGTGCAGTCAGTGCCTGTGGGTGGGATCTGACTAACACCGTGCGTAGCCTTCCCATTGCGGACTTGCAGCCTGTCGCCTGGAATCCCGCACAACCCTAGGCTCCCGCCGCTTACAGCCTCGTGGATGCCATTTTAACATTTCTGACTACCATCAGACTTTCTGAGGGAAGAAGCTTCGCATTGTCACAATGGCCATTGCGAGCGGGCGGCCGCCCATGGCTTCGTCACGTCATTGGCAATGGCCATGGGATAGAGTTGACCACAGATAGCCCGCAGCGCATCACGAGCTTCGAATTCCAGACATGGCTTGAGCCACGAGAGTCGTGATCGGCGATCAAGCAAAGATGTTGCCCATTTCGTCACCCTATTGCGGAGTTTCGGAGCTCGGACGATCATCAGATCATCAGTTCCTTTACCAGGCCTGAAATCTGACATTATTGCATGCCTGGTATGTACTCTCTCTGTAGGTTCAATCATGTTCCGGAACGGACGCGCCGACAGAGAGAGTGTGAGAGCGCCCCCAAGTTGCGGCTGTTGCCTGCATTGCATATTATCACGACCAGGGTGCGTGGTCGGTTGGTACCTTGGGCCAGCAGGGCTCTGACATTCCCAGAAGTTGACGAATAGCCGCCGCTGCTCGCGCGTATTTCTGGCCCCCGCGCGTATCTCCGTGCGTGTCCAAGATGTGAACCATCTTCTCACCTTGATTGCCCTTCCATCTCTAGGTGTGAAAGCAGCTCGTTGTGCAATACTGCCCTGGCCACCCTCCTCCTCCTCCTCCTCCTCTCTGCAGCTTCAAGTGACGCCAGACCCCTTTCACCCATCGGCGAGGCCGGCAGAACACGGACCAGGGTCACGATGCATGAGGAAACTCTATTTCCTCAATCAACAGGACCTTCTCTCGATCATCGAAAAGTAGGACAACTCGGCGACCAGGGATGCCCTTATTAGACTTTGAGCCTTGACGTACAACCCTGGGGTCGTGTGAGACCCCCCCCCCCTTCCTGTCAGCAATCAAGCGAATGAACGACGCCATGAACCAGCAATCAATCCCTCAACAATAATAGCAACTCGTGTATTTTCCCGAACAAATGGCCTGGCGACCCCCTCCTGCTTTCGCCTCCCCCCTCAATCCCATCCATTTGACAACTCACACTCACGCTCACGCCCCGCCAAGAGCGACGATCTCAACACCACGCGCGCCTAGTGACTGTCGCCTCATCGGAAACCCACGCCCCCCATATTCCCCGCCATCTATCATTAGGACTTGACCGGGGGTGATGGAGCATCAGCTACTCCGTACTCCGTATAGTACCAGATTGTGCGGGCGCAAGGTGCCGCCATTTCGGTTCTCTGGAATGGCAGGCGGATACAAAGTTGCAGATGACTGTGATTGCTCAGGCGATGGCCTGGGAACAAGTCTTGATCAGAGGTCAAGTTGTCGATGGTGGCAGACTTGAGGATTGCGACGTTGTCATCGGCGTCGGACGCGGCGCCGACAACAAGAGGCCCATTCACCTGCCGGCCTAGTAGTAATAGTCGGGGTCAATATCATGCGTGACCCGGCGCCTCTCGTGCAGGCTCGTGTCTGGTTGGCTGCTATCCGAGACCTTGTCGTCAATTTGCTCCGGCCGCAGACGATTGGTGAGCCTTTGCTTGTTTGCTTGACCCTGCAAACTATGCATACGACCGCCTCGATCCCAACAAAATACGGTGATAGCTGCATGAGCTCCTCATGTTTGTCACACTGTAAACCGGTGACACCTACCGAAGGTAGTCGAAGCTCGACTACTTCTCGGTCTTACCGTTACTATCTCCTGCACCCATATGACAGCTTATGCAATCACGCACGTCTTATTTCGTGTACAGTATGTATGAGATCCATATCTGGCAATTCACGGTAACAAGCGAGGAGCCCTCTCTACACATTCCTCTCTTTGACGCCCTTCAGTGGACATTTGGCGTGTCTGCCAATGATCAGCCCCCGCGAAGGCGGAACTTCTTAGCTTCGAACAAGGAGCTACTTAGTCTTGAGATATGCATCCCGTGTCCTTTCTGACAGTTTCATCTCTGATGCTCATCAGCGTCGATCGTCAGCCACGACCACCTAGCGCTACACTCTCTCCGCCCGCCCCGCGCTACTGTCAATGCCATCATTGACAAGAGCCATCCCTCTTGCACCACTAGATACGCCGCCCGCCCATTCAAGTCTGTCCCCGAATTCCTGGACAATTCGAACCAGAGGCTAGACTTGATATGGTGCACCTTGCGTGGCCTTTTCAAGACCTGTCCAAGACGCCACGTGCAGGGAAAGAAAGCCCCTCATCGTTAGTGTCGTTTGAGGCGAAACCGCCACATTCCCCAGGGATTCGTTCAACTTGGGGACAGGCTCGGTAGTTCGCATGTTCGATCAGCTCAAGGAGCGATCATGGAGGGGACCCAAGTCGGAACACGGATGTCCGAGTGAAGTGAGGAATGATGCAGGTGCCAAAGCCTGCAATCAACTGGCCACCCCCCTGTGCCGTGCCTTGGCTTTGGCCTGCAATAGATCTGCGTGTAAGACGAATAATGTCACCCAGAGACTGCAACTCTGAAAGCATAGACACCTATTCCCCCCTCACGCTCTCATCCGGAAAGACGAAGGACGATTCAGCCAGACCCACGATGGAACACAAGTTGCGTGGCCATTTCGCCGCCGCCTGGGTTTTTTTTTTTTTTTTTTTTTTTTTTGGCTAAGTATGCTTTGTATTCGCTAGTGCACGAGATCTGGGCCGGGATCCATCCGAAGAATCCCCAAGACTTTGCGCCCCGAGACCATGCAATATTGGCAGATAGCCTTTATCTCCCGGGGCGAGACCGCGAGAAAATGCCCGAGGGATCAAGGGTACGCGGTCCTCCCAGCCGCGCGCTTCATGACAAGTGCAGTGTGAATTGCAAACAAGGTTACGATAGTACTACGATAATCTGAGCGCAGTCGTACGACCGTGTGGGAGTCGATTCACGCATAGTTCAGAGATGCCATCATCTTCTTGCGGTCACAGCTAGCTCATCCAGAATTATTCCGCGGCTTTATGAATCGTGCTCGAATGTTAGGCCCAGGTTTGGGCTATTGCAAACTCAATGATCCACGACAGCGGCGTCCACGTCCCGCAACGATGCAGCCGGTAAGTACCCTTCGCTCTCAAGGGGACCCTTCATCTCCGCTTCGGCGCCGAACTACGAGTGTAACGGACTTATACTAAGGTCTTGGTATTTATTCGTTATCCGGAATTAGATCGTGTGTGGAATTCGAGAAATGTTTGACAGGTGTATGTGTTACCTAAGGGTACAATAGTAGTCTTGCCTTGGAAGAGACCAACGGCCGGGCTAACCTGCCTCGCAGACACCAAGAATGAAGAGAGCAAACAAACAGAGGAGACACGCGTGTAAACTCCGCAGCCCTCAACCGATTTGCTTCAGTGTGCTATACAGACTGAATCAGAGCTCCCCATTGAGCCCCGAAACCCTGGCTCTGAACTGAAAAAAGTCTGCCAAGTTGGACGACGGAAAGCTTAAAAAGAGGGCGGCTACATGGCGTCTATTCAACAAGACCGCCGCCAGGCAATCGATAGCCGGGCTCCCGTCTTGCGTAAGGTAGGCACACAAGCAACCCGTCTTGGTATCTAACCGAGATTCCCGCATGATATTGTATGTCACGGCTGACTTTAAGCTTCGACTTTGTTCTGGTCCCGGAGTGATGCTACCTGTCTGGCTCGTGAAGAGAGCGTCGCCATCGTGAGCAACGCAAGCAAGCATAGTCGCCACACAACTGCAATGCCCGTCTTCCGGCTGTACCTGTACGAGTACATTATCGCCCCAACCCAGACCGCTCGGCCGCCGATCCGAAAGTAACCACCCTCGAAATCATCGAAATATCCATGTTTCAGACCCAGGATCCCACCGCCAACCTCGCGCAGATCACAAGTCCTGCACCCTCCCATCTACCACCCCCCTCCTCCTCCACCTGGCTGGTCCTCTCGTGATCCCGTTCAGGCATGGCTCCATCTGGCCTCTCCACCGCTGGCCCGCCGTCAGGTCTAGCCTCGATCACAGAGGGTGTGTGCGTGTGCATCCGTTTTCTTGTCAGGTTCAGGTTCACTATGTCGGAAACGGAGCGGTTTTGACGGCCATTGGATACAAAGACTTGCCCTGGCTTTCTAGTGTGCCCGATTCCCCACAGACCGAGACTGGCAACTCTGTAATTAGGGAAATACAACGGAAACGGAGGCGTCAGAGTTGCCATGGCTGTGGAGACTCCGTTTACCCAACAGGGGAGAGTCGGCCTGCTCATCACTTGGCTTTGTTGGTCGATTTGCTCCGGGGGCCCATCTGTCAAAACACTCGCCGTATATTACAGAAGATAGCCTATCTAGTTCGGCTAAACATGTGGCGATGAAGTACGCGTCTATCTATAGCTGGCCGCTTTGCCTTGGCTGGGCTAGGCTCCAAAAGCTCCAAAGGCCCGTCTATGAGGTTGATGTTAGAACAATGTGATGTTGATACAGTTGTGTGCAGTGCTGAGCGTCACCGCGGCAGACGCGAGGATGAGCCGAGATCGTAGCTGAAGAATACAAACTTCCGAGTGGAGGTTAGGCATGCGAGGGTCCGACAGCTTGCGGTTGTGGTTTCAGATCTTGAATGGAAGATGCCGGCCAGATCACGGGGAAGACGATCCCCAGAGTCTCGTCACCTTCCATTCCCTCGCCTATTCGCCGCGTTGTGGTGCACCCTGAGAGGATTATTTGGGCACCTTCTTGCCGATCTGCCAGCCCCAACCTCGAAGGATCTTGACGATCTTGGGCGTGACGGCGGCCGTTAGCGGTACTCGCACGAAGATGAAGCTCTTGTGCACGGCGTAAGCAAGCGCTAGCTGTGTTCCAAGGCCTGTTCCGGTAATCGTTTCGTTAGCTCGCTGGCATCCCAATCGAACTACGGCGGTATCGCAGTCAACTTACTGGCTTCCTCTCGATGGCGTTCCTGTGCTTCCTCCACGCCCCAGCCAACCTTCTCGACGGCGTCGCTCACTTGGCCATCGTCACCGGTCTCCTTGACCTCGGCCGTTTTGAAATAGGCCATGTACTCATTCCACGTCTTTCTTACAGACTCTGGGATCACTTTGGTCATGATCCAGTGCTCGATCCGGCCTGAAAAGTAGCCTCGTTAGCAGCCAGCCTCTGGATATGCAGTCGCTTACTCCTTGCCACCTGTTCAGGACCTGCTTACCGATACGCTCCGCGCCAACCGCCTTGACAAGCAGAAAGAAGAAGGGAAAGTCGAGCACGCTGAGAAGGAAGTAGACGCCTACGGCGGCCTTTCCATACTCGCGCGACAGCTTTCGTAGCCTCGCACCGAGGCTCAATGGTTTCTCAGCAGCTTCGCCAGCCTTTTGGCTACGACTCCATGGCGAGAACCGGAAACCACGCTGTTGTGTTGCTCGCACGGACGGGTGAGCCTGGCGCACCCGAGCGGTAGCTTGCGATAGCCTGGAAGGTGCACCCAGCTGTGTCTGTACTCTCCTGCCGGCGGGTGATGTCATGTACCTCCTCCACGCCCTGTTCCATCCTGCCACTTCAGTCGGTTTCTGGAACGCCGCCAATGGCTGGCGTGCTAGCCTCGTCGCGATACGAAACATGGCAAATGTGTATAGAGTAGAGCTCGAGATGAAGGTCGGTGAGAATACGTCGCTTCGATACGGGAGGCCTGCCTGTATGCGTGGCGTTCGATGGCCGGACGTCGGGGTCTGTCGGAGGTGACGACGATGGACTTAACGGATAGTTCGGAGACCGGCAGCGTAGGCCCCAGCACCACCGATGCAGGAGTAAGCAGGCAGTAGATGAATGTGAAGTCGAGATGCGTCGACCGAAGGCAGTCGCTGGAGTATGGACGTCGAGGTCTAGGCCATGCGGTTGTTGTGAAGCTGAAGCAACTTTTTTTTCCCGGTCTCCCCATCCCTCGGATAGACTGGCGCGGCGGCCCCGTTGGAGGCATGGGACGATTTTCGCGGCCGCGTTGGGCCAAGTTGGGTTAGCCGCAGGATCCAGGGTCCAGACACGCTCTGGAGGAGCCCATTGGTTGGGTGGACGCGACTTCTAAGTGATTCACCACCAATGCAGTTGATTATCATCTAGGAGATCTCGTTGTCTTGATCTCTGCCAATCGAGTAGTAGAAAGAGTCATTGAAGACAATTTTGAAATTGGGATGGCATCAGACAAACATCCTTCCTATCGGCTCCCTCTCAAACGCCGATATCGCTCCTACCCGTCCCTGAAAGGCTGCCACCTGCCCCAGCCGCTGCCGCTGCCACCTGCATCGTCTGGCATCAGCAGCTGCCGCGACTCCCCCTCGGGGTCATCAGATCAAGACTCGAGGGCAAAATCGGACAACTGGAACTTGGTCATCAAAGTATGCTCAAAATCCCGAATCTCCCCGGTCTTCTCCGGTCTTCCCAAACGAAAGCTTCTCTCTCTCGGATGAACTCATCTCTGACTCTTGAGATCATTTCGAGTGTGTCTTCTCGAGCTCGCATCCAATGCCCTCAAATCATCGCGTCTCACTTATGCCTTCAATTTTCGTGGCGCCGCGCCACCCTCGCGCTCACCGCTGTCCTTCGCCCAGCTCCTTCCTGACTCGCGGTTTCTTACTCTCTTGATGGTAGCAGGTCAGGGCTGATTCTCACCTGCATTTACTTGTGAAAGATCTTTGGGCATCTTGCAATACTTCCACTGTCACATGGATGAAGCACACGACTTCCGATGACTTCACATCCTCCTCTTCTTTTCTGCACTGTGCCAGACTGCTTCCTGGCCTTCACATTCCTTGTCGAGTCTACAGCACGCCCATCCTCTTAATCCACTCGCGTAACTGCCATACTTTTCTCGGACTTGGGAAGCGACAATGAGCACAGAGCTTTCTTCCAATGGGAGGAAAGGTCGAATCCTTCGATCTTTGGGTTCCCGCAGGCTTAAGAGAGTTCCGGCGCCAGATGGATCCGGTGAGAGTCCGGGTGAGGGTTGCTCTCTTTGCAAGACATGGCGAAACATAGGAGCTAATCATTATGAAGCCCCGACCTCCCCGTCGGGAACTATGTGCACGCCGACCATCCCCCCCTCTCGTAACAGCTTTGACGAGCTTGCCAGCGCCCTCTTGAGCCCTGACACGCCACCTGAATATCTCGCTTCTCGAGGCATCGAACGGTCCGGATCTGGGAAGAGTGCACTCAATTTCTCCTCTTCACAATCCAGCAGAAAGTCTGGAAAGGTAACCCGACAGAATCTTGTCCAGAAACAGTCCCCAAGGATCGGAAAGGTCGCCCTCGGGAACACGCCCACCACCCTCGGTCGAGCAGTCAGCACGCGGGCGTCCAAACCCTCGATTTATCCTAGACAAAACGGCCTCACACGCCCTCTTTCTTTGACGAAGCCTTCGATGTTGAACCCCTTGGGACTTCATCCAACAGTCGATTGTACTTCTCCACGACGGTCGTCTTCCCGTCGAACGTCTACTCAAGAGTTGCTTGAAGGTAGTCAAGCTCGCATCATTCGTGCCAGCAAATCCAACTCGTGTGAGATTGACGAAAAGGTGCAGGAAATGCTAGCTGCAAGCCACGCACTCAAACTGGCACAGCGTGGAGATCTTTCGCGAGGGCAGAGCTTGCAAAGGCGTGGCACCACCAGAGTTCTGAACAAGGTGACCAATGCGTGGGATCGCCTGCACGTTCGCCCACCAGTGCCTGGGCCTGATGGATAGGGTCGGTGTACGCGAGCATGCAGACAGATGACGGTCTCTGACTGACGTTTACAGATCCATCAAGCCAAACGCGTCTGCCAGAAGTTCAGAGTTCGATCAGTACATCGGAGATTAGACGAAACGAGGGTGACAACCTCTACAGGGAGAAGGTTTTGCGACTCATAGGCGGTCGACTTGATGGGAAGTCCGAAGATCCACTTCCAAACGAGCCAAATGTCGAAAGTACAAGTGAGTCGCCTCGCGTCGAGAATTGCGAGCTGGATGGCCTGTCCTTAGATGCCCAGGAGGTGATTGACAGCAGTAACACGGGCCTGCCACTTGTCTCTCTGCACAATGACTTCAGCATAGGCAGTTTCGGAAGTGACCTTGAGTTCGGTACCCTCAACACAAGTCCACTGGGCTATTTCACACCCCGGATACGAAGCAGCAGGGCACTGGAATCTACATCATCCGATAACCTACGCTGCTCTCCGACCATGTCAATTTCGGGGCAAGAGTCTTTCCAAACCAGTGTATCGAAGCTAACCATAAACGCCGGCTATCTTCGAAAGCATCCCACGTCAGACGGCGAGAGCAGCCACTTATCTGCAATCCCTGTGGGCAAAGGTTCTGCCAAACAGAGCTTTCGATTGTATTCACCCAAAATGGAGCCAATATCAGTGCCGCAGAAGAGAGCGAAGAAGCATCCTTCGCCAAGCAAAGAAGTGTTGGAGAATCTGGAGATTGCCTTACATAAAGTTGCGCGCCTGGACGTCTCTGGATCCAGAACGAATGCTATGGATGAGCTCAGCACCAACGATGGCCATATTCGCACATCTTTGCAGGCACGGAACCCCAATACGAAGTTGAAGAGGCTTCGGTCTGGGGGTAGCAAGGCGCAAGACTGTCCGTCCAGGAGTGTCGAGATTGGTCAAGAACCATGGGCATCCAGCTCTCACCTTCGTCGCCCTGCAGAGACCCACTGTGGACGGGTTTCACGGCCGGCTACAGTTATCATGCAACGAATGGTAGTGACAGGCATGAACGATACAGATGAGCTACAGTGACTTGCCGGATCACATATCCAGAAGGTAGCCAGGCAAATGATGCTGAAACAACTAGGCATACCGTGTTAAGCTATGGAATTGGGGGGTGTACTTGTTCTCAAACTTGGCCATAAGAGGCGTCGTGTTTGTTCTATGGTGATTACAGACGGGAGGCTATTGATGGTAGCTCATGCGTGAGGTTGAGAACAACGATCGAGTCGCGATTCAATTTCAAGATTGTCACTGAAAGACCTCTGCTTATGTACAACCTCGCCGGTTTCGCTCAGGGCAAATCCAGGACCACTCTGTCAAATTTCAGGCTCGATTCATCTGGCTCACCCCGCCTCAAGCCTGCACCAGACGCTCCAGGTGGGGATGGGGAGAGGGTGCAGGTACTTCGCCTCATTTGAACCTTTCCGATTCGGGTGTTTTTACTGCAATTGAGGCCCTAGGAACATCTCAGTAAAGAGCCGAGTTGCATGCTCGGCGGTGCGTCGTCACCTATCCGCACAGCCTCAAGGGTTGTCTACATCTATAGCTCTTCGTGGGGTGTTGAAGTTCTTACTGACGCGTCATATTTGCAGTGCCCATGACTTTACAAGTTCAGGATACTGAGGTAGCAGGGCGCAGTTCTGCCGCATGTCTTGTGATGACTGCAAGTAAGGCAGTCATTCTATGCAGATCAGCGTGTTTGCTTCCGCGCCACCGATTGAAGTGCGCGTCCATGAGCGTTGTTTTGAGCTTTGAGAAAATAATATAAGAACTTGGAATGTCTTCTTTTTCCTGCTTACTGTCATTATACCGCCAACAATATTCAACTCACATCAATCACTGGATCTCAAGTATCAAGGTGCCACCACCCCAGTCTTCTTATCTACCTAGTCAAGCACCTACCTTTTGAGCTTCTCCAACATGGACAAATCGGCGATCAAAAGCTTCGAAATTCATAAGCCTAGCTTCCGAAGTCGGTACGACATCACTGACGCGCAAAGCGGCGCTCCAGTTCTTGTTGCCGACATCAACAACTCCCGTCGCAAACCCGACATTGTTCTCCACGCAACTCCAAGCGCGTCCAGCCAGATCATCGGCGTAGCCCGTATACACAAGGGCATAGAGATCGGCATTGCGAGCCCTCCCCACGGCGAGTTAACGTACGAGGCTGTGGATGGCGGGAACGGCTGGTTCTCGAACACCCATCACAGCTTCACTTTCACAATGGACAATGGGCAAAGAAAAAGGCTACAATGGGAGAAGACTGGTCTTTTCTCAGGGGGGAGAGGGTTCAGATTGACGGATGAGGCAGGGAACGTGCTAGCTGAAATGAAGAAAGGCATGATGGGAACGAGTGGAACACTGGACATGGCAGGAATTCTCGGACAGCGATTTGAGACTATGGTGTTTGTTTCATGTCTGGCGGTGGTTGAGCAAAAGAGAAGAAGGGACAACACGAACGCAGCAGTAGGGTCCGCAGCCTCTTCATCTGTTGCGGTGACTAGCTAGACTATATCAACTGGTAAAATCTGAATCATGTACTTTGCCGCAGAGAAGAAGTTCTGGCTATTAATCATGCGAAGGCCCCTTCGACAACAAACATCTTCAAGAAGGCTAGAACCCTTGGCGCTAACGCGCAAGGCGGAGCAATGATCATTAAGGTGGATGACGAAGTCGCAGGGTACAAAGTCACGAGCTATAGCGATACACAGAATCAGGTCAAGAAGCCTTGGGCTTCTAAGTGACTTGTGAGGAAGTTTAAAAATTGAGACATGTGTGTATTTATGGTATCATCGCATGCGATACTTCCAGGTATCGAAACAAATTAAGAAATATAGTGATACAGTAAAGTGGTACAGTGAATCCAATGCAGGTCCCGTGTCTCTTCCAACGCTGACGCAGAAATCGCTTCAAATCATAAGCTCATCGACTTCCGAATGAGAATTCTTTGTGTCGTCACAGCCTCTTGCATTTAGAGGATACCACGGCGACGGGTAGAGCCACGGCCGTCGGTGCCGTGAGCGCGCCTGGTGCCGGCGGCCTTGACACCGGGACGACCGGTGAGGCTGCCCTTGAGGCGGAGGAAGGCGCCGCCGACCTTGTCCTTCATGGTGGGCTTGCGATGCTGGCGGACGGGTCGACGACCGAAGAGGCCGCGGCGGGGAGCGCGTGTGGTGCGAGTGGTGGTGGTGGTGGTGTGTGTGGTGTGGTGAGTCTTGCGCGGGGCGCGGGCGCGGGTGGTGCGGCGGGTGCGTGTACCGAACATTGTGGTGGCTTTTCGAGGATTTGTTTGTGTGGATAGAAAAAGTATTTATTTGGGTAGATGGCTTTGGGGAGAAGGAGTTGTAGTTTGAAGTTTGCTTGGTTGTGTTGTTGTTGTTGTTGTTGTTGTTGTTGATGATGATGGTGGTAGAGAGGATGAGGAGGTACGCTTGGGGTGTTATATAGACGTGAGGAGACGAAGATCCAGGGAATCAAGGATTCAGGGTCGCTTAGGTCCCGATGACGAAAACCATGGTCCTGGGAAGGACGAGGTCTTTGCTTGATTGGGGCCTACTCTGTGCAGATCACTATTGCTTGTCACTGCTGCAGGGCTGTCTTTCAACATTAAGACTACAGCTTCCCCTCAAAGACCCTGATTTCATGGGAGATAGGGCCAGGCACAGGGACGGCTCGCAAGATGGAGTTGGATTAATCAAGCCCCTTGGCCATGGCCAAGTTTTTGGAGCATCGGGACGTCACTGGCAGGTATCGTGATTGGTTGAAACTCCACCATATCGGGTATATAGTGGGGCGCACGTCAGGCAGGATTCAGGGTCCAGCTGATGATGTCATGGCCCTCACAACCAAGACCCTGCATTGTCCGTGGCCAGCATCAGTCACGAGAATAGATCAACGTATCCCGGGATGACGGCTGGGGCGTTCCGATGGGGTAAAGTGGGTGGTATGACGAAGCATCGGCGAGACTGGCGGTGTTGGTCACGCTGGTCTCGCAGGTGAGCGTCCGATCTTGGTGAGGGGGGATGAGCAGGAGGGAATCACGCTGTAGGGAACGGGTGGCAGATGAACCAAGACAGCATTGGTGGTGAACCATAACTTGATTCTGCTAATGAGGTATTCCTGACATGGTAACATGGTTGAGGGTGCCCAGTTATTGGCGCAGAAAGCTTGTCGTCCTTGGGATTGGCTTCTCCAGTTCCAAGAGTCTTGTCAGGACAGGCCATCGCTTGGCCTCCGTGTCAAGCTTTTATAGCTCTCATTCAAGCTTCTGTAGAATGCCGAAGTAATCGAAGTGAGCGGGCAACGACTCACTTCCCAAGCTAGATACATGCATCATCTGCCGCACCCCCAAAGGAGGACCTGTCAATTGGTGGCGTTCAGCTTCACTGTGGGCTCATCGCGCCTTTTAAGACAGGCAAACCTGATATCATGGTAGACATACTCCTAGACTCTCAAGTTCCGCTTCACGGTCTCCAAATCTCCCTGAGACATGCCCAAGCCCTCCTCACTCGTAACATAACCCTCCCAACCGCCATACTTCTCCCTCAGCCCCTCTTCCAGCGCACTGAAGTAGCTCGGCTTTTGGTTGATGAGCTCGTACAACCCCGGCAAGTCCATCGACTCGACTCCAGTGGTGCCCAAAGCGTACTGCGTCAGATGCTCCCGTGCTGGCTCTGTTCCGATGCGCGATAGCATGTAGTCTCGCATCACCGCGTCACTGGGTGAGCCGGCGAGGTTGTGGAGTAGCCCAGCTAGGATGCCTGTACGGTCGCGGCCGGCTGTACAGATTCGAATAATCAGAACTCTTCGTAGCTGTAATCAACAAACCCTGACGTACCGGTGCAATGAAAGAGAATAGGCTCCGTTGGCCGGTCACGGACATGCTCCAACACCGCGCGAAACGTTGGCGCATAGACGTCGACCACGCTCATCAGCCCCTTCTTCCACCCGGGCACTCCTCCGTCCTCCACAAAGTCCTTCAGCTCAGGCTCCGGATAGACTCCACGTCCCTCGATCCACACATTTTCCACACCTTCAACGTCCGGGTCTGGGTTCTTTGCTCTCTCGTCTGGCTTGCGCAGGTCGAAGACGCGCTTGACATTGGTGCCGATCCAGGCGAGAGCGTCAGGGTCTGCGGCTGCGAGTTGGAGGGTGCCGCAGCGGTAGAACCGGGCAGGTGGAAGGGTACTGCCGGGAACGCGCCCCGAGTCACGGATGTTGATAAGAGACTTGGAGGGGATAAAAGGAGGAGAAGTGATGATGGGTAGGTAAGCTTCAGAGGGGATGGGGGTGAGGATGTCGATGTTGCAGAGGTCGTCCATTTCTTGGGAGTTGGCCATGTTTGGTGAACGAATTATTTGGGTGTCTCGAATGACTTGGTGACAAGAGGCTGAAGGTTGAATACAGATCGGAGCAGCACTTATAGGCGGGTGTGCCAGGTTCTCAATTGAATGCTTTCTGGAGGGTGTGGCTTGGAAGTGATTCGCTTATGAGAGCCGGACGTGCATGGCCGCCCTTTTCTGGCAGTGATCGTTTCTAAAGGACACTGCGACTGTCTGCACGGAGAATGGGACGAATACGAACAAGTAAGAACGTCGCAATCATGGAGTTGCAGAGAAGGTCTAGTGAAAGGAAGTGGACCAACTGAGGTGGTGTTGATAGAGAATCTGCGTCAGCTGGAGGAGGCAGTTCCCCCGCGCTGACACCCGACCCCGGCACTGTATCTGCAGGACATGGGTTTCTGCCAATCAGTCCTATGCATGGAAGCTCAGCTTTTCCAGAGGATGAGGCAGTTCTCGGTACTTGATGTTCTCGACCGTTAGATGCTTACCCAAGGCGAGATACCTTAGATGGTGTTTTTCATTCCAGCAATGGGAACGACAGCTCTAGCGAGATAACGGATTGAAAGTGAGTGTCATCAGTGAACCGCTTCTGCGAGAGACTCAAGACAGCTGATATAGCTGACTGCAGACAGGTGAAGTCGAGAATATTCTTCACCCATTGTTGGTCTGCGTTGGTAGAAATTCCTGTGTGTCATTCGTGTAGGATGAGGTAAAGCCATGTTGAATTCCTTCCACGCGTCACACAATGCCCACGACCAACAGTAGAAGGTACCTTACCCAAAGCATCAGAGTATGCCCCCCCTGCTCATGAAAAACTTATGTCTCGATGGAAATCGCAAAAATTAAACAATGTAATCAATTGAGTCCAGCTCAAGAAAGAAAGAATTGGATCGGTCGGGCGGAAACACCCGACTAGCACCACATACCGTTCAGGGTAAGCAAGATCCGCTATTTCGACTTCACTCCGTCAAGATAAGTGAGATATTCACGCCCTTAACTTCCTTCCACCTTACCGCATTTCACTCGTCTTCGAAAGTTCCAATTGAGCGAGCGCCATGCTCATAGCTTTACCATAGGAACTTCCATTTACAATGCCCTCCTCTCCTCTGCTCCGCTGGGGCCTCCCCATCTCTGTTCTCGCCATCGCCCTCGTCCTCGCCTTCCGCCAACAGCAACAACCCCTCCAACACACCGCCAGCACCACACACTGCTACACCTCCATTCGCACCCTCTGGCTCGAGGAACCTTCACCGAGATGTTTCACCGTCTCTTCCTCTGGCAAGTTCGTCGACGTATTCTCCCTCAAGAGTGAGGATGAAATTCCGGCGGACGCTGTTGTGTCGCAGGGGCATGTCATTCCTGGCTTGTGGGATGGGCATGGCCATCTGAGGCAGTATGGCGAGTTTCTACACTCAGTGGACCTGTTTGGTTCAAGTTCTCTGGAGGAGGTCAGGGTCAGAGTAAAAAAGTACATCGCCGAGAACCCATCTGCTGGATCCAAGGAAGAATGGATCAGAGGCGTCGGGTGGGATCAGACCTTTTTCGGCCGCATGCCCACAGCAGTAAGTCTACATACTCTCGCCAAACAGAATTCTTCTGACGCATTCTCACAGGATGATCTTTCTCAAGATCCAGATCTCAAGGACCTCTACATCATGCTCGACCGCATCGACGTCCACTGCACCTGGGTCTCCCCCTCCGTCCTCCAGCTCCTCCCTCCACTGCCCCCCTCCGTCCCAGGCGGTGAGATCATCCGCGAGCCCGGCCCCGGCGTCTTCTGCGACAACGCAATGGATCTAGTCCTACCTCTCTGGCCGCGGCCTACACCGGAGGCCCAGGCACGTCAAGTCCGCTCCGCCATGGCTGCGCTCAACGAGGTCGGACTCGTTGGCATGCACGACGCTGGCGAGACGCGAAAGACGCTGGAGCTCTACAGAGACATGGCGGTCAAAGACGATGACTGGACGGTCAGGGTTTATGGAATGGTGGAGTGTGAGAAGAGGAACACGTTCTGCCCGGACGAGGCCGCTGTCGTGGCAGGAGAATCTGACTTCCTCACCGTCCGTAGCGTGAAGCTTTTCGCAGGTAGGCCAACCCAACCCCCTATCCATCCCTTTCACCTCTTTCGTTATATTGAATACTCACAAAACTTCACAGACGGCGCCCTCGGTAGCTGGGGCAGTGCCATGCTTGACCCCTACGCCGACCACCCCTCCACTTCCGGCACCCTCCTCATCAACGCCACCACCCTCACCACCCTCACATCCCAATGGTCCACTGCCGGCTACCAAGTCAACATCCACGCCATTGGCGACCTCGCCAACCGCAACGCCATCTCCGCCTTCTCCACCGCCCTCACAAACCTCTGCCCGGACCAAGACGACCTCTCCTCATGCCAGCGCGCGAACCACCGCTTCCGCATCGAGCACGCGCAGATCATGCATCCAGACGACCAGATCCTCCTTTCCTCCCTCGCCATCGCACCCTCCATACAGCCCACCCACGCAACATCTGACATGAAGTACGCCCTCTCCCGTCTCGGCTCATCCCGCCTCGACTCTTCCGCATATCGTATGCGATCCTTCCTTCATAAACATCCTGCACCGCTCCTCCTTGGAAGCGACTTCCCGGTCGAGCCACCGAATCCCTTTCGAGGCATGTACGCCGCCGTCGCGAGGAGAGATCCCGCAACTGGTCTTGGCGCGCCAGAGTATCCTGAGGAAGGCTGGTACACCTCTGAGGCGCTCACAATAAAGGAGGCTCTTGAGGGTTTCACGAAGGGACCTGCTTGGGGTGCCTTCCTGGAAGAAAAGGCAGGTATTATCAAGCCAGGGGCGTTTGGTGACTGGGTCGTGCTCGATATCCCATTCGATGGCAACACGCCCATCGAGAGCCTGAGAGATCTGAAGGTCAGGGAAACTTGGGTTGGCGGGAAGCGAGTTTACGCTCGACACTCGTGAACTGACGAATACGAAAGAAAACGAGTTTGACGGCAGAAGAAATATAGACTATACTACAGGCGCGACTGACGATGAGTAGATAACACACGTTCAGAGCAATATATGAAGTTCAATTCCTGACTCCCACGCTGTGACACAAGCAACTCCAGTCCAGCTGGTTTCTGACAACCGTTCATCAGTTGTATGCACTGAGGTTTCTCCCTCGGCCCACCGTCTGAGACAGCCGAACCAGACTAATGAGCAGTCTTATGTAGCTGTCCTTTCGACAAAATTATTACAATGCGGCCGGTGTATGGTGATCACCACACAGGGTATAAAAGAGAACCGCGCAACTGCACAGGCCCATCAGGCCGATATTGCTCCAAACACACTCCAAAACTCCAACCTCTGGATCTTTTCTTAGTCGCAGGCAATGCACTTTTGTTCGAACCACTTGCCGAACTTGACCGTGGGGATATCAACTGCTCGCCAGAAGATGTCCGACCACCAAATCACTATTGGTATGCAGAAGCAAGCATGCAGGATGAAGCCCGCATTAAACTCCCAGTCTTCAACCCCAGTGATCTCATAGGCCATCATCTCGAAATGATAGCCGACCACGTGCAATGCGGGACCATGCATGAGGTACATCGCAAACGAGATCTTGCCGAGATACTGAACGACACCGGAGTTGAAGAGCCTTTGCCAGGTCTTGCAATGACCCACGGCAAGAACAAAAAGAACGGCACCGGCGGATTGCCAGTATCGGTAACCCTCAACGTTCCACCACTGCGGCACCAGAGAACAGAGGTAGATCCAGCCGGGCGTCTCGTGTCCATTCGCATCTGGCTGGCTGAGGAGGTAAAGTGCCACCACGCTGACAAACAGCCAGATCCATTCAGAGCCGCTAGGCCGTGATAATGTTGACGTCTTCTCGTCAGTTAGTGGCGAAGAAGGCGGGCTCGGGGTATGAGCTCCTCTGATCAAATCGTGCTCTGCAATCATCATGCCGGCAAGAAAGAGAAGAAATTCCCATCTCGATGAGCGGTAGGTGAATATTGCGACCCCACTGACGGTGAGAAGGCGGAGAGGCGCTGCTAGCCGAGCCGTTCCTAGGAGCACTAGGAAGAGGTAGAGAGAGCACATGTATTCCACGGGTATAGTCCAGAGATGAACATCGTATTCTGCCAAACAGTTAGATTGCGTCCCTTTCTTGATTGAATCTTACACTTACTCAGCCGGCCCGCCTCAGGATCCCAAGAAAAGACGTGAATGAACTTGAAGACACACCAGAACCATTCTTGCAGCTGTGAGTAGGTGTCGTCCAGACGCTCAGCATGATATTCGACAACGTTCTTCATATATCTTCTGTCGTTGGCGAACTTGCGTGTTAGGTCATAAGCCCCTAGTCGAACAAAGAAGATGATCATCAGGCTTGAAACAATCGCCGGAAGGAAGAGACGAATGGCACGGCGAAAGACGAGGGAACTCAACGTCTCCAGAAGATCTCCGGTAGACTTGCTCCTGATGAGTTTCAGCGGCTTGTATGAGAGGGCGTAGCCGGAGATGACGAAGAAGATGCAAACTGCCGCAGGTCCCTGATAGAAGAGACGAACGATTGGAAGCTTGAGCCATGCCCAGTTGTCATCTCCGTAACCATAGCTCTCGGCGATCGTGAAACATTGGTACGTGTAGTGGCATAGAAACACGAAGAGTGCTGCGAGGCCTCGCATTCCGTCGAGGTAGGCGGTAGGGTGAAGCTTCGTAGGTCGAATCCTGTCACGAGAGTGACGGCTGTGTAGGAAGCTGGGTACAAAGAAAAGAGCGGCACGGACGATCATGATCCTCCATGGTAATGATCGAACAACGATGAACGGTCTGGTGGCTGTATGTGCCCAGCCCACGGGTGTAGGACTCTTCGCAAGCTCGACTGAATCGTTATCACTGTCCATGTCTGATCTGTTGTCCAGAAGAGAGAGAGTAGGGTCGTAAGAGGAGGAGGCATAATGCCCTTTGTGTCCGTACATGATGATGAACAGACGAGACTGATTCACCGGTGTCGTGGTCTTTGCCTTGTAGGTCTTTCCATGGATCAGGCAAACACTGAGCAGGCGAGCTGGCAGGGCTGGACGCAACGGACGAATCGAGACTCCAGGTCCTGGGAGGTCGAACCGGCGAAGACTCCAGGTCGTGATCAGAGAAGAGGTGGTGAGAGGATCGAGAGGTTACTCCGAGAACGTAGGTCATGCAGTTTCTTGCAAAGCATTAGATCCTCTCTCTTCAGACCAGAGAGGAGGAGGAGGAGGAGGAGCAGAGCTGGACATTTTGTTGACCTGGAGCAAACGCTGCTTGGAGGCCCCTTCCCGATTCAATGCAACGCGTAAGGTGCGACAGCTGATGGCGACAGCTGCCACCTGTCACGGCAACTGCCCCCTGAGCTACACCATAGCGTGCCTTCCAGATCTCCAGGAGATCACTACTGCTACTACTAGTGGGTGTATCAAAGGGAAGAGGACCCTCCTCTGCTCCCAGACACGGGCCTGATTCGAGGTCATTGATTGTTTCGAAACCCTGAAACCTGGATTGTCAGAACACCAAGCTTCGTCAACTGCCGATCTCGCAGAGCTAGGGCCATTCTCGGAAGAGCGGCAATCTTCCCGCACTGTCTGTCGCACGGAGCTCCTCAGCACCCCGTCCGTGCGATCTCACCCAAACAGATGGATGAATCCGACTTGTTTGGGAATGCCGTGGTCCGTGAGCCCGTCGATTCGGGACCATGCGCGAAAGTGGCGACTGCCGGGTCCGTCACGATTCCTTACCACATCAACGCTTGTTATCATACCGCCCAAATCATAGAAGGCGACGAATACAGAGTATGCAGAGTGGACATTGTTGTAATATTTGCCAGTAGCTCAAAGCTCAAAATAATGATTGAGCCATTCATCTTCTATCGTGAAACACGTACCCACATGTGAAGCCATAGTCCGTAGCTCAAACGCCTGCCCCCGGCCTGAAACCCAAAAACGCCTTTCAAATGCTCATCTATATCCGTATCAATCGCAAGTATGTCCTCACCAATCAGTGCTCCAGCCAGTCGAGGAACTGGGGCGTGAAGTAGCTGACCACGATGGTCGCGCCTGCTCGCAATATGCCCTCTGTCGACTCGAATGCCATCTGCTTCAGATCGAACACGCCTGCTTTGGCACCGGCGTGAATCATGGCGTACTCGCCACTGACCTGGTATGCCGCGACCGGCAGGTCCTTGCCCAAATCCTTGGCATCACTGATGATATCCAGGTATTGACTGGCAGGCTTAACCATGATGATGTCTGCGCCTTCTCCGATATCACGGGTAATGGCTCGTCTTGCGAGCCCTCGACCACCCGGCGGCAGCTGGTAGCACTTGCGGTCGCCGAAAGAAGGCGCTGAGCCTGCGGCATCACGGAATGGGCCGTACAGACAGCCCGAGAATTTGGCAGAGTAGGACATGAGGACCGTCTTGTGTGCGATGCCCTCTTCGATAAGCTTGAGCTTGATCGCGCGAATGCGACCATCGTTCATATCAGAGGGGGCGACGCAGTGCGCACCAGCCTTGGCGTAGGCAATGGCCACGTCGGAAATGCGATCGACGGAGAGCTGATTATTCAGACTGCCGTCATCGCGCAGGATGCCACAGTGGCCGTGTGATGTGTACTCACAGAGGCATACGTCGGTGCAGATAAAAAGCTGGGGGAATCGGCGTCGGATAAGTCGAATTGCGGCAATGACGGGGCCCTCTGGGTCGTCGGCGGCACTACCCAGGGCGTCCTTGGTACCGGGCTTCATGGGGACTCCGAAGAGGATCACAGATCGAAGGCCCTTGTGAACGAGGGGCTCGAGGAAGCCGGTCAGGCGGCTGACGCTGACCTGATGCTGGCCAGGGAGGGAGGGAATGAGGTTCATGTCGTCGTCGCCATCGGTGACAAAGAGCGGGTAGATGAGCATCGACTATCCTGCAAGTCAGCAGACGACTAAAGGGAGAATATCGCATAGGGACTGACTTTGGTCAATTGACGCTCAGCCTGCCAGCTACGAGCGAGAGGGTGGAAGTAGCCACCGTGCAGCTGACTGGAGATGTCGCCAGAGATGCTGACGCTGGTGGCCGCGGTGCTGGCGTAGGACATGGCGCGGGAGATGTGGGAAGTCCTGTCGTCCATGGTGGAAGTGCGAGACGGGGCGGGACCCGGTCGGCGAGGGTTCCCGTTTGTGTCACGAAGAGACAGGTCCTGAACGAGGCTGGAGAAAGACATTTCGATGGCTGAGCAAGTGGTCTCGGTGCGACTCGTGCTGCTTGAGCGAGACTAGAGTGTGGAACGGCGGGGCGGAAGAAGAGGGTATGCGTCGAGACGTCACCGGCGATGAAGGTGCAAGGCTGTGATGACAATTGAGTCTCGAGAGTCGACAGGCCGTGCGCAGGACAGGCGAGAGTTGAGGAAAGTCAAGAATTGACAGATGGATGGTGGATGGAAGGTTGAAGACGGGGGAATATTCCGGGGAGCAAAAACTCGGGCGGCTCGCGTTTCGCCATCGGCGGTTTCGCCATCGCGGCCAAGAGGCCCAAGTGACGGGGGACCTGGCGGTGGGCTTTAGGTGTGCCGAGAGGGGTCTTACAGGGGGCTGGGCCGCTGCAGGTGGACGGTAAACTGCCTCGGATGCAGGGCGACCGGACGCCCGTCTTCCGAGTCTCCACCTGAGACATATGAACCAATCACAAGCTCCCGTTTCGTAATGGCTGCACAAGCAGTACGGAGGCTGACTCCGACTTTACGAGACCTTATGAGAGACGCTGAACATTGGCCATTGCAGATGGAAACTATCGAGAATCCATTCTTGCGGGGTAATCTCTAGTCTGTATCTGAACCAGAATCTTGGCAGGGAACTGGAGAAATCGAGCTTGAAGCGTTCTGTGGTCTCGTCAGGATTTCCAGGCTTGATCCCCCCGTCACCATTACGGTTCCAAACGGTAGCGGAAGTACAGTGGCCGTTCTACACGGTTTAGGAATGTCAGACCCGAATGCTCGTTCAGCCGCCCATCAGCTCGGTAGGCACCGCTTACTCTCTCTCGTATACGTCCTATGAGGCGTCCAACATGAAGCCACTTGTCATCCGAAAGCTCGGTATCCATCTGACATACATAATGCACGTATCTCAGTTGCTTATCCTGCCATCTCACTTCTGCCTCCATATCGCCCGTCTCCGTGAATCTGCGCCTCTTCGTACGCTCCCACCGGCAGCTCAGCTACGAAACCTTCGCCGTCTCCCTTCTCAAAGACTTCGCCTCCGGCCAGCTCAGCTTTCTTCGTCCCCGCATCATCCAGTTCAGGTGGCATCTTTACGTCCGACATAACCTCGGGGTTCTTCGCTTGTCTTCTTTTCCGCATGCAGAGCCAGATGACGACTCCGACGATCAGGATGCCACCGATCCCGGCCCCAGCGCCTATTCCCGCGTAAACGGCAGTTGGCATGCCCTTGCTTTCACCGTCCAGACCGCCGTCATTCTCTTCGACTTCGCTTGTCCGCCCTGGTCCTTGCCCTGCATTCTGCTCCCCAATGCCGGAGCCTCCTGATCCAAATGTCCCAGTGCGACTACTGTTTGACGTTTCCTTCGCATTTGTAGCTTCACTGATATCCGATGTCATCTCTGTCCCTGCATCCTCGCGGCCCTCGGTCGTCTTTCTTGCCTCCGTCCCATCGTCATCTTTGCTGTCCACAGACTTTCCAGTCTCTTGAGCATCACTTGAGAACGTGGAGGCGGCACTTGTTAACGTGGTCCTTGGCACCTGGCCTACTATCAAGCTTGTGCTCGACACCCTTCTGTTCTTCCCGTTCGGAGAGGTCCATGCAGCGGGATCGAAATTCTCATCTTGTAAGTAGTAAATGCCATCGCCGCCAAGGAAGAAGCTGGGCGAGTAGTCGTTCTCTTTCGTGTTTTTGGAGGTCACCTCCCACCAATATTTTTCGCCTGGGGCGTTGTACTTGTAGTCTGTTTTGGTGAGGTCTTCGAGTGTTGGCATGGCTAGCCTAAACGGCAGAGGAACTGGTTGATGTAGGAAGACAATTAGCTGGGTCACTCGGATTGTATTGACTTAATGACGTGTAGGGCCATACAAGCCAGTCAGGGGCCACTTACGGCCTGGTTGTCGTTCCTTTCTGATCAGCGTTTTAGTTCCCTCGCTGCTGATAACCTTGAACTCGATTAGAGCGACCGAGTCTCCCATGTCTGCCCATGATAGAAGAGCATCCTCCCCGATGGGGATGTCTTTCCAGGCGGTCACCCATCTTACTGCCTGTGCAACTTGCAGTTGGGCAAGCACAATGATAGTCAAGTGGCTGTACCAAGAGATGGAAGTTCTCATCGCTGTCTTCGGCACTGGGGGCAGAATTCGAAGAGGATCTCGAAGTTTACGAGTTGGCAAGATTGGCGAGGTATAAGAGAAGAGTGGACGACGTACTCCGGGAAGAGAGGAAACGAGGGCCGGGTACTGCTGCGCTAGGCGCACATTGAGATCTCTCCCCTTTTTGTGGCTACACGAAGTTGCCATTGAAGCCCTCTAGCCTCTGAATAAGGCCAGTGCGTTTCGAGGCCAAGATTGCAGGACCTGCTTGCACCAATGGCTCACTAGACTTTTTACCCAAAGAAGGAAATGGTAACCAAGGCCATATCCATGGACCGGCCCACGAAACGGCCAGGAAGGGCGGTCATGGTGCCGAAAAGCACTTACGGGTCGTGGATACTTCCTTTTCGAGGAATTGGTGAACAACCATGGAAAGCAGCGCATTTCCTCAGAAGTACGACCCAGCGCGCCATCTGGCCAAGGGCTTTCGGTCGAATCCCGTATCGTGGCGGTAAACGGTGATGTCAGGAATGATACGGACCTCAGAAGAGTAGCATACTGGCTACAGCAGAATCGCAAAGCAAACTGAGAGAGGAAAGGTTAATATTCTAGTAAGAGAGTTAGTCTATCATCCCTACAGGGCCGAGTACTTTTACACAACCCGTGATCGTCACAGCCACACAAGCGCTACCATCCACAACTTCAGCATTCATCATCCTCGAGGCCCCTTAGATACCTCTCAGCACCGTGTTATCCCTCTTGTCCATCGGAGTGTACCTCTCCTTAAGTGCGTCCGCTACCGTCTTGTTGTGCTTCGCCTCTGGCGGTTGGTAGCGCTGCCTCAATGCCTTCTGAACCGGTGTCATGGGCACGCCGGCGTCGGTTGTGATCTCGACATCCGCCACACCAGACGGTGTTGTCGCGACGGCGACCATCTCTCGGCCCTTGTTGATCGCTGATGAGAACCATCCCTGGGTCTCAGTTGCCTTCTCCTGCACCACAGCCTCCGCCTTGCTCGCTCCGGCAGCAGCCTTGTGTTTTGCCTTTTCCGCTGCGAGGATCGCCGCAGACTCGGCCTCTCGTGTCGTTTGCTTTGCTTGGGCAAATGCGCCTTTGGCAGCATTTGCGACACCCTGCTCCGCCTCCTTCGCTTTGATCTGAGCCTTCCTCTCCACCGGCTGCAGCTTCTCTACGGTTTCCTCTACCTCACCAAAAGCCTTCCCCCACAGCTTCGCCGCGCTCGCCTCGGCCGTGCGGCGGACGTCATCCCAGTCTGTTCGCTGAACCCAGCGCGCGGCGTTCTCCACCTCGCTGTTCCAGCGATCCTTGACAGCCTCGAGGGAGTGGGCGCGCTCAGCGGCAGCAAGCTCAGAGCGAGCAACGGGGAGTGGTTGTTCGTTTCGAGGGTCGATGAGTTCTTGGATGCTGAGAGCCTGGGCGCGGAGGAGGGCGGCTTGTTGCTCGCGGTTGCGCTGGTGGGCGAGAACGGAGAGGTAAGCGGCGGAGAGCGTGAGCGTGACGCCACCGGTCTATTGAACGAATCTAGTCAGTGCCAATGTCCATTGCCAGGGCAGAGAGAGACGTACGAAGCCTGTGACAAAACCCATGACTGCGGCAGGCTAGGATTGGTGGTAGCCGAGGATGAGAGCTTTTCGAGTGCACAGCTGCCTCACGACAACTCGTCGTGCGATGGGCGTCCTTCAGCCTGTCGACACTGCAGTTGCGATCGAGGCGTTGCGATTGACCAAAAGACGTGTCGTAGGCAATTTTGCCCTCCAAATGGCGACGATTGTTGGTGGGCTGGAAGATTGACGTAGTTCCGGAAGAGTCGCAGCTCCAAAGTTGGCTCCGAGACGGACGAGGCTGAGCGGGTCTCTCCAACTGCCCCCAATTGGCCTGCCGACTTGCTCCCAAAAATTTCCCCTGTAGACGGATCGACGACCATCCATCACCACATCGTTCCCGGGTCCTCACCAACGGACTGCATCTGCTTCGACAATCAATCCACGTGGCTAGTCTGATAGATTGACGGTCTCGACTGCTTCGCGACACCGAACAACAAACACGACAGAGCCACAGCCATGGCCGGAGGCACCGTCAAGTACCGCCATCTCAGCCGGGACTCGGCAGCACGACAGGCTCTCCTTCGCGGCCTCGTCACTCAGCTCGTCAAGCACGAGCATCTACACACCACCTATGCCAAGGCAAAGGAGGCACAGCGCATGGCTGAGAAGCTCATCACACTAGCGAAGCGCGACAACGAGCCATGCCGGAGATCAGCCCAAGCTATGCTCTACGTACGGTTCCTCCCTCTCACCCCAGCCGAAAGGGGCACCCACCAGAACTAGTAAAGCTAACAGTCGTTCCGACTTCTAGACACCCGATAAGCTCCTACCTAAACTCCTCGGAGAGCTCAAGGCCCGATATGCCACTCGCGAAGGCGGCTACACTCGCGTGGTCCGCACCGAGCCGAAGAACACATACGACCAGGGCGAGTCCGCCATCCTTGAGCTCGTCGACGGTCCCAAAGACTCTCGCTTCATGATGACTGCTAAGACTGTCGCCCGCGACCGTGCTCTCGGCCGCGCCACTACTGCAGTCACAGGCCTCAATGTAAAGAAGGTCACACAGTTCAGAGGCGTCGAGGAGTTTGAGAAGATGGTGGAGAGGTTTATGGCGATGGACTCGACAGTACAGGGAAGAGTGGAGGCAGAGGATCTGGAAGATGGTCTTGAGGAGGAGGAATATGGGTATGAGACGGAGGGACGGGGGATGGCGCAGCGTGAGGCCAAGGCGGCAGAGACATTGGGACCAGCTATCGTCCCAGACAGTGTCAAGACGCAAAGCCCAAGACAAACGACATGAAGAGCACTCTTCGACGAGGCTGCTTTGTAACAATCTATGTATTCTATTCACGAATCGCTTTAGACAGATGGCGAAATACTGTAACATATCCATCCGCCACGCTACTTGACAAGGAGACACTCAAACGAAGTCAAAGGTATCACCACGCTCCTGCAGCATTTTGCCCACCCTCTTCGACCCAACAATTCTCTCGAGCTTCATCACATCATATCTCGAGAACATCGTCCTGACCGTTCCCTGCCCGGGCTCCAACTCCATGTCCTCCTCACTCTTCGCTAAGCTACCACCCGCAATCTCCCTGTAGAAGATGGGATTATCCGGCAGACCGTAGAAGATGACACGGCGCACGCCACGGATCTGGTACCGCCGGAAATGGTGCGCTCGCTCGGTGTAAAGCAGGATCTTGTGTCGTCCGTTGAGGAAGTGACTGCGCGCGCGCGAGGCTTCACGGACGTCAGTGTATTCGGAGATGGCGCCGAATGTGAGTGACTCGACGGACGAGGATGTCGCAAAGAAGTTGCGGACACGGACAAAGTCGAGGTAGGATGGAACGAAGATGAGTGTCCCTGTAGCGTCCTTGGCACGCTTGACCAGGGAGGGCACGATAGCCGAGTTGAAGTATTCGAACCGTGCGTCTGGCTCCTTCTCGACAGTCCCTGGCAGGAAGCGAGAGAATGTCTGCTTTGCACGAACACCGAGTTGTTGAAGACTACCCGGGTATTCCTGTTGCAGGCGCACCTTGCCTGCCCAGTTGTGGCAATGCGCGCGAACAAGCTCCGACAACTCGGGCGTGTTGAAAGCAGATAGGATGACGGTCTGCCGGAAGTACTTTGCCCAGTCTTCCAAGTACCAGTTGCGCACTCTGCTGAAGTCGCAGTCATGCGCGTCCTTGGGCTGGCGGTTTAGGTGCTCAAAGATGAACTCGACGTGCTCCCAGTTCTGCATCAGCAGCGCGTCGGCTTGGTCGACCACCACCATTTCGATTGAGCTCAGGAAGTCGTAGTCCATGCCCTTCTTCTTGTCCTTCTCCTCCTCTGACCCGATAGCCATGCGCAAACCGAGAGGACTGGCAAACAGGATATCGGAGTTGTAGAATTGGGCGAAGTACTTGATCGTCTTACGGGTGAACTTGACGCCGATGCGGAACATGTCATCATCGTTGCCCTCGAAGAGGTGGCGGAAGTCAACCGGACGATCATTTCCAAAGGTTTGTTCTTCGTCGTGATACGAATCGTCGAAGCGTTTGCGGTTCTCTTCTTGGTCTGGTTGCGTGAGGTCCCTGATTGTGTTGACCATGCGAAGGCAAGCGTGTCTCGTCGGGAGGAGGAACAAGACCTTGGGCCGCGTGAAGCCTTGGTCTCGCAACTCCAAGTCAGAATCCTCGCCTTCCTTGGCAAGTCGGGAATTGTCCTTGATGATGCGGTCTCTCGTCTTGAGCACGTGGTTCACGGCGTGCAGGCAAGTAAGTTGACGCAGCTGCGTCGAGTTCTTGACTGTTCTGTCGCAGTAAAGGAGGTCCTGATAGTTGAAGAGCATTGGTGACAGGTTCTTTTGGAAGTCGTTCAACGGAAGCTTGTCTTTGGCGGTCTCTTTCAGTTTGTGCTTCAGATGCAGATCGTCGATAGAGCTGATGGGGTTTGATGGCGCAGCAGCGGTGGAAGATGACGGGAACATTGATGTCGCTCTTCCTGACGGGACGAGAGCTTTCTTGGTAATCCAATCTGCTTTCTTGAGTGCTGCAACATGCGATGCAGTGACCTTGTCGTCGGGACGGGCAAAGTGGGACTCAAACGGATCAGTCTCGTCCTCCTCATCGTCAGAGTCAACCTGCTCCGCAATGTCGGCCTCTTCTTCAGCCTCTTCAGGCTCGTCCACGTGATCAACGTCCTTGTCCTCATCACCAGAGCTCTCGTCCTCCTGCGCTTGAGAAGCTTGCCCATTCTTGGGTGCTTCGTGATAGGTCTTCCTCCTCTTCGCGCTAGGTTCCGAGTCTTGCTGGAAGCTTTGCAGCAAAGCCATGTATGGTTTGGCGGCTGGCTTCTCGCTCTCGCTCTCCTCGCCAGCATCGGAGACTGGCTCACTCTCAGGCTCTTCCGACTCTTCTCCAGACTCGGATTCAGACTCTCTGAAGAGTTGATGTCAGCATGACATGCTCAAAAGCACGACCAATTCATATTTACTCACTCTTCGGCTAGACGAGCTCCATCGAAACGTCTGGCGCGAGGCCCAAAGCCGCCGCGTCCTCTGCCTCTTCCCCTGCCCCCTCGACCACCTCGTGCGCCTGAGCCACGGCCTCTGAAGCCGGACCCTCGACCTCTGACTCCCATTTTGAAGCTTTTTAACTTGCCGACTTGCAACGAAATGCTCTGAATGGTGAAAGGAACAATGTGATGCCGATGTCAAAGTGAGGTTGCGAATGAGAAAAAAAGGTGGGCCTTGCACTTTTTGACGGTGGAGACCTTCGAGGTTGGCAGTTTGCCTTTTTGGGAACAACACCAACAGCAGTTCATCACCTGCAGCGAAGAAAATGATTTGATATACTCAGAAGTCTGTTACTGAAGCGTTTGATTCCTTCAGGTGAGGTCTAAGTGCCATGCTATCGAGTCGCCGTACAATCCTACAGTGACCCGGTTCATCACTTTGCTCACGCATCAGCCTTTACCTCCAAGTTGGTGTCGCAGTTGCGGCTGTAGAAGCGCTATGGGAGTGGCTCATACAAGAAGTTACGGAGATCAAGCGCAGTTCGATGGCCAGAGTTATAATCGCAGGCATTGAAAGTGCTTATTCGCGCGGAAGCTCCCACTCTTGTACAACAACCCCTTGCATTTCCACATGGGATCCTTCCTGAGCGTCTTGATCCCATGCTGTCGAATCGTCAGGCAACTCATACATCCACCAACCAGAAACAGGCTGAAGAGTATCCAGTCCTGGTGACTCAATCTTCTTCTCTGGCGCTTTCTTGTCCTTGCTCGAGAAGAGGGTTAAGCTGGGACGCTCCTCCAGGGGTTCACCACTGCTTTTGACAGCGATGCCCACTGACCCAGCCACCATCCTTGTTTTGACCTCCTTGCCGTTGTCCTCTACCTTGACCTGACAAGAGATATAGCCATTTGGAATGTCCCCTGTCTCAATGCGACTGAAGCTGATGCCATCGAGGTTGCACGCTTGGGGATCACCGCGGCTGAGATCGCGGATTGGCTTGCCCTCGGAGTTCCAAAAGCAAAAGGCCGTCAGCCAACCGGAGAGATAGTCCGGGCCAGATCCCATCGATTCGTAATGCACAATCTTATTCCAAAATTCTTTCGCCCTCTCGCTGGTCGGCTCATCGAATGAGAGCACAAAGTGGTCAAGCACGACTTTAAGGCGCTCCGAGAACGTCACAGCCTCTTCTCCCCAGCCTTTCAAGCGATCCAGCCTCTTCCTGATCTTGACCCAGTCTTCTCTCTCGCCAAGGAGAGTCACTGATGGTAGCCCGCAGAGGACTTGTATGGTGTAGGCGAAATACTTCTGCAGAACGCCCATCATCAGCACAGCAGCTGTCGCTGTATCCGCCGGCTGCGTGGTTGTGAAATCAGGAAGGATCCATGCCCTCAGGCCCTCGTCGACGATGACCTTCTGCATGCCTTTGGTCATGAGCACTGCCATTAGACCCACGTCCACATCATCGATAGACGCGGCCTCAACTTGAACTACAATCTCCTTCTTTCCCTCAAAAGCCACAAATACGGATCGAAGGTCTTCAGCGTTGGCATTGACGTAGAATCCAAGCTGCGTCAGAATCGCGAACCAAACGTCTTCTGGGCGGATTTCGAGGTGGTGGTGTTCGTTGTAGGCATAAAATGCAGCGTTGACGAAGCCATTGGCGTTGGGGGACACATGACGCTCAGCCACATCGTCAAAAGAGGATTTGATGATTCTCTCTTTATTGGTGATGTTTCGCTGGTGGTCTCCCGGTAATAGTTCTCGCGCACTTTGTACAGCTGCCTGTCGTGTCCTCCACTCCCGCGGCGCGTTGTCTGTGGGACGTATGACGGTAGGCATCGTCGTTATGGAGGGTCTTAAAATTGGCAGTGATGGTTGGTGCAGCGATGGAAGGTAAGAGATTCGGCCCGCTTATATACTTGCAGTGCCCTCGAGGACAGTGATCGCTCTGCCTAGACTGAAGCCTGATTGCCTGGTTGCGGAAGGATCCTCTGAAGCTTCAGACTTAGATGTCAAGTACCATCTCGTGGCATTTGTGGAAAGGACACGAATGTGGAAGGTAGAGTAGTAGTAGTCATGCATCCTGCGTACGCGGCCTGACGACTGTGCCGCGCCACACAAGGCAGCCGTCATTGGAGGCCCGAGTCTCGGTTGCTATTCGTCTCGGACTGGAGCTGGGGATTCATGATCCCATGTACATCTACAGCCGTTAGCAGCTATGTTCAATCCATAAATGCTCTCAATGTTCAGGCGCGTCGCGCGTAGTGGCTCCGCGAGTACAGCGGGGCTTGAAATAGTAGCGAGCAGACACAGTAACGTCTTCCGAAAGCATCAGATGCACTTGAGGCACAGAATTCGCGATCAGGTATGATGTGACACTGAGTTACAGCTAGAGATGTCTTAGTACTAGCATTGATCCCGAAAGTTGAAGTCCTGGGTTGACCGTCCTCAAGGCTGCTGGAAGACGGTTTGCCTGCCTGCTCGCACCAGCCACATCTGCAACTTTCTTATCGTTCCGCTTATCATCCGTACCGCCACGTTAGCCCCGCCACCCCCTCCACCAGCCACTGATCACTAACCACCACCAAAGGATAATAGACGCCATCCCGCCTCTGGGCTGGCACACACAAAAAATCACAATTTTGATGGGCTATCAGTGAGACAAAGCAGAAGCCAGAGCCCAGGTCGTAGGCACCACCACAGCTAAAGCTGCCCGTAACGCGTAGACTAGAATCCGTAGAGTCTGTTATATTGGTTCACTTTAGTCTGGGATTGCCCGAGTATCTTCCAAAGCATTTCGTGGAGCCCAATCCGAGGTTTTCCCACCCATCCCACTACAGGGACCTCAGTCTTTCTTTCTCTCCCCCTCCACATATCCCACGATCTTGATCACCCTCCTCCCGTCGCAAACCACACGACTTTTCGCCCTCCGTCCCGTACAAAAGCGCACCGTCGCCGAATAATCGACCGTTCGCCCAGTATGGCTGCTGCCACCGAGGGCTTCATCCACCTCTCTCGCCCGCTGGCACCTTCCAGCATCGGCCTACAGTCGAACCTCGCCCCGCTCGGCGTCAACATTCACCCTCAGGTCCGAATCTCTGCCCTGCGATCAACACATATTCAGATGATGATCAGTAGATACTGACAAGTTTGGCGTACAATAGGCCGTTTTCTCCATTCTCGATCACGCCACACGCCGCGATGTCCGTGACGGCGCCCAGTCCACCCGAGTTATTGGTGCCCTCGTAGGCACCCGATCCGAAGATGGCACAGAGGTCGAGGTTCGCCAATGCTTCGCCATCCCGCACACCGAGGAAGAGGACCAGGTTGAGGTCGACGTAGAGTACCAGAAGAACATGCTCGCCTTGACACTGAAGGCGTCCCCTCGCGAGTCCCTCCTCGGCTGGTACACCACCTCCCACGAGCTCAACAGCTTCAGCGCCCTTATCCAGAACTTCTTCGGCAGCCCGGACACAGGCACTTTCCCTCACCCGGCCATCCACCTCACCATCTCCACCGAGCCCGGTGACAAGATCGAGACGAGGTGCTACATCAGTGCCCCCGTTGCCGTCAACGCCGAGCGGGCTGCTGAGAGCTGCCTGTTCATGCAGGTGCCTCACAAGATGCTGTACGGCGATACCGAGCGCAGCGCTCTCCAGACCATCGCCAGCGCAAAGGACAACGAGTCCAGGACGACTCCCCTTGTTTCCGATATCGAGGGTCTTGGCCAGTCCATTGAGCAGACCATCAGCATGCTCGATCGCGTGAGCGAGTGGGTCAACGGTGTCCTCGACGAGGATGAGGTGCCCAACAACGCCCTCGCCCAGCACCTTATGGCCGCCCTCTCCCTGGCGCCCAAGGTCGATGCCCAGCAAATCGAGCACGACTTCAACAACCACATCCAGGACGTCCTCATGGTCAGCTACCTCGCCAACACCATTCGCACCCAGATCGATCTCTCTCAGCGTCTCGCAACCGCCAACCTCAGCACCGGCGAGAAGGAGGGCGAGTCCAAGGAGGGTGGTGACAAGTCCGGCAGCGGCGGCAACCAGCGTGGTGGACGAGGTGGTGGCCGTGGTGGTCGTGGCGGTGGCCGTGGTGGTAACCAGCAAAGAGAGCCCAGGGAACCTCGGGAGCCTGCGGAGTAAAAGTTTTACGGCGATGGGAATCACAGGAAAGTAACAAAGAAGCAGAAGAAAGCCTCTTGAGGGTGAACATCAGAGTCGACCGGTTGGATCTTCCCCGCTCGTTCTCAATGTTAGAAGATCGGTCAGTGGTGCTGCGCTGGAGCAAGGCATGTTCTTGACGCTCTGTGACGGAAACAAGGATCATGGGTTTCTTCATGTTATGTCACAACCCAAATATTCACGGCGTTTGAAAGGGAGGAAGGATTTCGTTGGAGGGGTTCATCTCACTCATCCAATGGTCATCTTGGACGAAATACAAAAAGTTGAAAAAGACAATGTGCCGGCTACGTCGTGATGCAGATGTCTGCGATTCGGCTTCCGCTCGGGTGACATGACGAGTGCAGTTTACACACGGGCGTTGGAGTGTTCACTTTGGCCATGATGGAAACTTCCCTATCAAACTTTTCATTGTCCATCCACTTAAGCTCATCCCCGAATTCTTCCACTTCCTGTATTCATGGTAAAGAAACTCCCCTAATGCCCCTGAAATCCTGTTTTCCGTGTGAACGCCGATGATGCGTGGGTTCTTTCCATAGTCCCCCATGTCTGTACGCCGTCGAGTGTAAAAGTAAGAGGAGAGAATGTGTATCTATCTCGCCGTGTACCAAATGATCGCAAGAAGTAAACACGCAAGAAGGCGTTGGGCACATAATTTAGTAGGCCGTTGAGCGAGCATTTGTTGAAGTTGTATGGAGAAAAGGTGGCGTGTGGCCCGGCCTTGTCAAGCTCTATAATGCTGGGCCCGGCTTCTGTGGCAGGGAAGCAGGGTTGCCGTATGTGGGCAAATGGCCATAGGCCTGGTTATGAGGCTGGTGCTGAGGCTGGGGTCGCGGTGGTGCGTATTGACCTTGGCTGGCAGTTCCATGGATATGCGCATGCTGGGGCTGCATATGAGGTTGTTTATGTGGTGACGCGCCGGGGTGCTGTCCATGTGGCGGCATCATCTGCTGATGAGTGGCATAGCCGGGCATCGATGTGTTCGACAGCTGCCGTGCCATACCATATCCTCCAGGGTATGGCTGTTGAGGCGGTCCTTGGTAGCCCGGATACGCAAGATGCGTTGAACCAATTTGGGGGCTGCTATGATGAGAACCCGGGGCTGTGAATGGAGGCTGTGGGCCATGAGGCACCGGCATGTTGTTACTGCCAGGTATGAAAGACTGTGTCTGAGGGTTGAAGCCGTGGTTCCGATTGTAACTACCAGGGATCGGGTGCTGCGACTTTGGATCATGCGGGTTGATATGGGCCGGTAGCTGGCCGTACGCATACGGAATACTCATGTTAGGAGGCTGTCCGATTGGCGCCGGTCCAGGCTGCTGTCCTATCACTTGTCCCATCTGTGCTGGGGACCCAGTACTCGATCCTCGAGAAGCATATGGCGCTGAGGTGTAGGGTTGTTGCCAGTTGTGAGGCGCTTGCACAGGTATAGGGCTGCCGAAGGATGCCATCGGACTACCTGTGGGCTGATATCCCCGAGCAGGTTGTGTGGCGTAGGGCTGCGTCGACGTTAACGATTGTATCCAGGAGCAAAATGTTAGTTACAATGTAGACATACCTGTGGCATCGCATACTGTGGGTAAGGTTGATTTGGTGGCATCATTGGCGCTGTCTGCGGATAGGCGCCACCTTGTTGACTATAGCTCTGAGGAGGCGGAGGCTGGTAGTTGTGACCAGACTGAGGAGCGACGGATCCAGGCTGAGGCTGCGGATATGACTGTGGTACCCAAGTCTGCTGCTGTGGTCCCCAATATGGAGTATACTGGTTCCGTGAGTCGAAGCTATCCGAGTCGTCCCGCCTCTGCTTTCCCGTCTTGCCTCTCTTGCCAACGTTGGAGCGGTTCTGGGCCGACGTGGAACTAGTTCGGGACATGCCATGGTCTGTTTCCGTATCTATTGATGTTAGCTCCTGTTCATTCCGAAGACATAGTTGAGCTCCTCACCAGGTGCAGTGTCCTCGGCACTACCGAAAATGCGCTCGCGGGCCTGTTTGTACATCTCTTCGCGTTTCTCCCTGGTGAGTCTAGCATGCCGTTAGTACCTATTGGTTCTTGCAAAAAGGGTGTTTGTTTACTTCTGGTTTCCTGCTGGCTTCTCTTTCTCGTCGCTTCCAACCTCAGATGTGGCCTTTGAAGCGCTCGCGCTTGTCGTACCAGTTTCCCCCTCCTGGCCCCGCCGCATGATCTTCTTGGGCAGGATTGCAGGAGGCGGTGTGCTGCTGGCGGACGGGTTGGGCTCACTGATCATCGAAGACAGTGATGGCGGTACGCGACAGAAGGGTGTTCTGAAGATACGGACAGAGCCAATGTGGTGCTCATATGAGTGCGTCATGTGGTAGTAGTCGGCAAGCTTGTGTATCAACATCCGGCAGAAGGAGTTGGATGGCGGCAAGTCCATGTAAGGTTCCCTGTGCAAAGTCAGTTGAGTGATGGGTAAAGACAGATAGTGAATGAACGAACTTTGAGTCCTGCACAAACTCGATCACCTCTTTCTCGAGACGAAGCAAGAAGAGCCTGTCTCGAGGGCTTTGCATGGCTTCCAATAGTTTATCGTCAGGCGCTTGACGGTAGATCACGTTCAGAGCATCCGAGGAGCCACCATCGGCTCCTAGAGGGATGGAAGGGTCGACACCGGGCTTCTGCTCCGAGGAGCCACTCTGGGGGGTCAAGATCCCCCCGGGCGGAGCTTGAGCTAATCTGCGCTCCGGGATATCACCCAAAGCAATGCCCCGAGATCGAGCCGCTATGTCTGATCCAAGGCGTGAGCCAGCGAGAAGAGATCCGCGGATAGACAGGCCATCGTCATCTTCGGCAGCTGCTTTGACGCTGGCGCTGTCGTCTGGACGTAAAGACTCTTTCTCGTCCAACGCAAATGTTGTTCCCGATGTGATGCTCTTACCATCGATACTGGGAGGCTTGGCACCGAGTTCGGATCCAGAGTCTGCCTTAGCGGAGTCGTCGGAAGCACTATCTCGCTGGCCTATGCTGATCTTCTGAGCAGCTGGGGAGGTGCTGCCGTTCACAACCAGACTGGGCATTCCAGCATTGAGATTAAGGTGTGTGAGAGAACCCGTGACATTCTCAATGCTCGAGGGCATCATACCAGCTTTATTGACCGATCCGTCTTCTATTTGAGGAGGCGATCCTCTAGATCCAGCTCCGTTCGCGACTACTGGGCCGGGATCGGCAAGGCTCGGTGAAGAATTTTGGAGGACGTCGGATTGCCGTGAAGGGAGAGAGTTCTCCTGCCCATCTGCGGATGTCGAAGCAGCGACCTGTAGAATCAATGGTCAATACGTGCAGTTCCGCCAACCGTAGGTTTTGAATGCCCACCTTTGCAAAGGAAGGCTTCGGCCCATGGGCCGCTGATTGTATTGCAGCCATGACGATGAATACTGTCGACGGAGATATCTGGAAGGTTGAAGCTCAAGGTGAATTGCGACAAGACCACTGCGCAGTGATCCGAATGCCGAGAGCAAGCGAGTGGCGGCTGGTTGGGCCAAGAAAGGGAAAAGAAAGACAATGTAAATTTGGTCAGGTCGACACAAAATCAAAAGGCAGCGTCGGTCGAAGCGGACAAGCGAGACTGGTGTCTGGAACCGGTGTTCATCGTCGTGATGTTTCGGGCATCCTGTCCGATTCGAAGAGAACGAAGATTAACTTCGATGGTGTCCGCGAGGGGCGAGGGCCTCGTTCGATGCGCGAGTGACGGCTACTACAGCTTGGAAATCAGTCAGGAAGGGTTGTCATCAAAGAACAAACATTGTCGTGAACGAGAAATCTCCAACAAAGGAGCCGCATAACCAACTTCGCGATTCGAGTTCGCAGGATGCAAACGAGGCTGTCGTGAAGAGGGGGGATGCAGTAGGCGGCCGTGGAACCACGACCCTGACTTGGAAAATGATCTGGCAAGCGACGTACCTGTTTCGTCAACTCCGTAAGAGCCGAAAGCTGATCTCACGGGTATCTTCAGGATTGCGACTTCAATCGAAGACAACAGAGAAGCAGATGGGGGATCGACGAGGAATGCCGGGAGTGCTGGTCGATGGATATGGTGGTGATGGGCGAGGTTTGTTGCGGAGGGTAGCAGCCTGAGATTGTTAGATTAGCTGTGCAGCCCTGTAACCGCAAGCTGTACTATGGGACGGGGGTTGCCTCAGCGTTTTCCGGAGGCCTAACCCACTGTACAAATTTATTTTAGCGCCGGCACCCGACATCGTCGCCATCTTCGCCTCTGCCGCCTTACCCTACAGCTTTGGCTTGCCGGTGAATGCGTCTGATACTTGATATAACGCCACGCATAGGCCAGCCCAACATCAAGAGACACGTAGTCTATGTATAAAAGACTTCAAACGAGTCATTTCAAGTCATCACACTCTAGGAACGACGCCAAGGGACTTGCAAATCAAGCGGATGTGTTCGATAGCTTGAGATCTCACGTGACTCGGATCTGGAGCTTGATGATGAATCCAAAAGTCGACGAAATGCTGGTCGCATGTTACAAGAACATCTCACGGCAAAACGGAAGATCATCGATATACGTCAGCCAGAACCGAGCGATCCTTCTCTGAGCTCTTCAGATCTCGGAAGTCAGGATTCAAATTGAAGAAACCCTTCAGGCGAATATGTTTACCTATCGAGGCCGTGGAGGCCCATCACGTTCAACGCCTGCAAATGTAACGTGCCAAAAATGCTTGAAGAAAGATAAGTGAGCCATCCTCAAAATAGATATTGGGCCCAGCTGACTGACCCTTACGGCATTATTCGTATGAGTGTAAGGCTTCGGCTCAGGAGCGGCCTTATATCTCGAGGCCATCGCGGTCTCAACAGCTTCGCAACCCAAAGCTCGTGCCTGAGCTCACCAATGACAAGCCGGATCCGCTCGAAACCAAGTAAGATCGATCACTCATGGCTCAAGCTCTCATACTAATGACGTGAATAGGCAAGGTGCAGCAGATGCCGAACTGGCCAAGAAGGAGGCAGAAAGGGCACGGAAACGTGAGCGGGACCATCGCGATGATAAGCTAGTCGACTCAGTCTCGAAACGCCGCTCAGTATCCTCTGATTCTGTGTCGACAATCTCAACACGTTCTCCGAGATCCCCACCCGCGAAACGTCGTGAGTCGGTTTCATCAGCTTCACGACCTGAAGGGCGCGGCAACGCGTCGCGTGGACGAGCCAGAAGCCGCAGCAGCTCACCCAGGAGTATGAGTAGGAGCAGGTCGCCTGCGCAGGGTGCGAGACATTCTGGACCAGATGATGGACCGGTTTCTGGAAGCTCAAAAGACGTCTATCGCGAGCGAAGTGCCAGACCTGCTAGATCTCAAGGTCGAAGGCGCCGCTCGTACGATTCTAGTCGCTCTAGAAGTCGTTCTCCACCGCCGCCGCGACATTCGAGATCACCAGTTCGCGACGTGAAACGCGGCCGCAGAGATGTTGATCGTGGAGCAGCACAACGGCACGATGGCCGACGCGGGGGCCGTGACGAGGTCCCACCAGTAGCACGACGAGAGCCCCCTCGCGAAAGAAGCCTCAGCCCTTTCAGCAGGCGATTAGCATTGACCAAGTCGATCCATACGGGAGGGAGATGATGGGTATCAGCGCTTGATAGACTCTCAATAATTACCCGAATCCATGTAGACCCTTGAAGACACCAACGCCGTATACACCCAATGAATTCTCATAAACATCGAGTCCTTATGCCCCAAGCGCAGCGTCCTCTTCCTTTTCTCTTCGCTCCTCCTCCTCCTCCTCCCGTTCCCTCACTCTGAGACCCTCGACGAGAGCGATGCCATCCACCCCTGCCGCGTCTCCATCTTTGCTTCCATTTGTCGCACCCGATGCCTTGTTTGCTTCCTTTTGCGCGCTGGAGATGCGCTCTCGCACCAGTCTCGCGATCGCGTTGTCCGTTCGAACATTGAGCACGTCCATCTTCTTTTCCAGGTCGCGTTTCAGATCCCAATTCGGCTTTTTTGGTTGTAACTTGAAAAGGTCGATGCCTTTATCTTCTTGTTCTTCCTCTGCAGCCTCCTCCCTGACCTTTGCCTCTACGTCTGAAGCCATTTGCTCAAGGGTCTGCTTTCCTTCGCCGAGGGTTGGTGGCGCCTCGAATCCTAGCTTTGGGCCTCTCGTCTCGTGATCATAGTTGCGGCCGGAGAGATGTAGTGTCGACACATCGGGTTCTTGAGGTGGGGACTGTGGCCGTTCGCCCTCGGGCGTTGCAATTTCGTCGACTGGTTGTTTTCGCTTGAGGTTCTTGTACTTTGCTAAGCGAGCCTTGCGCTCGTCGGCTGCAGCGCTGAGGCTGGCTTGTGTGGACATGGCGAGAGACTGTAGCTTGTATGGAAGTCTCCTATCGATTTGAGGGAGAAATGAAGGATTGGTGAGTGAGTAGTCGTGAGAGTTGGAGAATCCAGGTTGCGCAAGTCGATTTGGTGGGGCTGGAGGTTGAAGGTGGTTGACGTTCAGCCTTGCAGCTCTAGCGTTGGGAAATTCTCGACTACCAGGGGTCGTGACCAGCGAGGCTGCTCCAGACAACTTACCCATCTCCAACCTCCACAAGAACCAGCATCCAGCTCAGCCCGTGACGATCGAACACTGAAAGTGGATAGGAACGCATAATTCAGACCTGAGTCAGGGACTCACTCAGAAAAGATGCGCCGGTGATGGCGCATAGCACCTAGCTTGCGCAGTGTCATGCTATCAGGGCGATTATGTCGAAGCTGTCGGCTGCGGCTGTACGGCCCCCAGAATCTTTCGACTCTGGGCAAGCAGTGTCTCGCTTCTCCTTTATTTGCGTCGCAGCAAATACGGCACCTTCTTGGATCAGCTGCTGGCTCGGCTGACGAGCCGAAGACGACACCCCTAGAGCATCGCACGCAGTTCCCCGACTTCGACAGCTTTGACACCCCGCGACCACGCCCAGAATCCCAGCTATCACCGCGTGAGGTACCGTCTGAGTCAACACGAAAGTCAAGATGGTCCTCGAGAACGGCTGTTGTGCCGGCCGAGTCACGCTTCACACAGCAGCTGCGAGACAGCCAGCACGACCCTGATACCAATGGTTCGAGGCGGTCGAGAGGTGCAAGCTCTCGCCGGACGCGACGCGCATCGCGAGGGAATGTTGAAGGATCAGTGAGATTGGTCTCGAAAGATCATACACAACCGACATCTCCAGGTCAGCATCAAAACAACTCGAGTCCTCGCCAGAGATACACCCAAGCGCGTCGCACAATCCTGCCACGGCCGCAAAGCGCAGCCCCGTTGGCTGCCTCGAGTGATGCGCTGCTTCCGCCGGCTCCCAGTGTCTGGCGCTCCATCAGACGCCGTTGGCGTATACCGTATAACAGAGAGAGCCATCAAGAGCCAGAGAATCACATGCGGGTACAAGCCTATTTCCCCATTCATGCACAACTCTACCACGCTTGGGGAAGTTTCAGGCATGTTCTCAGAGAGAGTGCACTCTCACAAGCCGAACAAAAGGAAGAAAGGAAGGCATTCGAACGCTGGTATCGTACCCTGGGCTTGCTTACGGTGGAACCTCATCGACTGGAAAAGCTAGTATGGCGCAACGAGGCCGCATGGTTACTGGACCGACCTTCAATAGCGGAAATGCATGCTGCTTGGATGAAACTGGATGCTGCAGAACGACGCCGGAGATGGCCGCATACCATGCTTTCAGCGATGATTCTGAGCCCCGTCCACGCTGTCGATGTTCTTGCGGCCACCATGAGTCCATTGCCCCCAGGTTACGCTATTGCCAGTGTCCTGCAATTTGTGGCCCTCAATCTTCATCAGCACTGGCCCCTGAGCTTTCGAGAGCGGGTTGCGAGAGCTGAAGCTATTGTGAATCTCATGGAGGAGATCATCATCCATTGCCCGAAAGATCATACAAGGCCTTCTCAATTAACGCTTGGAATCTTCGCACAAACGCTACCCTCCGATCAATGCAAGATACTGTACGATCTATTGAACAAAGGCGGTATTGCCTTAAAGGAGGATGCGGCACTCCATTTCGCCGAGACTCTCTCACAGGAGATGGAATCGAAGCACATTGCTCTCGATATCTTACTGGATTTGGCAAACAAGGGCACGGATCTCAACAAACCAAAGGTTGCCAGCGTTGTTACAACTCTATTGCATTGCCATCGGCATGCCAGCGTCGACAGCGAGGTACCCGAGACCTCAGCTTCATTTTCCAAGCAAGCATTGGAGGCCTTGATGGAGTATGACTTCGTTCCCAATTTCATCAACTTGACAGCGTTCCTCGACAGCTTGTGCTGGGATGGCGAGCTTGATGAGGCCATCCGGCTCGCCCTCTTATTTACTGAATCGGGAGCGAGACTTGATGGGAGAACATTCGCCAACATCTTCAGAGCGGCCAAAGCAAGTCGCGACCCAGAACTGATGCGAAGAGCCCTCGATGTGGCGAAGGTGGCGAATGCGCCCATTGTTGGCGTTTTTAACAATGCTCTGCATGCCGTGTTCTACGTTAACGAGATGGAGTCGAGAGACGCCGTAATGGCACAACAAGAAGGACCACAGGTCTTCCTGGCGATGCTACGACTCTATTCTCAGAGGTTCACTCTGGAGCCGCTTCAGACGCTGTTCCCAGAATCCCTTGCACTCATCTTGGCGAACAATCCTGCCCCTGAAGCCGAAGAACCCGAGAAAAAAACCACACTCGCCGTCGCTCAGGCCTTCTTCAAGGATGCAGACATCCCCAAACGCGAGCCAGATGCCACCACGTTGGCCATCATGCTACGCGCCTACGTGCGAAGTCTCCACTACCCACAGGACATTGTGTACTTCTATGAGTACTTCAAGTCGACGTTGGAGAGTAATGGGGACGGAGAAGTCAACTTCGCCAGACAAGTGGTGGAGAAGCACCGCAGTCTCATTCATGATACCGTTCTCCTGTCAATGTTGCAACACTCGATACCGACGCGCGAGTCGTTGCGAGTCTTGGGCGACATGCTGCGAGACAACCTCTCATCACAGGCTGCGGGATCCACTGGCAGCCTCGAGTCCTCAGATGCTCAGGAAGAGCACAAACCCGTACATCCTGCACCGACTATCTTCACTCTGAGCATCATGATCAGTCGGCTTTTGCGCCGTAAGGAGACGATGGTGGCCGAGCAACTAATGGACGTGATGAAGGAGCACGGCATCGAGCCGAATCTTGCCCATTGGAACTCCTTGGTCAAGGGTTACGCCTTGATGCAAGACGTGCCGCAGACCGTGAGGACATTGCAGCAGCTGGAGGCGACTGGACATAAGCCTGATGATCGAACCTATAAGGCGTTCAATTCCTTACAAGACCAAGGTCGAGCACTCGAGCTCATGGACCAGATCATCCGTGACAATACGGCGAGGCTGGCCGAGGATCATTCCTCATAGTTGCAACAGTGTGCAGCTGCCAAATAGGCAGGCAAGGCAGCATCCCAGCGTGATGCCTGGCGCCTCTGGAACATGATGAATATAGCTTTGTAGTGTAGCACTTACATAGGGTCGTGTGCACATACTCCATCTCCACAAACACAGACATGTATACATAATCACCGAGTTTCGACCTCTTTGACTCTTTCTGTTGAAAGGTCGGATCTATGGATAATGCTCGTCGTATGCAGTAGACGGTCGCCCCAAGCGACGAAGTAAACGGTGGGCATGCCCAAGTTTCAATCAAAGAGCACATTGGGTGGGAGCATAGAGATAGAGATCACAAGGAAATAGAGACTGTTTCGTAAGGCACGAGATGCAGATGCTGCTTTCGGCGCAGGCGAAGCATACAGACTCAGAAGGATTGAGGTTGGCTAAGGTACGTAGTACTGTACGATCCACACTGCCACCGACCCCAACGCCTCCGTCCTTTACCACCTTCCCAGGCTTGGTCTCTCATCAATGATGCTACTTCGGCGCATCCCCAAAGTCCTCCACGTAACAAAACACCGTGACATCGTCACTGAGACACCTGCCCACTGGAGTTAACAGGGCGAGAATCCGGCAGGAGGTCCGAACTTTCCAACACCTGCATCGGCGACCAGGACCGTCGACCCTACCACTGCGTTGCAGATGACTAATGCAGGTCGACCCTCCAAGCTGAACACCATCACAACTATCGGCTCATCATCGCATCGCGGGTGAGAGCACATGATGACAGATATGTCTGACCTGTCGACGTTTACTTCTGTCTTTCGCGCCAACGCCGGATATCGGGCGAAGCGCAACCGCCAGCCGGTCTCATGCACAACATGCCAGCGGCGCAAGACGAAGTGCGATCGCCAGCAGCCCTGTAATGCATGCTTCCAGCGGGGCGATCCGGATCGATGCCGTTTTGGACCTGTGACGGCCGATGGACGATCTTCTGGGAGTGCTGGCGGTAACGGCGTCAATGGCAGTGGTGGAAGGCCGGCCGGAAACCGGCAAGAGGTCCAGTCAAGGCTCTCGAGGCTCGAAGAGATCGTCAGAGAGTTGGCCGTAGAGACAGAGCAGAGGTCGATGGACAAAAGCCCCAACACAGATGAAAGCATTGTCTCGGGCGCTGGTACGAACAGTGCGGGCCAGCAGGGCCAGTGTCTACGCGACGATCGTGCAGACCGGATGTATCACGGCGCCACGTCCTGGGCATCATTGGTTGAGAACATCCGCGACATCCAACATATCCTTGGGAACGATGAAAGTGAGACAATTGCTACAGAAATCGAGGACATCATGCCGCCAGAGAACCCCCAGGCAGTTCCAGAATGCTTCCTCACCAATCCGACCAAGATCAATCTTGCAGAGGTAATGGATGCTCTGCCGACTCGCGAGAATTGCGATAAAGTGGTCGCCCTCTTTTTCAAGTCAGAATTCGTCGCCATACCCTTCATTCATTCTCATCAGTTTCGTCGACAGTATGAAGCGTTCTGGGAGGATCCCAGTTCCGCCAGCTATCTCTGGGTCAGCATCTTGTTCTCGATTCTGTCATTGGGCACGGCCGTCATGAACCACAAGACGGGCCAGGTCTTGCCAGCCGATGCGAAGATCAAGTCTCCATCGAAATACATGGTACTAGCGGCACAATGCTTTATTTCGGGGGAGTATTTCCGCGCAAAGCCCTTGTCCGTAGAAGCACTGCTTATGCACGTTCACTCACGAAACGTATGTCGTCCCGAATCCGATCCCTCAGTCTGGGTGTTCTACGGGCTTGCCATGCGAATTGCTCAGCGGCAAGGCTATCATCGGGAGATGACCAGGGTGTCTGTGAAAGCTACACCTTTCGCTGCCGAGATGAGGAGACGGACATGGCTGATGCTCCGAACCATGGACGTTATGCATTCTACACAGCAAGGAATGCCCCCGATGGTGGATGCGGCACTGTGCGATACCCTTCCGCCCACTAACCTGACCGATGATGATTTCGACGAGGACACGGTCATGCTGCCGCCTCCTCGGTCCACGGCAGACTACAGTCGGATGCTCATCTGTGTAGTCAAAGGACCACTGTGCTTTATACTCGATCGCGTTCTTCGCCACGCACTCTCGACCGAGTCAAGACCGTACTCCGATGTCTTGAGTTTGCATGCCGAACTCGAGGCTTTCTATGCCTCTATACCTCTTTGCATGCGCTATCGGCCGATCAAAAGCGCGGCCTTCACTGATTCGAATATTGCAGTGATGCATCGCCTCATGATCGAGGTCATGTATCGCAAGACTCTGTGCATCCTACACCGACCCTATTTGAGCGCAGATGCTCGAAGAGATCCTCAGTATGAGCTGTCAAGAGAAGCGTGTAAAGATGCGGCGGAAAGGGTGCTCAACATCCACATTGAGTTGCATAATGAGATACAGCCGGGTGGCAGGCTTTACGAGGATAGATACATGATGAACAGCCTGACGCTGCACGACTTTCTCATCGCAGCCATGGTCTTATGTGTCGAGCTCAGCGAAACGGTCGCTGACCCGTCAGTTGTCCTCCCGCCCAATATAGGCTCTTTCGCTAATTGAGTGTTGCAGATCAAGCATAGACGGTGAACGACAGGTTGCAATCCTGAGGAAAGCCACTGATGCCTGGTCCGATGGCTGTCCGTCTGCAAAGGATGCGCAACACGCCTCACGCATTATGAGGGCAATCCTCCACAGGGTTGACAGCACTCCCTCCGCCTCAGCAGCATCGCGAACGGAATCTCCCCAGGGCCCGTCATCAGGCCAGCATAGCATTTCAACGGGAACGACATCGAACCAGAGTGTTCATGAGTGGCACATGAATCTTGACGAGAATGCGCCTTTCGACCCTTTGACCTTCCCCAGCGATTGCCCTGTCCTGGACTGGGTAAGCAATCTCACTAGCATCCAAACACTGCTTTGCCCCCTCCCTTATGCGAGAGTCACGAGACTGACATGATGACCTTTGCAAGACTGCCATTGACGAGTATCTCCGAAACACTAACTCCGATAATGGATTCTGGGACGTCCACCAGGCGCAAGCGAGGGGGATATAGGAGAAGAGTATTGCCCGATTTGGCAGCCCATAATTCCGACTCCTCGCATCCAAACTCACAAAGCAGGCCCGGAGCGCAGACGGAACCCGGAACTCCGACAACGCATCTCGACTACAGGCATATCGCTTTTAGAAGGGGTGACACCTCACTCGACATTACCACGAAGCCGTGGACAGCTGCACAGCAAGGACATCGCTTGGCATGAGTATAAAACAATGCTTGTTTCTCCCTGTATCAACGGCCCTCCAGTGGCATAGACAGAGTAAACGCACGGATCTCAGTCCCAATATCGCACCAAGTTTGACAGGATGTCTGATCAGACGAACACGCCGCACTCCTCAAAAGTCCTGGTTCTTCCGGCTTTCAAAGAGCCTCTGAGTCTCGAGTCCCATCCCGTGCCATATCCTACCCTTGGCTGTGCTATCGTTCGCGTTCTTACGACCGTCATTCGCCCTCATCAACGTGCTGGCTTTGAAGGCAGATCACCTCTCAGCTTCCCAACGCCATACACTCCAGGACACACCGCTATTGCGCGTGTCATTGCTACAGGGGCCGACGCAGTTCGGATCCAGCCTGGCCAGCTCGTTTACGTCGACGGACTTCTCAGCGCTCGCGACGACGCAGACAGTCACGGCCAGATAATCATTGGCCTACTCGATGGCTTCACCCCAGAGTCGAAGGGTCTATTCAAGGTGTGGGGAGGGCTGTGGCGTGACATCGCGACTGTCCCATTGGAGCAATGCTATGCTCTCGACGAGCAGACTCTCACGACTAAGGGTTACGGCTTCAGTGACATGCAAATGATCGAAAGACTTGCCCTGGCCTATGCCGGATACTGTGCCGCACACCTCAAGCCTGGCCAGACAGTCATTGTAGCCCCCGCATCCGGAAATTTCTCAGGCGCCATGGCGGAGGTTGCTGCTCAGCTGGGATGTAAGGTCATAGCTCTCACGCGCTCCGCACCGAAACTCGAGGCCCTGGTAGCTCGGCATCCAAGTATCGTGCCTGTCGAGGTCAAAGGCACGGAGGACGAGACCGCTGCTGCTATACGCGCAGCCTGCCCGCCCGCCGGTGCCCACGCATACATCGACGTCTCTCCCCCTCTGCCTGGTTCTGCCGTCACACACTTCAAGCCCTGTCTCTCTGCCGTGCGGGCTCACGGTCAGATCGTGTTTTTAGGCATGCTTCTTGACGTCCATCTCGACAGCATCAGTGTCCTGACGAAGAGCCTTACCATCAAGGGTCAGTGGATGTACACTCGCCAGCAGATCGCGGAGACGATCCACCTCGTTGAGAGCGGGATATTGAAGCTGGGAAAGGAAGCAGGACATGAGGTCATGGGAGAGTTCAAGCTTGAGGACTGGGAGGATGCGGTGGAGAAGGCAGAGAGTGTGCTCGGATGGGGTCAGCAGATCCTGTTCACTCCGCTTAGCTGAAGCAGAGAGACCTTTTCGCATAGACGTCCTGGCTGCCGTATTTTAGGACTTCTAGGTCCTGATGCGTGTGAGCGCAGGCTGAACAAGACATCATCACAATGAAGTTGTACGCTATCACGATGACGAGCCGCGTTCCTAGTGGACTTGCTGATGATCCCACTTTGGGGAGATACGTCTGCCTCGTATGCTACTGCTAGTTCCTTTCCACGGCCCTATTCATGCCACTTCTAGCAGGACCGTGCGATGTTATGCACGTTGTAGCGGACCACTGCTTGTTGTGTGGCCTTTCACGGTGACTTTCACGGTGACTCTTGATGCCCAGACGAGAAAGGCACGCCCTGGCCGCTCAGACGGCCGCAGTTGGCCTCGACCACATCCACGATATGCACACGATTCGTCCAGCAACGATGTTGTTTATAAGCAAAGCGACGTTGCGACTCGGCTGATGGCCGGGGTCGCGTTTGTGGGCCGCATCACCCACAAGAAACGATAAATCACACCGGATCAAAGCAGACTTTTGGCAACAAGTCTTCACCATTACATGCTCCTACACCTTCTACTTGATGAATGCCGAGCGACCTCCCTCTTGTAGAGAAGCCAAGAACCAACCTTCTCCCACATCAAAAAGGCAGGACAATCGCTGGCCCGCTCCAACGCATCTTCGCACCCAGGTATGCTTTGTGTTAGCACCACACCCAAAGCCAAAAGCACGCATCCAACGTGAACCCATCGATATTTCCACCTCGTCTATCCTTTGTGCGCTATCCTAGGCCAGCTGTGAGAACGCTCAGACAGAAGAGGGCAACCTCAAAATTACAGCTGCAGGCACATCATGCAGACCTCGCGACAACAGATGTTGTGGTACAGAGAACGCTCCAGCGTGCCTCGGGGTATCGTTTCGATGGAAAGTCGTAAATGCTCATTGATCCGCTCTTTGAGTCCCAGTCCAGAATCTCACATTCCCAAGTCAGTTCGCAACGCCTCGAAGTACGCGTGCCGGATTTCCAGCCACGACGGTGAAAGGAGGGACATCCTGCGATGGTCAATCAGCATCCTAGCTTGCGTATACGGTAGAGCTCAAACGTACCTTCGTGACAACGGAGCCTGCGCCGACAGTTGCGCCTTTACCAATTGTTTTGCCCGGCAGGATTATTGCCCCGCCTCCAATCCAGCAGTCCTGCTCGACTACGACGGGCTTGCCAGACTGCGGCCCCTGCCCACCCATGCGTCGCTTTGGATCAGTCGACAGAGTTGCGGTGTAGATGTTGACATTCGGTCCGATCACGCAATTGTCCCCGATCTTTACTTCGCAGACATCATTGATATGGCAGTTGCGGCCGACCACTACATGACTGCCTATCGTGATGTTATAGCCATAATCGCAGTTGAATGGTGTCTCCACTGCAACTTCGCGGCCAACGCGACCAACATTGGTGACAGGCGAGACCTCGGTAGGCGAGACACGGACAGGATCTCGTGGCTGGAGGATGTCCAGGAACAACCTCCCCCTTTCCTCATGGGATACGCCGTGGCTGGGAATAGTGAGATTGTTGAAGCGCCAGCACGCAGATGCACAACGCTCGCGTTCAAGGCACAATTCTTTGTCAAATGGGTAGTAGTTGCGCCCCGTGAGCATCTCCTCCTTCTGAGTCCGTCGGCCTGGAAATCCTGAATGAGACAGAGCAAGCTGCGCCGCGACTTGGGGATTGGAAGTGGACGGCTGTTGACCACCTTGTGACGGACTGCTCTTCCTGCTCACATGCAGGATGTTGATCTGAGGCAGATGGCCGCCAGGATGGGGCGTTTCCGGCTCATTGCGAGCCAGATCGTGCAGTGGAGGCACGCGTTGATAGTCCTTGTTCATCCTTTCGTTGAAAGATGGCGGCTGCGTATTGGCACTGACGGGTGTTGGAAAGACGTTGCCCGCTGTATATGTTGAGATGGCCGATAGCTTGTTGTCAGGGCTAGCGACAGACGCGCTTGGGATTGTTGACGCGGTTGGGCGGTCATCCTCGGTCGTTAGAGGCCGACCTTGTGGGGGGTCTATTCTCAGAGTCTGGCCACGGTAGGGTGGCAATTGCTCACGTTTACCCGGTTGCGAAGAATAGGGACCCTGCTGTGGCATACCGTATGCGCCCGGAGGGACATAGCTCGGGTCTTTCGACTCAAGAGGCACCGCTGGCGTCTTGTCATTGGGCTTCTGCCACTGGGCACCCTTTTGCGCGGGATAGCCGGCGCAGACAAAACCACCTTTGACGCAATTGATACCTGTTATTGGGTCAGACCGGCGCAGCTACGTCGCGGGATAAAGTCACGTACACTCAGGTTTTGTCTCGTCGCACTTCTTTTTGCGCCCTCGGCACGTCATGCACCCTGTTTTGGTGCGGTTGCTGAAATTCCGTTTGCGCTTCTTCGGGTCATGCTGTAGGATGGAGCCTTGTCGATGGGACGCTGTGTGTGGAGAGCCATATGCTACAGACCTCTCATCACCATCAGGGCTGGTTTGATCGTATTCTGAACGGTCAGTCTGGGCGGCGTTACCCAAGGCATCCCTGATATGCTCTTCCATGTGACCCGGCGATGCCCTAGAGCTCTGCGGGACTTCATGCTGGCTGCGGTCCTCTTTGGCTTGGTGTGTGTACCAATGATCTCTGTCCCGGTGAGGTGTGCCGAACGGATCCCTAGACTCGTGCATCGGCGCGACGGCAGTATCGGGCGTTCGCTCCTGGACAGGAGGGTCTCGCCGCTGTTCGATTGAGCTCGAACGTTTCCTCTTGAGAGAAGACTCGAGATCGGCTGGTGGTGATCTTTGCATTGTCGAGCTTTCTGGAATGTGGCTCGTCCAGCTCTCACGTTGCGTTGAGGCTTCAGTCCCAGCCTGTGATTGCGCAGCAGAGCTGCGAGGGCGATCCTCCGGGTTGAGCGCAGCATCCGCAGCGGAGTCCGAGGCCTTAGGCGAACCGCCGTTCAGAGCTGTGAAGGCTGACATGGTGGATGCCTTACAGGTCGTGATCTGATGCACCTTCCTGAGGTGTGCTGGTCTATCCGCCGTGGTACCAGACCAGCGTCGGCAGTTCAGTTATCAGCGAGCTTGCTTGCTAATTGACGTGCAAGATGCCCAGGAGGCTCGACCCACGAGCGCAGCCGATGTTGACACTTCACGTGAGTTGTCCCATACGGTGTGCTCAGGTCCAGACAATTTTTCGGCAGTCACTTTAGTTGCTCTTCCCGACCGACTGGCGTACGAGATCGCGCAAGCGAAGTCCAAGATGATACTCGGGCTCGCTGGCTTTCCAGTCTCGGTCAATAGCGCTTCCTGGCAGCTGATTTGGGCGACGCTCCTCCTGTGTCTCTCTCAGTTATGAGATAGGAAGAATGTTTGATGCTGACGGGACTTTTCGCACGCTGATGAGGGCCGCTGAGATGAGATGAGATGAGATGAGATTCAATCTCACGCCAGTGCGCCCAGGAATCTTGACTCCGACAGCTTGGTCCGAAATTGCTAGTGTTCCTAGATAATGGGAACGACGATGCCGTGAGTAGCGCAAATTGAGGTCGAATGGTATGTCACTGTGGCTGCTGGCGCTTGAGGAATCGGCTGTTTGGCGCGCGACTATGGCGGATGTGACGGATAGTGAGTTGACAGCAATTCCGAAAGGCGAGGGTCCGCGCGTTGCGCAGAAAAAGTCTGGCGAGATCGTGAGAGGACTATGAGATTATTGGAAAGGGTTTGAGGAGATTCGAAGATGGCGGGAGGGAGAAGCTGACGCGAGGTAGGACACGAGAAGAAAGCGCCTGGCGATGAGGGAGGAAAAGGCGGCTGCGTGCAATAAAGTGCCAATTGCAGGGAAGCGACGGGCCCAGGGCGCTTTGGTGCAAGTAGAACAGGTAAGGGACACCTGCGGTAAGGTACGGCACCATCCAGACGACCCCGGGCGCCGAGCGTCTGCGACTGCGCAACGCAGGCGGAGGGTGGGGAGTCTGTGATGCAAAGAACACGCCCCCTTCCTCTGTTCATGCTTCACCCATGGACTAAGGTCGCGAGTGGCAGCAAATAAGCGGAGCGCAGCACGCTTCTGGTGCGTTACAGGCGCATTGCCGGGAAGATCGCCGCACAAACCGAATCGAGGCCGTCGAGGTGCCGGACGAGGGACGGGACGGCGCTTCGGGATGGTCAAGTTTGAAGCCAAGGCACGGCAGGGTTTGCGTCTGTACGTGCGTGGTCAGTACACAGGACGCCTTCACTGACGTGCGTGCGTTTGAGCTTCCCGTTCGGAAGCAACAAGAGCGAAGTGAGTGCAGTTATCTTAGGAGTGGCTGGAGAGTTTGCTTCTGCCTCTGAGCCCGCGCCAGGAGAGGGTGTGGCGAGCAAATCGAACAGCTCGGAGCTGTACGAACTAGTGGCCCTAGACAGTCGATAGGATATCAAGTTCAACCCGTGCCTAGGAGGCTTTGATCAGCAGAGCTGGAGATTGGAGCAGCGGCGCGAGTGGTGGTGGGGGATTGATTCCCTTAGCGCAGCTGAACTCACAAGCCAGAGCCCGGGGTGGCCTGTGGTGGTCTCTGTATGGTTAGAGTCGAGGGATGGCTTGTCGTGGCCACCGGCGGCTGTTGGGCGCGATGATGAAGACGAGCGCTAAAATTGCCTGGGACAGGATGGGGACAAGTTCGCCTGGGTGAAGCGACGTCAGGGGATGCCCGCTAGTGACAAGGGGTGCGTGCAGAAGCTAGGTAGTCATCAGTGGCTCCATCGATCAACACAGCTGGCGGTCTTTGTCTCTCTCAAGCATGGATAATTGACAATGCTGGCTGCTGGATGAGTGATTCGACAGTCAGTACAGCAGTTGGCACGAGGCTGGACCTGAATCACCTTCTGGTTAGCGCTTGGTGGCTTCTGACTCGACTGTGATGTGATCTGCCTAGGGCCGAACGCATCTCGCCTTATCCCACTGGCCCCCTTCACGTATGCTCAAGCAGGAGCATGTCTTCAACATGACCCAGCCTCAAACTTGTAGACAGCCAAGGGTCCCATCTCTGGCAGCCGAAAGGTAGACTAGGGATATTCAAATTGACCAAGAATTGGTCGCTTCGTCAGCAGTGCAATACCAGAGTGTTGACGTTGGTCATTGGGCTCGCTGAGTGGACATTGTCTCCGAGGAGCCGAATCACGGGAGAATGCCGTTCATATCTTGAAACTTCGGCTATTCCTTGTGTGAACAATCATCTTCATATGGATACTCGTGCTCAAGCTCCGGAGGTGCCTTACCTGAAGCCTAGTTGTGTACCACCACGCAGTAGCTGACTGGCAGTAGCATTGCATCGCTGCCTGTGAAGACCTTGTACTGTAGGGGTAGGCGGGAAGACGATGTTGGGGGGTGTCTGCAGTGGCGGTAGACGGCAGGCTACCGCACCTCAGCGGCCCCTGCGCTGTAGCAGCCGCCATCGCTAACAAGCCAGGGCACTTTTTGTTCCGAGGTTGGAAGCAACGTCGTGTGTCGTAGTTTCTTTACCACGTGAAAACCGGCCGTTGTAGCTGTTCTTCAAGTCACAAACAGCAGCATCGCATCGCGTCATCAAAGAATCAGAAACGGAGAAGGCCAGTTTCGGACCAGCATCAAATTGATTATCACATTTTCTTGTACGAGGTACACGAGAGCACCGCCAGTAGAATGAGGGAAGTAGTGGCGCAAGATCCTCGCCTGAGGTGACTGCGTACCTGCCTCATTGCATCGTGTCCTATGCGTAATCCGTCGGCTCTAGCCCTACGCAGTAGGTACGGAGTACATGTCTCCTTCTTTTTCAATGCGACCTAGCGCACTATGATCGTTGCATCAACTCACTGTCTTTTCTCCTCTCACTGTCTCCTCCCAAGATTAATCCACTGTCCGGCCAGGATCAAGCTAATGTCTGCCATGATCCATGATGGACCTCGACTTCACACGAGTGGCGGACCAACCCGACTCTCATCGGCCTGATTCGAAGGATTATTCACGGCCCAGTCTCGCGCCTCCACCACTGACGAGCCTCCGGCGCTACTCCGTCCTCGTAATCACGAAGCCCTATGCTCCGTATCAGGGATCCTCTGGACCCATGGCGGCTTCTACAGAGATCGTTATGTACCAAATCCAATACCAACGAATCACCTGCAAATGCACGCTCTCGTTACCACACTGGGCTCGTGTCCCAAGTTCCGACAACGCGGCCATTCCGGGGCCCGACAGGGGTGGCACGTCCCTGGCTTCTTTACGCCGCCATACGAATCGATTGGGTGTGGTAAGTCAGGTCTCATTCGCCGTTCAGCCCCCAGCCTCTACGGATTGCCTGGCGTCCATGGCCACCCGCGCTGACGCATCTCTTGATTGAGCCGCCTGCCGACACGATCTGCGCTCGAGATCAAACAAGCGACGCACGCGACGGCAACGCTCAAGCTTATCGCCTGCAGCCGCTTCGAGCTCTTGACAACCACTGTAAGCTGTAAGTAGCCATGTATGGTCCGCGCTACGGTTAGAACGTTTTGCTGGTGCACGTTCGCTCTTTCTGATCGACGCTGCATTTATGGGCATGTTGACGTCGTCCGCCAACGGATTTCTATTACTTGACCTCACCTCCAGGTGTCTGGTCTGGGCCCGCAACGGACTATCTGGCAGCCCGTGATGGATCTGACTTCAGTCCCAGCCTCCGACCGCTGATTCCTTTACCAGGGTTCAGAGCTACGGCACATAGACACCGTCAGCAGCATTGCAGATTCCCCCCGCTCTTGGGGTTGCACCGGCCGAATTCTCATCGCACGCATCTTTAGCATGTCACTAAGGACCGGGATCGTGTATTAAGCATTAGGCGAAGCGCTCGACTCGCCCATGTCCGCAGACTCGATTCATGCTGCTTGCCACCACCAGCATGTCGAAGGGGCACTCTGTGCTGCTTGCTACTTGCTGATGGTGGTGTTGTCCCATGACCAGAGGCTGCCGCCGAGTTTGACAATCTCCGAAACGACACGTCGGATCCGACGTGCAGAAGACTTGCTGCGAGCCATCACAATCACCTCTTTCATCGCAGGCTTTGTCATCCGGGACTATTCGTCACGGACGATTCGTGGAAATGCTTGAGACTGGCCATTCCAGAGATGTCAGGTTGAAAGTGTCCACTGTTCATGCTAGTGTGTGCCTAAGAAACGCCTGCATCATGGAGAGGCCAATTGGGTTGCTTTCTATCAACTGCCTGACACCTCGCGTCTGAAGCTAGCGACGGCCGCAGGGCTTGCTGAAGACGGTTTTCTCTCCAGTGGTGTACCAGGCTCTCCATCACACCGTTTGCAGAGCGTCATGTCCGAGCTATTCCTGCAGTGTGATTGAGAGACGACCAAGGCCAATGCCATGGCCGAGCTCTGAGGAGCTGGATATCGAGTAGACCAACAGCTACATACAAGCCGCTCTCACATGCCTGCAATCGACGACTACGAAGGATGCCGCGGCAATTATTTGCGTTCCTGTCCCATTCAGAACGCCAGAAATCGAAGGGTCGATCCTTCGCAGGCCTGGCAAGGCTTGGCCAGGTAGCACGACTGCCGGCGCTATCATCAACAAGGAAATTCGAAAGGCTGGGGACCCAAACCCAGATTCGAGAAACCTCACGTCGCATGCGACCCTACTCCGTACGAAAAGCAGGGAGTCGAAATCTCTCCGGTGCTTGTTCTTGACGCCTAGTGTTGCATCGGCCATTGCTCAACCGGGATACAGAGCCGAGGCGCGAGGGCTGCAAGTGTTGGGGCACCACCTCTACAGCCAGCCAATGGGCACTGGTTGTGCGGATCGGATCCTCGAGGTTGGCAGATATCAAGTCACCGCCTGGACGGGAGACGGACAATGAGTGTTGGCGACTGCAGGGCAGCGGATGTATTCTGAACGGTGATGGCGCATAGTTACACCCTGTGCTCCGTTGGTTGGAAGTGCAAGATCGGATCCCCATGAGTCGCTGCTATTCTTGGATACGAATGCGCTTAAGTCTGCCGGTTTGAGGATCCTGAAGCGCGTTCCACGAGAAAATGGCGACAGTTTCAGCACCACGCGGCCACCGTCTGTCGCTGGGCGTCAGGAACGAACATCGGGAACCCTGAAACGGCGCGCCAGGTGTTGGATAGCGTCAGCAAGCGCACAAGCCCATCCCCAAAAAGAAATGGAGGCGCGATGCTTGAGCTACGGACCAGTCACCAATTCAAGAAGGTGGGCGGGGCAAGTTACCAACTGGGCTCCATGGCGGACGATGCGAGGCTAGGACGTGCGACGGTTGATGATGTGGCCGAGAGTGGGCATTTGGGCAAAGCCGTGCCTGACAATCGACTGCGCGTGTTCACAACCCCTGTCGCCCCATCTGGCGGCCGCCCCTACATCTCGAGAGGCCCCAGTCGTGATTACGATACACCATCCCAAACGATGATTGAGCTTGAGAGTGGGTTCAGCTCTAGTTTTCCGCGGGCTCTTACTTCGTCTAAATACGCCACCTGCTCGGGATGCGAACCAAAGCTTCAGCTACTTGGAATAAACCTGGCAAGCGCTCTTGAAATGACAGAGGGCGCGCTGCTTGCCGATCACCTTCCGATTCACGATCAAGTTCCCGCATGGACGCGGAATCTGCTCGTCGCTCGCACACTCAGCTTAACGTCGTCGTCTGGGACAGTGAATGCAAAAGTCGTAGAGGGCGCTGACATTCGTGACGTCTACCGCGGGCATATTCATGTGCAATCGCCGACAGTCGAGACCACCGCACAGCCAGCAGGCTCGGACAGCTAGCTCGCCAAGCCTGGGCACCACCTTCAGCTTCAGTTCTGAGCGCAGCATCGCATGGTCTACAGTGTAGGCGCAATGCGTCCGGTGTCCGTTTTCTTCATGCTCGCGCGTTCGTTGGTGTTGAAGTTTTCCATCGACACCTCCGTCAAATTGCTCGGATACCGAGTCATCACGCAGACCCAAAGTCGCCCAGGATCCATGCTCGCTTACGGCGGTCCAATAACATCCCGAGAAGAGTAATAGCCGCCTACTAAGCGCCGTCCCACTACCCCGGTTCGCTTCCAGGCTGTTCCCGTACGTCGTTAATGATGCCAGACTCGGAGCAACTCTCAAGAGAGTTTACAACGACATGGAAGTATAACTTGATCGATCGTGGCATACCTGAGCGGCTGACATATTCAAGATTACAGGATCTTTGCTACGACAGCCATTAATGTACCAGTGATCGCACATGACTTTTGTGGTTCAGGGGCGCCACCACTGTGCTGAGAAAGAGAGAGGGCGCGGTTGTCATATGCATCTACGAGTGCACGTCAGCACCTTGTCAACCCCAAGCTTGACAAGCCGTTAAAGGACCTGAGTCGGCGTCTCGCTCATGTCATGCAAAGCTGAATCTACGTGCCCTGCTATGGCTTTCTCTTGACGCCCATGCGGTCCCGTCACATCCACCGGCGCCTAAGATAGGTGGGCTTACCGACAATGCGGCACCGCAAACAAATCATCTCCGGGGACGCACCATCGTGTTGCTCCTGCAGCTGTGTCAGAGTCGTACCCGATGTTTCGTATACGGCCCAAGGCACCTCAGAGTCTGACTATTTCTTCAAGCCCAGCATGACTGCCAAAGTGCACTGTCGGGCGGTTCAGGAAATCAAGTCTCCTCAACACGCAAACGATTTTCTGTCAGATGAATTGCCTCATCCGCTTCGTTGATTTGCGTCGTCCCAGGATGTTCGCTCAGCGCACCGTCACCGACCCGTTGCAAATCCAGGAACGCGATGCGGGCATATGCAGGGTCCTTTGCTTCATTTGGTCATCGGCGCTTCCCTTAGCGCTCGATGCGACGTGAAGGACTCAGGAAGTACACATGGATTGCGTACTGCCATCTTAACATGGACGCTGCTGTGGTGATCTGTGGAAGTACACAATGCGCGCGCAACGTCACTGAGCATTGACCTGATGTGCCATTGGCGCTTCGATGCATTCAAATGGATTCTCTAGGTCTATTCCCGTCACTTGGCGATGCAGATTTGCTCCGGAACGTCAGCCGTGACCAAATATAGCCTCGTGGCTGCATGCCATGTGCACTTGCGGAGGGATAAGAGGGGTGGTTTCATTACGCCTCTATCAACACGCTCCCCTTGGAAGAGCCTCATATATCAGAAATCCACGCCAAACTCCAAGCGCCCAGTTATCCCTCCCTATCCTCAGGATCATGTAATGCTACCTGGTCCATCACCAACGTTGTGTTCTTGGTGCGATGCACAGGGTCGGAGCAAGCGCGCGCATCAGCAGCGTAACCCCCTGATACGTTTCCCCATACCCTAGGCGAGGTTATATGTTCGGTGTACCCGGACCAGCTACAACGCAGATCATGTGATGAGACCAGGCCAATAAATATAGTTCGTCTGTGAACCGAACCACGCGACGCCCATGTGCTGCTATTTTTGGACGTGCAGCGGATCCCTGACGTGAAACGTTCGTTTCCTTGGAGGCGTGCGGGACTGACGGCCTTACGTTGTAGCGTCGACACCTCTGCGCTTCAACCAGGGGATAAAGCCCTGTTCGTGGCAACATAAGCAACGATAGTTGAATAGGGTAAGCAAGCTGACGTCTTCGTCTCGATTTGGGATTATGTTGTACATCCAGCTCAGGCACTGAGAAGCGCTATTGTGATATGCTGACCATCGCGTCGCAGCAGCTCACTTCTTCTGCCGCTTCGCACTTTTATCACTTACGGTGCTGAGCACGCTTGCACTGCGCTTGTGCGGAGCCGACGCAGAGGTATGGGTGTCAGCGACCGCGGTCTCGCCGTAATCATTGTCGCCGTCGCCGTTCTGTTCGGTATCCTTGTCAACAGGAGGGTCGGCGTCGCCGTTCGGTGCTGACGAAGAGTTTGCTGCATCCGCTTTTGTTTCTGCGGTGGTGGCAGCTGCGGAAGCTGCGTTCTCGCCCTCTTGCTTCACCCTCGTGTCATCGTCAGCAGCCTCTTCCCCTCCTTTATCATTGGTTTTGTCTCCCTCAGCTTTTGGGGCCTCGCCATCGGCCGGGGGCGGCGTAGGACCCTCTCTCTCTCTCTTCTTCGCCTGTTCCAACTTCAGCTCCGCATCTAGCTTATCCGACACCTTGCGCGCATCGAGCAGCGTGTTGACCGCCGCCAGTAGCTGTTCGTACGCAAGCGTAGTTGAAGCGCATGGCATCGCGAGCCGGGCGGGGACATCGAGCTCGTGGAGAACGTTTGTGATCTTCCCTTGCTGCGTGACGGACTTGTGCGTGAAAAGCTTGTTGATTTTCTCTGTGCGGAAAGCAGGACCCGATCCCGAACGGTCCAGGTGCGCAATGCCGTAAAGGGCTTCTTCCTGAGCGGTGAGCTTTCGACGCTCTTGCGCCTGCTGCTGAGAGGGAGTTTGGTTCGATGAAGCTTGGCCTCCCTTCTTGTTGTTGGCGGCAGTGGGAGTGGCAGTGGCTGAGGCCGGCGCGCCATCACGTCCGCCAGTCGCCGGTGCAGTACTGTCACGCCGTGAAGCGCCTTCTTGAGAAGCAGCAGCAGCAGCGCCATTAGCCTGCGACCCGGTTTGCCCGGGGCCTGGGCTCACACCGTCGCCTCCCATGAGTGACTTGCGCTTCTTAGTCTTGTCAACGGTCATGAGGGTCTGCAACAGAGTCTGGAGGCCGCTAGACGACTTGAAAGCGCTGATATCGGTGTGCTCGCCTTGCGGGTAGTCGAGCCTGCGGTAAAGTTCCCTCCGCTCGTCGTTGAACTTTTCGCTGCGTGCAAGGATGCGCTTGATCTCCAGTAGAAGACTCTCTTCTTCGCGCGCTTCCTCGTAGGATCTTGACAGTGTATTTGTGGCGTACTCTTTTCGTAACTTCTCTTGTTGCGGGTTGAAGTGGGCCATGAGTTCGTGAAGGGCAAACTCTTGCTGTGTCATGTACTGCACAGGTTTTTGAATGGCCATCATCCGGGCGGCGATTTCGTAGTACCGCGCCTTGAGGTCCTCCATTGTACGGGTGCGGGAAGCGGGCACAATAGCCTTGGTCTCCTCCTCACCGGCCTCGACGGACGGGCCGTTGGTGGCAGGTGGTGACCAGTCGTATCGGTCCCAAATTATGGGCCAGCGCAGGTCGAAGTCGCGCGCGAGCTCCATTAGATAGTCGGTCTCTTCTCGCGTCCAGTCTTTATTCTGAAGGGATTGCTGATATTGATCCTCGGTATAGTGCGGTACAGGGACGTGAACGTTGAACTTCGCGAATGCCGAGTCCTCGATGTCGTCCTCGTCCTTCTTCTTACTTTGTTCGGTCTCGGCCTCCCCCTCCAACTTCGGTCCATCCTCTTGATCATCGGCATTTGCCATCTGCTGCTGGTCGGCATCCTCCTGTGTCGGTGCGGCCTTCCTCCCCTCCTCCACTCTTCTCCAATGCCTCAAGATCAGGCCTTTCTCTCCATCTTCTCTCCCCGAGTTACGGAAAGGACGCATTTCCCATCTCGCGGCAGGCTTGCGGCTTGCGAGCCGGCGCTTCTTAAATTGTGTAACCTCCGGAACGATGGCAATAGGGTTGTCGCCGCCGAGGCTGTAGACCTCGCGCGCGAGACCCTTCAGGTTCGGCCGCGGCGCGGCGATCCTGGCTTTCTTACTCGGCCTGGACCCGCTGGGCGCGGCGCTGTCGGTGAGGTTCAAGACATCGCGGACATCGGAGGAGGCCATCGTGGACAAGTAGTGATAGGTATCGTCGTGGCTGTCGCGTGTCGAATGAGATGGAAATTATGCCAGGAGTCGTACGTGCTTCATCTCACTTGCACAGGGCGTCTGACAGTGAAAGGGTGGCTGGATCTTTCAACGGAGATTCAAGGGGAGTGCGGTCGAGACAAGTCGTATGTTGATGCACGAGTCGCGATAAAATGATGTCGTTGACAGTTGACCTTGAAAGTCAGAAAGACGCGACCGGGGAAAATGGGCAATCAGATGCTTGAAGCGGGAACTTCTTATCGCACGTGACCTCTCCCTCCCCTGAGCTGGGCGATTTTTCGGAACGTGGCAGCTTCGCTATCCAGGGCGACTAGAGGGAGCAGTAGCCCCATCAACGACCGACAAACGACCATCATCCATCCCCCAGCTCCGTCCCCCGTTCGATCTTGATCAGCGACAACCGATCTTTGGGGCAGCGACTGATCAGACCTGGTCTATTCGTCTGACAATTTACATCTTCCCGAGTCGCTCTACGGAAAACACAGGGACCGCCATCCCCCACGGCCCGCCAAGATGAGGTCTCTCATCCCCTTCCTCTCGCTCCTGTCCGTAGCACACGCGCTCTTCTTCTACATCGACGGCCAATCGACGAAATGCTTCTTCGAGGAGCTTCCCAAGGGCACTCTCGTCGTTGGGCATTACTCTGGCGAGGAGTGGGATGACCGGGCGAACGCTTGGCAGCAGCACCAAGGCATCAACATCTTCATCTCGGTTGACGTACGTGTCCACCATTTCGATGCCCAGGCTTTCTCAGGCTCTTGTGCCGTGCCAATCCAGAGCTGGAACTTGTGGCGCTGACCTTCTCATTGACAGGAAATCTTCGACAATGACCACCGCGTCTTCACTCAGAAGGGTTCCTCCTCCGGCAAGTTCCACTTCTCGGCCGCCGAGTCTGGCGACCACAAGCTCTGCTTCACACCGTCCTCGACCTCCGGCCGCAGCGGCTGGCTGTCTGCCGGCAGCCCCAATGGCGGTATCCGCCTGACCCTCGACCTCGTCATCGGCGAGACGAACGAAATCGAGAGCACCGACAAGGACAAGCTCGAGACCATCAGCAACCGCGTCAAGGACCTCAACGCAAGGCTCAATGACATCAAGAGGGAGCAGGTTTTCCAACGTGTAAGTTCCATTTCCCTCCCCGCTGCTTGTACCAGGAAGCAGATTGGTGCTAAATCTATCCACTTGACAGGAACGCGAGGCCGAGTTCAGAGATCAGTCTGAGGCCACAAACGGACGTGTCATCCGTTGGATGCTCATCCAGCTCGCAGTTCTTGGCATCACCTGCGCTTGGCAGCTTTCTCACCTCCGATCCTTCTTCATCAAGCAGAAGCTCACATAAAATGGAGGATTGGCGATCGACGCGGGGGAAGGGTTTAACGTATCATACCCAGGGCCTACGGGTGATGGGAGAACCGCAGCATGGGGAACTGAATATACGGTTGGAGTTCAGCGCTGGGCAACTTGAATGATGTGCCTAACATCGCTTGTATTATGCCTCAGGGCTAAGGGATTCATTTAAGACCCGCTATCATTCGTGTCACTGACACTGGCGGCAGGGAAAAGAATATTCGTCAAAATTGCTTGATTACTCCCTTTTCACCGACCCTAACTACGGTCACGATATGTTCTGCCTCCCCACAATCCGTGACTCTCTATACTTGGCCTCTCACCCCTTTCCTTGACAACCACCTCTTCCTCCTCGGACGCTCGCTTCTAAAATATGAAACGCGTATTATGAACATTGTCGTAATATGATAGCAATGGATAAGAAACAACACAAGGAGACTTGACGATGACCAAACCAAAAACAACCCAATGATACCCTTGTTGAGCAGGAAATGCGCCGCGCTGCGCTGCACACATGAGACGTGGTGGTAGGACAGTGGTGATGACGAGCGACTTGACGAAGGAAATGTGCGTGAGGGCGAAGCCAATGATGACAGAAACCCCATTATGAGAATCAGCGCCGGATCCCGTCAAAGGAAGAGATCTTGAACCAGGTATGATGTCGGAATGAGGAAAGACAGGACTCGAGTGACCGAGGCCTTCCTTAAGAGACAACCATGGCTTGAAGAAACGAATAAGATCTCCTGCGACCATGAACGCAGCTTTGAGGCTGAGCGGTATCATGTCCCCGCCATTGCTGGTACCGAGCGGCTGACTGTTTCCTCCGCTGCAGTTCCAAGAGCTCTTGTTGCTCAAGCAGTTGAAGACATGCCCACTGAAACATGAGAGACTCTCGATCGAGAGCCCTCTCATGCTTCAGAATCTTGTTCTCGCGCCACAGCGTCACTGTGACCACTTCAGACTGCAAGGTCGACGGGCGCGTATACGCAAAGAAGGCCGCTTGGAAGGATTTCGTCTCTTGGGTGCATGTCCGGGGAGGAAATTCCAGGGCACTAATATGAGGCATCTAGCCGCAGCAGATCGTCTTCATAAACTTCTGGAAGCCACTAGGTTGGGGCTCGGCTGCTTGCGCATTAGGCTGCGCCTGAGTGCTCATGTGTGCTTGTTGTTGGGGGCCCCTCTGCTGTGGGAGATTCTGAGCGCTGTTCTGGAACTGGGCTTGGGTTGAGCCGGTCGGGGTCGCCATATCGCGGAGACCCCCCACTCCGCTGCCCCGGTGTGGCGACAGGGCGCCTGGGGCGTTTTGCCGATCTCTCTGCTTGCCCATCTGCTTGATCGGTGACGGAGGGGGGGGTTGTGCGGCGTTTAAACGGCCGACCGTAAGGTTTTGTGCTTGCTGGTGAGAGGTAGTATGCCCCGGTCGTTGACTGCTGTGAAGTTCCATCTGAGACGGTCCGGGCCGGGAGTTTGGGTTGTGGAGGTAGGTATTGCTGTGGCCCTTGCTGTCCCACCCCTTTCCCGAATCCTTCGAGACCTTCATCCAGTCGTACTCGCCATCTTCGATCTCGCCCGAGTTCTTCAGAGCCTGGGTGAACAGTTCTCGGAGGTAGTCGTAATCAGGAGTGTCCTCGAATCCCAGGTTGCGTACGTAGGTGAGGTACTTCGAGAACTCCTCAGGGAAGCCCTCGCACAGGTCTTTGATAACAGTTGTCTGCTTCTTCTCTCCGATCTTCTCATATTTCTGCTTGTTTGTTGCTGCCTTGAGGCCCTGCCATGGCAGACCACCGCGGAGGAAATACAGAAATACGTGGCCAAGAGCCTCGAGATCGTCACGACGCGATTGCTCACGTCCAAGATGTGTGTTGATAGACATGTACCGAGCGGTTCCGGATAAAGACTTGCGTTCGCGGTAAGGAATGTGCTGCTTAGTCTTCGGATCGCGATACTGCTTAGCCATGCCGAAGTCAACGACGTGGATAACGTTGGAGGCTTTGGTTCCTGGCCTGCCAATCAGGAAGTTGTCAGGCTTGATATCGCGGTAAATCAGATTCTTCTCATGAATCGTCTGGACTCGCGAGAGCATCTGCTTCGCGACCATGACGACGGTCTTGATAGAGAACCGGCGACCACAGTGATCGAACAAATCTTCCAGTGAGGGACCGAGCAGGTCGATCACGAGGATATTGTGAAGGCCTTCTTGGCCAAAGTAGTAGACATTTGGAATGCCAGCTATAAAGTATGAGTGATGAGATTCCACGGGATATAGTTTACAGAAGGTTCTTACGGCAGCCGACCAGAATCTTGTAGGTACGGTATTCGTCTCGAAGCTGTGGTGCGTCGCTCTTCCGAGGTTCCTGCAGTAGGTCAGTCGCGAAGTCCTTCCAACGTCAATGAGAAATGAGAGTTCCGTACAAATTTAATGGCAACGTTTTGGTTGTTGAGGAGATTGGTACCCTCGAAAATGACACCGAACGAGCCCTCGCCAATCTTCTTGCCCACTCGGTAGTGGACACCCACCACGTTCGAAGATGAAGAAGCCATGATCTATGGAGAGGTTGCGCGTAGAGATGTGAGAGGTTGAGCAGTCGGAAGAGATGGGGTCGGGGTTGTGAGCGGTCGCGCACTACTGCTCGCCGATCATGCAACGAGTGAGCTCGGGCTGACTAGTCCGAAGTGGACGTCTGAAGGTGCCGTTAATTGCTATGAGGAAGCTGTACTGGTCAGCTGCGATGAATAGAACAGATCGGGATTCTGCGAGGATAGAAATGACTGAGCAAATTGCGACTGGAAGACGGGCTCTGGGTCAGGAAGGGTTGGGAAGGGTAGGTGGCCCAGCGAACAAAGTTGGTCCTGAGTGGGAGCTAATTTAGGGAGGCGACGGGGATGCCGTTGGGCTGAAAATAGTCGTGTAGGGTCTCATACAGCTGGCAGCGATGAACTACACAGATGCTCTTGGTCGTTGAGGAATGAATGAAGCCAGCTTGAGAGAGAGGTCGCGACACAGTAGGTGATGACAGTTGCATGTCAGCCTGTGTTGAGGCTGTGAAGTAATCGGGCAGGCGCTCAGTAAGGTGATGTGTAGATGCGAACGAGAAGGGAGCAGAGCCTGTTCAGCGACTTGGCTGAAGCGAGCAACGGCACCAATGGTGCAAATCTCTGTGCTAGACGAAGTCTAGAGATAGGCAGGAGTTGCTAGGCGTTGAAGATGTACCTCGTCTCATTCGAGATGGCATCCGCAGCCGGATCGTGCACTGCACTCACTGCCTGGACTACAGGCGGGGATGCACTGACGGAGATTCGCCGTCTGAAGTATGTTTGTCGGGAGGGACCAGAAACAGGAAAGAGCCTGGCTTGCAGCAGCGTGAAGAGACCTACCTCTGCGGTTGCGGACAAGTCGCTCGGAGTCTAGTCGCGTCGTTGATCGAACAGATCGGTGCTTGAGGGAGTCGTCGGAAATCGAGTCGGTGTCGGTCGGCGGCGGATAGGAGTAATCCGAATTCGCTCGATCGTTTCCCGGATTGACGGCAGAGCTGCCAGAGTTGGGACCGGTCAAGAGTCGCAGTCACTGCAGACAGGTTTGACTTGCAGGAGCTGGATCCGGGCGACGAAGGGGGATGACGAGGTGAGGGAGGAAGGGAAACGAAGGCGAAGACGAGGCTTGGGGCAGGAGCAGACCGTAGCAGCAAAAGGGTGAAGGAAACGGTAACAGTACCTGACCTTACCTGAGAGGAGCGGGAGCGATCCACCCAATGCAGGTTTCGGCACACGGGGAGCACATTTGGGGGCAGTTGAGATCCATCCACAGGCGCTGAGGACGCCGAACTAGGGGTCTCTCGGGGTGCGCTATGCCCAAGCCAGTTGCAATGAATAGTGGTTCTGGCGGCCTACTACCTTTCGCTGATCGGATGGCTGTCAGGTGCCAAAATGTCTTCACCAGGCGGTCATCCCCCCCCCCCAACCTGCCAATCACCGCACTTGACTGGACACCACACCGCCTGGAGTTCCCCCCCAATTTACTGAGAAGAGGCCTCTTCTGGGCTTGAACCATCCGCTGGTGCGCTAAGTTTTCTCTCGTCCTCTCTCGTTCACCCCGTGTCTCTCATTTCCCTGGCAAAGCTCAGACCACACCAATATCGGTGCCCATGACGCTCCAGTCCACCGAGTTGATGCCGGCGGGAGGCCACAGATATGAGCATGCCTCTCCTTCGAGCCAGACGGGTGTCCTACGAGTGCCTCTATGATTCCATCGATTTCACATCGTGTCACTGATGCCTGACAGCGCTTCGCCGCGTCCTCACCGCCGCCGACTCGCTCCGCCCCGACGCCTGCATACTGCACCTTTGCAGCCTTCCGCCCGTGGGCCTTGCGCGAGTCGTGAGCCTATCACGGGTGCAGACACCAGGCACCGGGAACCACTGGGACCAAAACTAGCCACCCTAGCCCTTGTGCTGGCGGCGGCTGTTCCTGGCTTCTCTCTTGGGCAAGGCTCGCGCTTCTAGCCCCTAGCCCCAGGATCCTTGTCTCCCCGTCCCAATCGTCCCCCGGTCTCGCCCGCCCAACAACACCCTTCCAAACTCTAGCAAAGGCCAAGTCTGGTGCTGCCTCCCTTAAACTTGTCACTTGTCATGCAAGGAACGCCGATGATGTATTTACCATCAAAGACCTCGCGGGCCGCCGAGCTGATTTCAGTGAGACAATGGTGGCATCTAGACAATCAAGCGTTGGCCCCTCAACTGTCTCTCGTTGTTGAGACCCTGTGGCATGCAAAAAAGGGCGAATGGGGTCGATGGATCGATCGCGACGTCGGTGGGCTCGGCCCAAACGCCTCCAAACGTCCTTCCAGTGCCCTTTGAGTCCAGGAGCATGGGCCGAGACTGGCTTGTCAGTGCCCCCCTAGCGCTTCTTGGCCGAGTGCCAATCTTGAGTCGTCAATGCCCTCGCATTTGACCAGTGATATACTCCGTGCGGGCCACGGCAAGATGTTGCAGCTTTGATCAGTGCTCATGCAATGGCAGTCATCCTGTGCCAGATAGTGACAGGCAGGCCACCGACGAGGTCAAATGCAGCTCCGCGCTACGGTGGATCCGAGCCCCAATCTCGCAGTCGGGTCAGATACCAGTCGACTCCTCTCTCTTTGCGCGTCCCTGCCAAGAGCTGAGCCGCGCTATCTGTGGACGAGGCTTCACAACTCACCGCCACTGCAAGTACCCCGCCACAGTGCTTTTACGCACTTGGGAGCAGTCTCTGAACGCCACGATACGAAGCTGCGAATGCCACCGATGCCGACAAACACACTTTGAGCCATTTCCTTCAATGCGCCTTGCTTGTGATCCTATGGGGCAGTATGTAGCCAGCTCGTGGTGAGGCTTTTCTGGGACCGAGACATTGCATGACTTATTGCATGTTCGGTGTGCCTATGTACCTATATGTGTTGTTGGTGTTGAGATATGGTGCTTACATGTCGCGCGACCCAAATGCCTAGGTACGTTCGATACCCTAGATCCAACTTACCTATATTCGACAAGAACGGAAACGGCCGAGCACTTGAGGATATATACATTTGGCGCATTGAACATGGTCAGTGCGAACTTCACAATGCACATAGCCAAACGGCTTTCTCGGTGCCTCTCGCATCTCAATTGGCGATGTGACGCAAGTTTGGACATTGTTGCACGACTGGTGACGTCCCTTAAAAAAAAGGCAGAGGCACAACCGGGCGTTGCCCGTGAGGCGACACCTGCAAGTCGACCATCACCGAAAGCTTACCAATCTGAGGCAACACCTCTAGGATTCCTATAGCCGCAAGAGATGTGATAGGGCGAAAGGCCTGAGGTAAACCCCGCAGATTCGTCTGCTGTCCCATCTTGAGACTAGGCACCCTTGGAGGAGGGGCAGATTCGGTGATGCGGTACATAGGCAGAAGGGGAGACGACATCATAGAGGGGATCGATGGCGCGGAGATCTCGCTCCCATCTCCACTCGCGCGACAAGTCGAACCGCAGAGGTATAAAGAAGGCTGTCCTCGGTGGGGATGTTCGCACTGAACAGTCCCTGAACTTGCTTCCCTGGCAAATATTCTTAGTTCAGCGTCATCTGTAACAATGCCGAAGCCTGAGAACACTCCTCCCATGCAGTACCGCTTCCTCGGAAGGTCTGGCCTGCAAGTGTCAGCTATCTCTCTCGGAGGATGGCTGACGTATGGCGGCCATGTGGACCGGGGTAAGTGATGCACAGACTGCTGCTGGAGCTGGATTGTGTCGTTGACAAACTGGAAACAGAGGGCACTTACAAATGCATGGAGGCGGCGTACGAATGCGGCGTCAACTTCTTCGACTGTGCTGAGGCGTATGCCAAGGGCGAGTCTGAGATCGTGATGGGTGAGGCCATCAAGAAGTTTGGCTGGAAACGCAATGATCTCGTCATCTCGACCAAGGTGAGTGCCCAAGTACCGGAGACTTTTGACCACTTCCCCTCGGAGCATTACTGACGCGCGATAGATCTATTGGGGCGGTGCCTTTGGTGACAACCCTGTGAACAACAAGGGTCTGTCTCGCAAGCACATTGTCGAGGGCATGAACGCGTGTCTCAAGCGCCTGGATCTTGAATACGTTGACCTCATCTATGCTCACCGTCCTGACCGTCACACTCCAATGGAGGAGACAGTTCGCGCCTTCAACCACCTCATCGACACCGGCAAGGCCTTTTACTGGGGAACCTCGGAATGGACCGCGGCCGAGATCGCCGACGCATGGCGCGCCGCTGACAAGCTGAACCTTCAGGGTCCTCTCATGGAACAGCCTTCGTACAGCATGCTGGAGCGCCAGAAGGTCGAGTCTGAGTTCGCGTACCTCTACCCTGCGCACGGTCTGGGCCTCACTGTCTTCTCGCCCATGCGTCAAGGCATCCTCTCCGGCAAGTACAAGAACGGTATCCCCGACGACTCGCGCTTCGCGCAGAAGGAGGTCGAGTTCATCAACGGTTTCTGGAAGCGGACGGACAAGTCGACATGGGAAGGCATCATCGAGCGCGTCAACAAGCTGGAGCCGATCGCGGAGAAGCTTGGGTGCAAACAGAGTCAGCTGGCGCTGGCGTGGGTGCTGAAGAACGAGAACGTGAGCTCTGCGATCACGGGTGCGAGCAGCCCGGAGCAGGTGTATGAGAACGCGCAGGCGGTCGCGGTCGTGGATAAGTTGACGCCAGAGATCATGAAGGAGATTGATGATCTGCTGGAGAACAAGCCGCCGGAGCTGCTGATGCGCTACTAAGCTCGGGTTGGAGCTACACAATGTAGAAAGCAAGTAGGGATACAGCAGTACATACATGAGCATATACGCATCTTGAAGCCTGTCCTCGATGCTCCTGTCCGAAGTGTCGTGTCGTTCATTGTACTTGAGATACCAAGGACGTACCCACCTTTCAGATTCTCGTATGGAACTACACCTTGAATTATGACCTGTACCTCCAAGCCATTCCGCCATCTCGTGACATGCACGTTGGAGGGCCCAAAACCACAAACGTCAATTGAGGCCGTGCAAGACGTGTGCCGAATACATGAACCACTACAGCCTCGAAAATCTATGCAATTGTGCTTCGGCCAATAGGCCGATACAAGCCGTATAAAGGTAGCCAATGCGATTGTGGATTTGTAAGATTTCGGTGTAGCGGCATCTCGCGTGAGACCGTGTTCGCGGGTATCTAGACCGGTAGTGGTTTGTAAGGCCGAGCATGAGCTTTCTCCGCGGATGTGGATCGCCACCAGCGTCTTCATCGTCATTCCTCTCCGGCATCGGGCTTCACGGCTGGAGCATAAGATTATCGTGACTTGATTGGTACATGAGTCAATCACTGAAGGCGCTCTATACAAGAAGACCTTGTATGTCGAGCTTCTGCTTGGGTTCGAACCGATACACTGAACCATAGAGTGGACGCCATCACCTCCTTCATCATGGCTGCGTCGACGGTGAGAGCTTCGTTGCTCCAGACTTGGTTCCCATGGGTGGCCAACCCGATGATCTCCAACGGTCCCATGATTGGAGCGGCGTGTCCTCGTCTTGCGACGGAGATTACACTCGCTGGAGGCCTAGGTGAGCATCATGCTCTATGTGTCCTGCCACTCACAACATGATCACTTACACGCATCTTCTCACACAGGCTTCAACAAGTGTGCTGTGGATCTCACTCCTGGCTCTGCCCACCTCAAGGACCTGGATGATAACTTCAACGAATGTCGGCAGCTTCTTGGCTCCCGGGCTCTCGACTCCCAAGGACGACTCCGCGTCGGCGCTGGCTTCTTGACCCTGCACCACGCCTTCACCGCCAACTTCACCACGACGGCCCTCCCCATTCTTCAGAAACACAAGCCCGCGGCCATCTGGCTCTTCGCACCCTCGACGCTCCCAGCCTCGCACCACAAACAGGTGATTCAGGCCATCAGGGACGGATTCGAGGACGCCATCAGGCCGAGGGTATTTGTGCAGGTCGGAAACGTCGAGGCGGCGAAGGAGGCGCTGAGTGACGGAGCGGATGTGGTGATCGCGCAGGGAATTGATGCGGGAGGACACCAATTCAGGAAAGGGATGGGAGTGGTGAGTCTCGTGCCGGAGGTGAGGGACGCCGTGGATGGGTTGGAGAGGGAGGTGGCCGTGATGGCGGCGGGAGGGATTGTGTGTGGCAAAGGGGTCGCCGCGGCCATGTCTCTAGGTGAGGTGGATTCCCGAGGCGGCTTGAGTACGCGGAAGAAGAGAAGACTGACTTGTTCACAGGTGCTGATGGTGTGGTGATGGGTACACGAGTAAGTCGACCTCCAGGGTGCATTGTCTCTAGGCGATGAAGAGGCTATGGCCTCTCCAAAGGATCACTGACATCTTCTCCCAGTTCGCCGTCTGTCCCGAGTCTGTCTACGATGACTACAAGAAAGCCACTATCCTCGCAACATCCTGCGGCGGCACAAACACTATCAAGTACTTCTCTTTCTCTGATGAGCGTTGTCCTTCCACTGACATCGCAACTACAGATCCCCGTTCAACGACCACATCGGCCAGAACCCCCTCTGGGGTGAACTATACGATGGGCGCGCCGTCGTCACGCCTATCACGGAGAAGTTTCTCGCTGGCGCGTCGCTCGAGGAGTGTCTGAGGATCCTGAAGGATGAGCACTCCAAGGAGGAGGCGGCGAAGCAGGTCGGAGTCTGGTGGTGAGTTTTGATTTCTGAGACCATCCCAATTCGCAAGAAGAAGAAAAGCTGATGAATTATTGCGGCAGTGGAACGGGAGTGGGCAGGGTGAATGAATCGAAGCCGGCTGCGGAGGTGGTGAAGGAGGTAAGGGAGGGCGCTCTGCAGAGGATCAAGGCGCTGGCAGAGAGATTCTGAACAGACTGAGGCTCATTTAGTCAAACTGAAAAGACATGTTCACAACGGATATCCGCAGTCATGATTGCGGTCAATTGGTGGTAGTTGTCTGCACCAGCTCTCCTCATTATACAGCCATCTCCTGTCTATAAACAACCAAGACCATCGCCCCATGCATGAAGCATGTAACGAGGTAACCAGACAACCTGCGCAAAGAAAAAGAACATGCCAATTCTACTCAAGATGAGATGTCTACAGCTTGGCCTTTGTCTGGGCCTTCTTGAGGATGGGCTCGAGCTTGGTAGCCTTCATGACGTCGCCCTTGATCTTCATGCGACCGCTCATGAACATCTTCTGCGCATTTGCCTTGCCGGCGACGAGCTCGCCAAAGTCAGCGTCAGACAGAACAAGGGTAACTTTGAAAGAAAATTTGGTTAGCCAATCAGTCCAAAGACACGTTTTATATTCCAGGTATTGTTGCTCCCCAGGAACCCGTCGGTCCCGTTCGATGACGTCGTGACTTTTGGCGCCAACGACAGGACTTCATATTGGAAGAGTAGGGCAGAAACTCACCGGTCGGCTTCTCGCCGAGGCCCTTGTTGACGGTTCCCGTGTTCTTGAGGTCGATGTTCCAGGATTCCGTCTCGCCGGCCGGGTTCTTGAGCGTGAAACCGAAGATGGCCTTGCCGGACTTGATGGCGTCCTTGCGCTCCTGCTCGGAGGACAGGGCGGCGGCGATGGCGTCGAATGCGCCCGAGGAAGGGAACTTGTCTGCTCGAAGATTGAATGTCAGCTACCTTGCATCCCAAAAATTATTCAATCGAACATGAACTGTAGAAGCTTTGCGTGAAGAGAAAGTGGTTGTGGTTGAAGACGCATCTTCACATGTCAAAAGACGTACCGCTGGCGAGAGACATGGTCGCTGCTGGAGGTATCGTAGCTTGTAGTGACGCCGATGACGGTAGGTGCTTGTGCTGCGCTGGGCGGAGAGAGTCGAGAAAAGGCTGTAGTCGTGCGTGTCGTGGGACGTTTGCAATGTGGAAGGCAAGTCTGGAGAGGATGGAGTGTGTTGGAGGGAAGATGACGAGAAAGCCGAGGGGAAGCATGGGTGCTACATGTATTCGAGGCTCGGTGCTGTGGATGATCATGGGATGAAGCCGACGGAGCTTGTCGCGTCGGCGGTGACAGTGGCAGTGGCAGTGGATGCAGGCGTCAGTGCAGTGGAGGTCAGTGACTCTGGGGAAGCTGTTAGCGCCTCTTAGCGGATGCAGTGGGGGACGCCGGGGACACCACCCCGTGACAACATCCCCCTCAGCAGCATGTGAACCTCGGCCTCTTCCATTGTGCCTCTTCTACGGACTAACGTATCTCTGGTAAGCCCTCGGGACATTCCTAATGGCATGCATGCCATGTGCAATTGGCTAACTGACTCTGTGCATGCTGTGCTTTCATCTTGCACATGTCGAATCAGTCTATTATCATTTTGATGTCCCGTTTCACTACTGTAGTCTCGACAATCGCCTGTTATCCAAATTCGCAAACCAAAGCACATTGTGTTCATGCTCAAGACCATTCAGCAATCTTTGAATGCTAAATATCCAACTTGCCATGTCTATGCCTGTCAAACCATCTATCCCGTGAAATGCTCCTTGAGTATGCACATGCTGTTGTACAGATTCGACCTCTCTAAGTCTAATCCATCATTCGCCTCCCAGAAATCGTACATGGCTCACGTCTCGCGCACTCTACAGCTCCCAGTCCGGCACTGCGAAGTCCCGTGTCGCTGGCCAGTGCTCTGGTCTATCACATCACAAGTCAGCTCAACATCCCGCACAGCACAGACGTCGGAAAACGTACCTTGTAAGCAGAAGGACCGCCATTCTCCGCCTCCTCTCTGCGATATCCTCTGCGGCCGTCAACCTCAGCCAATCCCCAAGCAACCCCTTCATCTCCGCCTCGCTCTTCCCCAGCACGTCAATGCCCCTCTCCACACATGCAATCCGCACCTCCTCCACCTCCATGCCTACCAATCCACCATCCTCCACCATGTTCTTGTCATCGCCCTCCAGGAACGCCAATCGTAACCGGCCCTTGAGACCCCAGACACCCGGCGGCGGCAGCCCGCTGAACACACCCCCCACCTTATCCCAGAGCGTGCTGGAGAGGTGTAGCGAGCGAAGAACATGCGCCCTCGCCGCGGAACGGGTGAGGCGCGGCGAAAGCACACCGTGAGGATGTGCCTTGTCCAGGTCCGCAAACGCAGCACGTCTGCGGCTCTCTGCTTTCTCCAGCGAAGAATAAACCTGCCTTGGGAACCGGCACGTATAGGGGACGACACCATCCACCAAAGCCACCACAAGCACCGTGAACTCGCCAATGACAATCAGCATCAGCCCAAAGAACGGCAACCTCAACATGTCATGTCGAACCCGCCACAGTAGCACCCAATCCGCGCGCGAGAACGACTTCGGTACGTCATAAGGGCGGAACACCGACGGCCTGTCGTCCACTGGCGTGCGAGCCAGCTTATCCTTGAGCAGCCGCCTGTTCGCTAGCACGGCCTTGACGCCCTCCTTGTAGAACCTGATGTAGGCCTTGCCCAGGTTGAAGTAGTAAGGCAGGGCAGACTCGAAGGAGGAGCGGTTCGGGGCATGGAGAGGCGGCGGACGGGTGGAGGCAGGAGGGTTCAGGAGGGTGTTTCGAGTGGGCGAGGCGTCGTCGTGAGAGAAACGGGCGGTAATGAGGCGGGAGGAGATCGACGAGGTGGTGGACGCGGGACGGTTATAGAGAAGACGGGAGGCGCAGGGGCGGAGGGCATGTTTGTGCCATGGTGTGCGGCAGCTCATGGCTGTGTAGAGTGCGCGTGAGGGTGGCGGGGAGGTTGTGAGATTGTTATTCGGAGTCGGCGTTCATGTCAAGGTGAGAACTGGAGAGCTTTGAAGTCGAGATGTCATGGCGGGAGCTTTCGGCCGGTGGACCCACACAAGTGTTGGACCCTGCAGCTGGGGCGTGCCACAGCTTGGTCGCACATCAAGCACCGGTTGAGCCTCTGGTAAGTTAGATTTGAAGGCTTTAAGCCGGATTCAATCCAGTGACAACACGAGCAGATCTGCAAAGTATCAGCATTGGGATGGTATAGGCGTGCACGCGGGTAGCCAGGTTAAATAATGATACTGCCCGCTACTCACGGCTCGATCCAATTGCGGTTACCCTGCAGTAAAAATCCACATCATGAAATGACGCGATTGGTAACAAAAAGATTTCCGACTTACAGCAAGAAGCCGATGACCATTCGTCATCATTTCCAGCCATTGCGACTTAGGCTGGTAAAGAACACCGACATTTTATTTCTCGTCTAAACCAATTGTCGCCAATACAGACCCGGGCGCGTACATCATGGTATGACAGCTCCCTGAAAGATGTTTCTGAAGTGTGAAGTTGATGGAGACGAATAGGTTCACGCCGACGCATCCAACTTCGCCAATGGCGTGAGCAAACAAGAGGCATACGAGCAAGTATTGCTTATGGCCGAGGGCCTATTCGATGGACAACCAAATTGGGTGAGTGACGTAGACCTGGTCAAGGTACAGAGTCGTAGCTGACCGTCATTTGCAGGTCTGGTGAGACTTCACCCGAACATGCGCTGTAGAACCTGAAGCCTGTTCTGACTATACTGGCAGCAATCTTTCGAATGCTGCCGCATTACTCTGGCACGCGTACAAGTCTCTGCCGAACCCCAGCGACCAAGTAAACTGGGCAGGTATGGAGCAAAGTCTTCTTCATGTTCCATCACAGCAAGACTGACAACATGAAGGCTTTTACGTACGGGACACGTCCTCGTCAAAACCACAACTCATCCTCGGACCATTTCAGGGCAAGGTCGCCTGCCAGACCATTCTCTTTGGCAAGGGTGTCTGCGGCACTGCCGCTCAAACGCAGAAGACGCAGCTCGTACGCGATGTCGAGGCGTTCCCTGGTCACATCGCCTGCGACGGAGACAGCAAGAGTGAGATTGTCGTGCCGATCGTTGTCCCATCAGATGAGGGCTTGAGGACCGTGGCAATCATTGATGTGGACTGCGCTGAGCTGAATGGGTTCGACGAGGTGGACCAGAAGTTCCTTGAGGAGCTGGCTTCGCTGCTGGCGAAGAGCTGCAATTGGCCATAGATTTTAGTTCCCGGATCGAATGTTTGAGACAATCGAGTGAGGTGAGACATGAGCATGAAATAGAGACACAGTTTCCTAGGTGATGGGCCATGTCTCAAGACAACGGTCTTACTGTCAGGACGGAAGCGGACTGGGCCCTGGCCTCGAATGATTTGGATGTGATACACGGTGTTCAGTTCTGAACACACGACTTTGCTGAACGCGACAGTAGTTCATGCAGCTAGAGCGATCGATACGATATGTCGGGCAGCGTAGCCGTGAACGCGTGGAACTCCATACTCACATGCGGATGCAGGTTAACCACGTTTCCGGCTTGTCCCAGTTTGGATCGTACTCCCACGCTTGCAGGCCTCGAGCTCAGGAAAGCAAAACCAGGCACAATGTCCTGTGTATGTCACGACCGAAATAGAGTCATGGCACGCGGGAATGGTCTACCGGATCAGATCCGAAGCAGATTCCTCAGCAGAAGTAGTCGTCACGTTGATGCATTGCGGGAGAGAAGCAACGTCAGCTGCGGCTTGGCGAGGATCGAACTCGTCACGCATCGAGGCTGTGAAGAGAAGGGGGAAGCGGGGGAGGCGTATTCAAGGACTGGATGTTGAACCCCCTTGTCAGCCGGCGTTGCAGACATCAGACAATAGAGTTTTGCAAGAATGACCTGATGCAAATCTCGAGTTGTGCATGATGATGAAAGACCTGCCAGCCATTGGTCGGCGAGAACGCGTTATCGAAGTCAAGATCGCGCCCGAGGACAAAGGATGAGGTTGGAGATCGATCGAGGCGGGGTGACTGCAACAGGTAAGAGGAGGCCCTAGGCGCTGGGAAGACCCCTGGCGAGACCCCTAACAAATGCTGCTTGCGGCCAAGTCCGGGCAGGCACAACAAGGCTGCCGACTCCAACCAGCCCCAATTTGCAGGGGCCCACTGGCACTGACCCGGAACACTCCAGGTACTAGCGGCTTATCTTGCAGGGGCCTCACGTCACCAGCCACCTCTTTTCCTGCCCAGCCACGCAGCCCAGCCCAAGACATTCGAGCTGAGCTCCACTGTAAGGTGCCTCATTGGGGTGGTCAGTCCACTATTGTAGACTGCGACACGGCCGGATGCAGTGGCTGCAGCTCCAGCATGCAAAACATCCCGCTTCTGCCCTTCCATCCATTCCAGTGCTCGAGCAAACCGCTTCCCTCCCCATCTCTCCCATTGTTCCATCTCTTGTCATTGTCTCTCATTCCTTCATTACGATTCGGGACAGTCGCCGCATGCAGTCAATCCCATTGTTGCATCAACTCTCGAGCTGCCTTCTTTAAACCTCTTCGTCGCTCATTCTGCTCACGCCTCGGCCGCATTGCCCCTCCATGTAAACAAACCGCCGTCATCGTTGATCCAGCAGCTTACGACCAAACACAACTGCATCGACGAGTCCGAGTCGCAACCTTTTACATCTCCACACCTGAATCTCGAGCACGCACGAGCTCGCCTTCGCCATCATGGCCACCAAGAAGGCATATCCCACGAACTCAGCTCACACAGCCGGCATTTTCGCGGATCTCTCAGTTGACGGCCCCGTCATCGGCACTCTCGTCGCGATTGTCGACCGCGCAAAGAACCTTCCTAACAGGAAGACAATCGGCAAGCAAGATCCTTACTGCGCTGCGCGGCTGGGAAAGGAGGCGAAGAAGACTTCAACAGATATCAGAGGCGGCCAGACGCCAAAATGGTAAGCCCGCACTCTATCGCAACAGGCTTCGCATCGTCTGGGTTGGCTAACACATTCCTAGGGACCAGGAGCTGCGCTTCACCGTCCACGATTCCGCCGACTACTACCAGCTTAAGGTTTCAGTCTTCACAGACGACAAGAAGACCGACCTCATCGGCGAGTCGTGGGTCGACCTGAAAAACATCATCGTCCCTGGTGGAGGTCAGAAAGATATCTGGCAGAATCTTACGTGCAAAGGAAAGTACGCCGGCGAGATTCGAGTCGAGATTACGTACTACGACAGTCGACCAAAGCCAGAAAAAGCGCCTGTAAAGGTCCGGCATTCAGCCGCTGCCGATCTCGACGGCATGCCGCCGAAGCAAAAGACACCAATGAAGCGAAGACCGCTGCCATCTGATCCCGTCACGGGTGAGGCGCCTCCAGTGAACAGCGCCCCGGCTACTCCAGACTACCACCAGACACCCCCACGACATGCAAAACAGTCGTCGCATTCGGCACACATCCCTTCCCAATCACCATTGCAATCGGTTGAGTACGGAGCGCCCTCTCCTTCGAGTCATTATCGCCAACAACCAGATTCCTACAGTCAAGCGCAGCCAGCGCCATCTTCATTCAGCCCAAACGAGTCCTACCGACAACAGGATTCTTACGAGGCTACCGCAAGACCTTATGACCAGCACGCCCCTCAAGACCCACGAGGGTCTCACTCTTCTTTACCGGAAGTGTATGATGGAGGCTTCAGAGACCCCAGGCAGGCTTTGCCTTCAGATGATGAGAGGCCACCGCCGCCTCCTGTCCACCGCTCGCGACACAACAGCCAGAACAGCTTTGAAACTTCACCGAATAAGATGCCTATGCGGCACGATGTCTTGAGAAGTGAGGCACACAGGAATTCGGCGCCCTCAGTGCCCTCGTACCCAGGCCAGCCTACCTACCGTGGCTTCGACTCGGCTCCTCCTGCTAATCAGACGTACCAACCCCCTGACCAGGGGCCTGCCGCCATGCGACATCACTCACATGATGGTACACACGAGGCTCATTATCGCACAATGCAGCCTACAGTGGAAGATGCGCCAGATTCTCCAACTGGGCCAGCAGCATTCCGACAAAGTAGCTCGCGCCGTCCTCATCCTGACGATGTGTATGGCTCCCAAACGAGCCCTGCGCCATTGAACCTCAGCCGTTCACCTGGTGCTTCACCCAGCCACGGAGCTGTTTCGCCAATGCAGACACCCAGTGGGTATGATCAAGTTCATGGCCATAGTGCTCCTGTCTCACCGTTAGCATCTCGAGACTTTTCAACCAGCCCAGGCCACGGCGGCTACAATGGTCACAATCAGTACGCAAGCCAGCGGCACGAGCCAGAACAGAGCCACTTCCAAAGCTCTAGCAACTACGCCTTGCCTGCGCTACCAGCTTCCTTGGTTCCTGGCGTTGATCCAGCCCTCTCTCAGGAGATTACCGACAGGATCTACGAGGAAAGGCGGGGAGAAATGCGCTACACAGCGCCGGTGTCAACACCACCCCGGGGCAGACAGCAGAGCGAGCCACCAGTGTCTTATGGCCAGGCTGGTGGTACTGCATCGCCACAGGGATACTCTTATGGCTATGATCGCCCGTCACGGACTTCGTACGGCGGAGCCGAGCAGCACTCTTATCCGCACCGCCAGCCGCGTCAATCTGTCTCGCCGGTTCCGCCTGCTGAGCAGAGCCACACGATTCGAAGGAAGTCCGTGAGCCCGATCCCGCCTTCGGTCGAAGAGAGGCGATCCTCGGAAGTACCTTTCAGCCCCGACTCCTTTGATGCGTTCAATCCTGCGGTCGCATCCTCGCGCGAAGGAACGCCAATGGGCGATATGGCTGAGAACGGAGGCAAGATCATCACGCACGACGGCAAGGAGATCGATCCCTCGGACCACCTGCCAGTCGAGTCGTGGGCGCCAGAACCTGAGCCTAAGGTACCGTCGCCAGCATCAGATGCACGATCACGACCGATGCCGGGTGGTGCGCAACCCATGCCGCCGAGCGGGCGCAAACAACTGCGGGTTGCTCGCCAACAGGCTCTGCCAGCTCCATCACCGTCAGCTGGATACAACTTCTCTTCTGAGCAAGCGCATACTCCTCCCGCGCCCGTCGCGACCGGGCGGAACCGCCTGCACAAGCGGCCAAATCGCGGATCTGGCGTGCCGTCTCCAGCAGCATCGAGCCCGTTAGCGCCCATCTCTCCGGATAACTACCAGGACCGCCAGGGCGGGAGCCCTTACACACCAACGAGGGGTCTACCTCGTGCTCAAACATGGGATTACCCGACCGAGAACCACTCCCCCCAGCAGCACCCACCTCATCACGGGTACGGACCGCCTGTCCCTGCAAAGGTGCCACTGGCCCTGATGAGCGGTGCGAACATGGGGGCGAACGATGAGAGATCGCTGATGGAGGAGATGCAGAGCATCGACATTGGCGCCGGTCGCAGTCGACGCAGGGGAGGATATTAATGTACGATTGTATATATGAAGCATCGGACTGTGAAATATGCTGGGTTTTGATTTGGACATTGGCGTTCTCGGATCATACAGGAGGATATATACCAAGACCTCTGCGTGAGAGTCGATGCAATGTGTGGTTTAGAATGAATGAGATCGAATACTTGGTACATCAGACGCTTCCTTGTTAAACGCAGGGCCACTTTGTAAGGTCACATGTGTACCTTACCTTGTATGAGTATTGTCCCTGGCCTTTTTGTGACGATGCAATCACCAACCACAGGCAAAGAGTCTCCTCAGAAACACCAAACTGAGTTCTTGCCAGCGTGCAACCTATTTTCTTTGAGTTCGTCCGGGTCTTCACCTTCAATCTACCATCCAGCGCGGTTCTTGTTGCAATGGCCATGTACCGCCGCTGCCCCCACACCAACCTCGCCTTATCTTATCGCTAACAAAAAAATTCCAGCCTTCACCTTCGCTACTTCAACCACCACCACCAAAGGCAAACTTTCCAGCCTCACCAGAGCCAATCGACGACGAATCGCCAGAAAATCCTCCCACGATGGCGACGGAAGTCGCCCCCTTGCAGCGCATCAAGCTGCCCTCTGGACCGGCCCCGGTCACGGCCGAGCAGCGCCATTGGCAGTCCTTTAAGAACCAGCTCCTCATCCCCTCGCCCACGACATACCCCGTCACGCACATCTCCCACGCTCCGGCACTCGACACCTTCGCCGTCACCACCGGTACCCGCGTCCAACTCTTCTCTGCCCGCACACGCAAGCTCCAGAAGACCATCACACGCTTCGGCGACGTCGCGCGCAGCGGTGAAGCGAGGCGTGACGGGAGGGTCCTTGTCGCAGGTGATGATTCCGGTACTGTGCAGGTATTTGATGTGGGAAGTAGGGCAGTGCTACGGACATGGAAGGTGCACAAGCAGCCTGTCTGGGCGACGAGGTGGTCTGAGACCGATCTGACGTCGCTACTCAGCGCAAGCGATGACAAGACGGTCAGGCTGTGGGATCTGCCGAGTAACGACCCCGTGAGGACGTTTGTCGGACACAACGACTATGTCAGATCGGCGAACTTCATGCCTGGAACGATGAGCAATATGGTGGTGAGCGGTAGCTACGATACGACGGTCAAGCTGTGGGATCCCAGGGCAGGCAGGGACAGTGCTGTCATGACCTTCAAGCACGCTGCGCCTGTGGAGGATGTACTGTCTATGCCATCCGGAACAACCGTTCTCGCAGCAGCAGGCAACTCCGTCAGCGTTCTCGACCTCGTCGCAGGAAAGCCCCTTCGCATGATCACCAACCACCAAAAGACTGTCACTTCTCTCAGCCTCGCCTCCGAGGGCAGGCGCCTTGTCACTGGTGGTCTCGAGGGCCACGTCAAGGTCTTTGAGACCACGGGCTGGAACGTCGTCTACACCAAAAAGTACCAATCGCCAGTCCTCTCCGTCAAGGTTATCCCAGACAGCGGCGATGCCGCATCGGACAAGCATCTCGCCGTAGGCATGCAGTCCGGCGTCCTCAGCCTCGTCACCAGGATGAGCAAGGCAGCAGCAGAGAAGGAGAGACAGAGGGAGAAGGAGATGGCAGCCCTCTTGGGAGGCACGATTGACCAGCTGGACGCACAAAAGAAGAAGAGGAAAAGGAGAGCGGAGAACGACCTGCAGCTGGAAGCGCAGGGTCAAGGTGCAGATGTTATCATTGCCAATGAAAGCAGCTCGAGGAAGAAGAAGGAGCAGGCATGGCAGCGAGATCTCCGTCACGGTCGTTACTCTTCAGCGCTTGATCGCGTGCTCGACCGCTCTGACCCTACCTACGCCCCGGCCAGCGTCCTCACGCTCCTCACAGCTCTCCGCCACCGCGACGCCGTACGCTCCGCACTATCCGGCCGTGACGAGGAGACAGTCGGCCCCGTTCTCAAATGGGCGACGGCCCACGTGGGCGACCCAAGGCACGCAAGCGCAGCCATCGAGGTGGCCCTGCATCTGCTAGACCTGTACGGAGAGTACTGCGGAGAAAGCGAGGAGCTTGCCAATGGCTTTGGAAAGCTGATGAGGAGTGTCAGGGGTGAGACTGAAAGAGCGCAGACGGCGAAGATGACCGGGGGAATGTTGGACAGTCTCTTGGTAGGCATGTCATGATGGTAGTCAGAGGCTATGGTCTGAGGAGGCGAAGGGGTTATCACGGTTTCTTGTATTTGCACCGAGGCGATGGCGTTTGGTCTTTTGAAAAGAATTGGAATCACGACCTTTGACACGGTGTCATCGAGGTCCTAGAAGTCTATATCTGCACTTGTAGGAAGTCTATCCCATTAACATCTGCTATATGTACTCATGCGCTCACCAGTGACTTTGGTTGCTATGCTGTCGCCGAACTGGTTCTTACTGTTCGAAATAACTCCCTATCAATTGGCCACATTCTATCACAGACTCTTGGCCTGGCACAAGCTGTGAGATCCTTTTAACTCAGCCCGCCTGCTAAACAATACCGCCTCTTGCACCCTTGTTTACAACACAGCTCCCAGAGCTGCCTTTACTATCGTGGACGCAGACATGACCCCTGTCCAGGTCGCCACGTGTAGCATCACATTAAGTTTCGATCAAATCATCCTAACTTTCGGAGTCTCGCCCAGATCAATGCTTGCCTCCCGAAACCAGCCCAATCATACATTCTCTCCCATAATCTTCTGAAACTCTACCAGGAAGCTATGCCTTTGACGATCATGAGCGGGTCTCTGGTGCAGATCATCTCGCTAAAGGACCCCGATCATCTCACCGTCCCCTAGCGAACTTGGCTACGGACGATCCCACCCACACCGATAAGGCACCACTGGCGACGAGCGCAAAGTGGCCTGGCGGACCTCGCAGGACTGGGAGATCGCAGGGTTGGGGCCTGAGTTTACAAAGCCAATTCCACACGAAGGCTTACGAGAGTCGGCACCAGTAGCCGAGAGGATGTGCCTGGCCCTGATGCTGTATACGAGCCAAACGATCAAATCCCGCTCTTCGCGCAGCTTCGCCACTTGGAATTCATGATGATTTACCCGAATCGGATCGAAGTCCAGTTGGAATTTTCTGAACGCGAAACACCAGATGCGTCAAATCGAGCTAAACCTCATGAGACATACTATTGAGAAGGATATGACTTCTTCATAGAACACACTCTGTTCATGCTGTGCTCACTGATGATATCTGGACCTGTGTACTAGGTGTATTATCTCCGTAAACTTTTGCGTAATCAACATGGGAATCATTGCAATGGCATAGGTCTGTGGCCTGCCAAATAAAACGTATCAAAGGAAAACCACAATCGAAACCCGTACACTTGAATATTACAGGGGCGGCACTGCGCCTTTGATCTTTCAAACGCCTTGCAAACGACGGTCACCATGTGACGGAGGCTCACCAAAGTGATCCTTGTCCGCCGCCCCGTGGTTCTCTGAGCTGCCATCGCTGTACATGACGTCCACCTCCCTCGTCCGGATGATGCCGTTGTACGTCATGATCTCCTCCTCGCTCGCCGTCGGGGAGTGAGAGCGGATCTCGGATCGGTTCTTCATGTTTTTCATCTGAAACGTGTCCGTGTGGCGGCTCCCCATGTGGTGTTGGCTGTTCAGGCCATTCGTGCCAGACCGCGACTGCTTGCCACTGTAGCCGCTCTCCCCGTATGCGGGTCGACCTCCACTCGTGAGAGAGGAAAAGAAGCGAGGGAACCACTTGACGAAGAGGCCACGTAGCGCAGGGGCTGAGGCGGCGATGATGGCGAGGTTGGTCTCAACGGCAGAGTACGTGAAGCGGATATCGTAGTTGCTATCAGGGCCCGGTGGGTAGAAGGAGATCTCGACCAGCCATGCTAAGCGCAGGATACTGATGACGGTGACGCTGGAGCAATGGTATGTTAGTGAAAGTCCAGACTGATTTGGTGGAGTGCTACTCACATGCCACCGAGAGCAAAGACGCCGAGCAGTGCCCACTTGACCTTCCTAGGCATCTGGAGACCAAGGAAAATCCAGAACGGAAGCGCCAGTACAAGAATATCCGTGAGCACGTTGAGGGCCGCAGTAGACGACACAAAGATGGGCGAGTTAATGCAATGGCCCTCGACGCCTGGGCGAAACTGCTTCCAAAAATAGTCGATTGGTGTGCACTGGAAGATGACGACGAGGAAGATGGCAATCATGAGGGCAATGTTGAAGGCGTTCAGAGCGTGAATGGCCATACGGATCCTCTTGTTCTGGCCACTCAGACGAAGCAAGAAGAGCAGCACAGACGTCTTGACCAAGGCCAGGATCGGGTTGTACAGCGCTTGGATGATATAATTCCATCTCATGCCCTCCCCGAGGTCTGCCTCTGGGGGAATATCGGCATTATGGACTCCAAGGAACGCCTTTCGCATGCCCATGTACGAAACTCCAGTTTCGGCGAGCGAGTCGAGCTGCGAGAGGATCAGATGTCAGCACGAACATGCCAGTCAGTATGTTCGGATTGGGTCGGACATACCATGGCTAGGCTGATGAAAGCATCGTCTGTTCAGAACAGGCAATAGTTGTTAGCAGGCGTTCATACTGGGAGATTCACTGCCACGCCTTTATCCATGGATTGCTTTGTCACTTACCTAGTCCAAACTGCTTCGTAGACAACCTGGTGTAGACGCGCAATAACACAGTGATGAGGGCGAGCGCCGGGAACGTAAAAAGAATTACAAAACCACCGTGTTGGAGGGCCGAGTACGGATACTCATAGTCATCAGAGAACACAGGCATCTCCGGGGGAGCATCTTGACGCAGGTGCAGCGCCCGGGCTCCAATCGAGCCGAGCGTAGACATGTCTGAGAGTATTCGAAGACTGTCGACGTACGCAGCCAAATTGAACGAGAGTTGGTTTTCGGAGTTGACCAACAAACGTCAAGATTTGCCAGTAATCCTTGGAGGAGGGGCCTGATGCTATCCGTGACTGGGAAGAACAAAGGATTGGTCTTCGGAACGAAGAGGGTTGGCGACGACGATGCCCCAAGTGTTATGTCTCTTGACTTAATCGCAAGAGACCTACTCTTCTCAAAAGACGGGGGAACATATAGCACGCATTGTACCGACAGGCGGCCCTCTGGAGCCCTTTCTCCTCTCGTTCCTGAACCGCTTGCAACTAAACCTGCCTCGGGTCTCGTCTAGTCATGTCCAAGCGAGACGCATGCCCTGCGCAGATGTCTGCATCGGATGCACCTAGGCAAGCATGTCGACAGTGGTTTTAGCCAAGATTCAAACCCCCTGACTTCCAAGCCCTCTTAGAAGAGCAAATGCACCGACAGTGGTTGCTCCGGGCTGCGTGCTAGTCGTTCCAGCTGCAAACCGCTGTTCCAAGAGCGCGCATCAGTTAGCCTAAGTCTCGATGGCGTTCTACCAGTCAAGGGACCCCTGCGACGATACTGCGACGATGCAACCACACGCCTTGCAAGTCGCTGTGATCCCTGTCTACTCGGCTCGTGGATCCCGGAGCGGCATTTTGGAGTCTCCAACGACGGGAGATCGATCGGCAGGTGAGATGCTCTCACCCGAGAAGGAGTACTTGTGAGCACATAGTGCTGCATAATGAGAATTCCGAGACTCGCAAGTTTCTTTGCAGTGTTTCACTCGAAACCTCTCGTTACCTGGGCAAATTCTGCGCAGAGGCATTGCGTGTACGGCGTCAACGGCAAGCGGTTGGTCCAGGAGAGCGGTGGTGTGATCCACCAAAGCGGCGATGGATGTGGTTTAGGCCGGTCGAGGGGTGGCCAGCCTTGGCTGCGTGGACTTCTGGAAACCTGTCCAAATTTTAGTGCGGCGCAGGTCCAAATTGGAAACTCAGATGCTGGTAGTCTCCGAATCCTGTATTGGCGTCCAGGGGCTCGGCCCTCGCGTGCCCAGCGCGCGAGCATGTGCTCTTTATGGGTGGTGAAGCATGCCGTAGGGGTTGCATCGACACGAGCCGGTGGATGAGTGTTTGGAGGCTGTATGCATGAGCTGATCGTAAAGTAAGGGACCAGAAAGTGGTCTTGAGAAAGCCACGCGAGAATGGCCAGGATCACGCTCGCTTCTGAGATCCGGTGCCGGGCCCTGAGCTCTGGAACTTGGAGACCCTGTCGATGATCGGGGGCGAGGGATCAGCTTGGGCTCATACAACGCATCTCCCCTCTCGAACAGCAGGCAGGATGTCTTGGAGACTAGAGGCAGAGTAGTTGCCTAATAGAATTAGTGCTTAGCTGAGCTGATATCCAGGCACGAGCGTGGACGAGTTCCTGGCCCAAAGATAGAGGCCGGTGGTCGACAGGCCCTCGATCACTGATTGCCTTTCAGGGCTCACTGGAGATTACCGGTACGGACGGAGTACTCTGCAACCACAACTACAACACACGACTTGAGGAAGACACCAGGGACCTTTGTGGCTGCCCAGGCTACGTGGAGTGCGCGGGCTTACTACCATGACAGGAGTACTGTTCGTTCCCTCGCTGCGCGGGTGGCTGATGTGCCCCCACTGTCAGACGGTGCCAAAGGTTGCTGGAAGGCGTCGGTGGCGCTGGCAATTGGATTCTGACCACTCCGCAATGCCGGTGGGAACTGGACTCGTAGTACTGCAGCTGTGCAGGTCAGGTACAGACAGGCAGTGAGCACCGAACAATTGAAGTGCATTCTACCCGGAACCTTCAGTACTTAGGTATTACAGTGGATGAAAGGCCCGTTGAACTCCCCAGTGCCGTTGCGGATAAAATATAGTAGGTGTCAAAACTGGAGACCGGGGAGGATGGATGGCCGTGCCTTTGCCGGAAGTCCCTGGAGTGGACCAAAGCTTAATCCCCACTAGGATGTGTTGCCGAGCCCGTACGAGCCCCTCCTTTGCTTCCAGGACTCCACTTCTGCCCCTAGAGCGGGGCATCTAAGCAAAGATCCGGGTTAGCAGACGACGACCAACTGCACAGCAACTGGCCACCCTGGCGATTACTACCCTTACGGTGGCTTTGGGCCCTGGGCAGGAAGGTGATATGGACCGACGGGAACAAGAGCTGGAAAATTGCGGCAAGGACTGAAGGGGCGGTCCAGCTTGTGTCTGGGCCTTTGCCTGGGCAGTGAAGGACAAATGCAGGGGAGCTTGGAACCAAGACCAGCCAGGCATCAGGCCTTGACCTCTCGCGTTTTGAAAATGAGCAGTTGAAAGTCTGTCGTGACTCGACAAAACACTCGATTCTCATTGTCCTCGGATCCTTGGCTTTGGCTGACCGGTTCAACAACCGCCACGATCAATATGTCGAGGCTAAGTGGCAGACTGGAGGCGTGGCCGTTTCTCAAGCTTTGCTTCAACTACCCTGGGCGAAAGATGCATATCCAGGTTGCGGTGAAAGCGCGGCTGAGTGCAATTCATCTTGATGGGTGTCATGAGTCTCGCGTACGGAGTAAAGCACTAACACGAGTGTTACCCTGGTCGCATCACTACGTTCAGAACGGCTCTTGATAGTCTACCTGCAGATGGTCTTGACACCGAATACCATTCTCCGGCCTATTCCTCTTCAAACTTGGTTCACCGTCTGGTGTCGTTCCCTTGTCCGTCTAATCTCGAGTCCTCGACCTTGCTCATAGTATGTATTGATCGCTTGACGTTCGGCCGATACTCATTGCCGAGGCCAGGGTCCCATCCACCACCATCTTCAGCGCGTCCTTCAACGCGCTGGTTAGTCGGCTAGGACATGCAGACACAACCCTGCCTACCGGACACCGCCTGGCTTGGCCATCGATAATGCATCGATAGCACGTGTTCTCACCCCTGGTTTTAATGCTTCCATGGCTTCCATGCATCGATGCTGGTTGCGCAAATGTTGGACAATTACAGCGCGCCGTTCGGAGAACCGGGGTCCGTGGCTCCTCCACCTTGGAATGAACCCACTCGCATATCAGACTACCCCCGAATCCAGCCCCAATCTCGCCACTTTGTTCCCGCATTGACTGGCTCCAACTACGGCGGGAGCGCGAGCGCCAATCTCGGTATTCCGGCCAACTCGATATTGCTCCAGTTCTACCATATTGTTGCTATCCGTTTCTGCCAACAGCGCCATGCATGACTCCACTTGGTCAGATCAGAATGTTCGCTAAAATCCGGAGACCCTTCTTCTTATAAAGTGTTGATCCTTCTTTGGACTCTGCACCACCATTCCGGTCACGCCTGCATCCCTTTCCCAATTCTGCATACGGCTCAAGCCTCAACACGTGGCAGTCATGGTTCGAACATCCCTTTGGGCTAAGGCCGCTGCGCTTCTGCTCCTTCGAGTCACTCCTTATGCTTTGGCGCAGACTATCGTGGTGGATGGCGAGACAGTCGGTAAGTCAACACCCATTCTTCAATACGCTTTGTCGCGTGTCCTTCTTTGAAGCTCCGACTCGGAGAGTCGCGGGCAATTATGTAGTTGAAGATAAGCTGACACCAACCTTTTTCCCAGAGGCTGATGGTAGCAACGTCGCTCCAGCTGCCGCAGACGTCGAGGTCCAAGCCTCGAAGCATCTCTTCGCTGACGAGACGACTCAGCTCACTGACGATGTGATCGCCAACCTCACCGCTCTTGAGCTGTCCAACGTCACTCTCTTCACTTTCGCTGACGAAGAGAGCGAGAGCGAGGGCAACTTGGAAAAGCGCACCCTCTTCGGTCGTTGCAAGACCTACCCTGGCGATCTGCTCTACCCCCACAAGATCGTCTGGGACCTCTTCAACATCCTGCTAGGAGGTTCTCTCATCAAGACTGTGCCTTTTGCATCTGTCTGCTACGATGACTTCGGCAAGTACAATGAGGCTCGCTGCAACTACATCACCCGCAACTGGGCCAACTACTCCTACATGCACATTGACGACCCCACATCCATCAACGCCGTGCTCTTTGAGGGTTCCAGCTGCATTCCTAAGGGTGTTGACCCTACCGCCACCGGCTGTGAGGTTGGTGGACTGCCATCGTACGTGGTTGCTGCTACCAACGTTGCTCAGATCCAATTGGCTGTCAACTTTGCCCGTAATCTGAACCTCCGCCTTGTTATCAAGAACACTGGTCACGACTTCGGTGCCAAGTCCACCGGTGCCGGTGCCTTGTCTATCTGGACTCACCACCTTAAGAACATCCAATACTTCAAGAGCTACAATGGTCACGGCTACAAGGGCCCGGCCTTCAAGGTCGGTTCTGGTGTCCAGGCCTATGAGCTTTACGAGGCTGCACACAAGCAAGGCGTCACTGTTGTTGGAGGTGAGGGCGAGACCGTTGGTGTCATGGGTGGTTACCTCCAAGGAGGTGGCCATTCGCCCCTGTCTGGTATCTATGGTATGGCTTCTGACCAAGTCCTTGCCTTTGAGGTTGTTCTGGCCAATGGTCGCTTCGTCACCGTCAGCGAGTGCTCCAACAAGGACCTCTTCTGGGCCCTTCGTGGCGGTGGTGGTTCAACCTACGGTGTTGTCACTTCCGTCCTTATCAAGGCTCACCCCAAGATCAAGGTTTCCACCATGACCTTCAGCCTCGCTACCAGCGACAATGTCTCGGCTGACCAATTCTGGGCTGCTATGCGCGCCTACTTCGACGGTTTCATCGAGTATGCTGTTGACAACGCCAACTACGAGTATTTCACTCTCTCTGCTGTCGGCCCCGGCGCCTACATGTTCAACATGGCCCCGTGGTTTGCCCCTGGCATGTCCGTTGAGGAGCTGAAGGAGCTTGTCGCGCCCCTTTTCGCTGAGTGGGACAAGATTGGTGTTGAGTACAAGCCGGTCTACCACGAGTACGATGACTTTTACGATGCCTGGGACAACTCCTTCCCTCTGGAGCCTTGGGGTTCCACCACCATCCGCCAGGCCAGCCGTCTCTTCCCCCGTGAGAACTGGGAAAGTGAGTCCAAGCTAAACGCCACCTTCGAGGCCATCAAGTCCACCGTTGAGGAGGGTAACTACATCATTGCCTTTAACATCGCCGCCGGACCCGAGGGCTACCCCGACACAGCCGTCAACCCCGCTTGGCGAAACACTGTTATGCACGCCATCTGCGCCGTGTTCTGGGGAGCTGAGGATGACGAGGCCACCAAGAAGGCTGCCAGCGACAAGCTTACCTTCGACTGGATGAAGCGCTGGAGGGACGTGTCCCCCGGTGCTGGTGCGTACATGTCCGAATCGGACTACATCGAGCCCAACTTCACCCAGGCCTTCTGGGGTACCAACTACGCCAAGGCCCTCTCTATCAAGAAGAAATACGACCCGACCGATGTCTTCTACGCACAGAACGCCGTTGGTTCTGAGTTCTGGGAGATGTCCGAGAACCTTTTCGGCAACTTGCCATTGCAGAGCAGCAAGCTGTGCCGCAAGCAGTAAGGGTATTCTTGTAGAAGGGCTGGATTTGAAACCACACACTTACCACTTCATAATGAGATCATTTGTTCACGTATATACTTCACTTATGTTCTGTACATTGTCAATACCAACGACTGTGTTGGTCACTGCCTATCTTGACTTATATCATTGTGTGACTTTCTTCCCAACATGCTCTCCAGCTCATGGACCCCTACTTCATCAGAACGGAGATAGACGCGAAGGCCTTTGATGGATTCGGCGCCTTCGAGCTTTCTGGAACCCCTGCGGTCTCTCGGTCTGTTTCATGGTCGCATGTGTGCGTTCCTATCATAACCCATCGATCATCAGAATACACTGCCCTTTTGGCAAGACCACGGAGAATTTTGAACAGTCGCCTGCCGCTTTCGGTCCAGCCTGTCAAAGCAGCGAGAGATGACGTTGCATCACTTGTCCGTGTGACCACGTCCGGTCTCCTCAGCCTCCTCACTGAGGCGGCGTTCCACCTGCGAAGTTATGGAAACAGACACGGCCGAGAGAAGGGATTACTGATCTCGGTGAGAGGAGACAAACAGTTCACTTTAGGGCCTTGTATTGGTCGAATGAGGCTACGACAGCCCGAGTTCAGACGAACCGGTGCGGTACTGGGGGCCATGCAGTGCTGACAAGGTTGCTGCAGCTACGCGCGAACCTGCATACGCCTCATGCACCCCACGGCTATATAAATAGTAGTTGCATGTGTTGACCATGCGGAACCTGACTCAAGACATGGCATTTCACTTGTGATTGCTACTGGTGTGTCGTCCCTTCACTTGCGATGAGGGTGCCAACCTTTTAGGGGGCGGTGGCACAGCCTTGTAAGCTGTCAGATGGAATGTTCTTGGAAGGTCTTGGACGGCAGCCTTGTCACGCAAATAGAGTGTGCCAAGTCATGTTCTCTGTTCTGCTGGATAGAGTCGAGGATGGTATGCATCTGTTCTCATGTATATAAGTTGAATTAAATCTTGGTACCGTCAATCGATCTGTATCACGCCAAAGATTCTCACTGCACTTCATTACACTCTCGATAGAATTTCCTTTGTCCTGTCTCGTTTGTCAGTTTTGTTTCAGCTCATCTTACAATGTTGCCCCGTCTTTCATTCCCTCTGGCCGCCACCGCTCTACTCTTTGCGCCCGCCGCCGCCCAAATGCTCTTCAACGTCACGGCTATCGGCGCAGAGCACGGTCTCTCGACTCTGGAGTGCTGGGAGGTCGACGCGCCTTTCGATGTCTCCGGAGATCGTGCTACGACTGGGAGCAGCATCGCTCAGCTAGGCGAGGTGGCCAGCATGTCACTTGGGTACGCTCTCCCCGGCGACGAGCCAGAGCCTCATAACGCGCCCGTCAACCAGTAAGTAGCCATTTGCATACCAATCCGAGGGCTTCACACACTCTTCCGTCAAGTATGCGTCCCTGACAGTGGAACGTGTCATAGATGGGTCATTCTACTCAAGGGTCTCGCCAAGATCAGCCTCGCTCACGACGAGACGAAGAGCGTGTTCGTCTCCGGCGGGGAATTCGGCATGCTCTTTGCGGCGGACACGTCCGACGTCAGCTGCTGCGGTCACTCTTCGAGGTTCTTGAGCGGCGAAGAGGTGGTGTACCTCCAGATTCCAACAGTGGACAACAATATCCCTGAGCACAAGAGGCTGCACATGGGGCCTTGCGAGCCTGAGGAATTGACTGGATGGCGGTAATGAAAGGAGTGACTAGAAACGAGTAGTGTGTTTCGACTGTCCGAAGTATGACATGGCTTATGGTGGTTGGGTATACGAAGAAGCGGTGTATTTGTGATTCTTTGGTGTCGGATTGCTCTATTGGCGTTCATAGACTGGGAGGATGTAAGGCTTTGCTTCTATTCTATGCATATGAAGGAAGACTACTCGAATTACAGGCGTTTCGATGGGTTATTGAACTATTTCATGGAATGACCATGCCCTGCGATGATGGCGAACCACCATTATTGAGCCGTCTCGTTGATATTGTATGGCATTGACCGTGAGGAGAGGGCAACAGAGATAACGCGGAAAGCTGCAAGAAGATGATTCATCGCCTGAAATTAAAGCAAGAAACACGATATATGAGTGCGAACTCGACTAAGTGGACATCCACGAGAGCGCTGGTCAATGCGACAAACGACAAGACCTGGCTGCCCACCCATTCAGTTGTGGGATGACTCTGTATTGGGAAGATCTAGTTCAATATGTGAAACAATGTTCTAATCACCCCCTTAGAAGGCATGCGGTAAGTCTTCGACCTGTTCAAAGGACGCACAATTTTATCCAGCGTCATGGGAGTTGTGAGTCGAAACCAGGCTGGTGATCACTTCCACGCCTTACACACCACACCATCCCTACCTACTACCTAGGTACTCTGCGCTCACCGCCGTATCCTCCAACCCCGACTCGGCCACCACAGTCAATTACAGCATTCGCAAGCAGAATTTCGTCTCTCTCTCTCACACAACCATCTGGATTAGCCTTGACTGTTCCAAACGATATTCAAGTCTCGTGGTGCTCCTCCACGTCGTCTCAGCGAATGACAGCACACCCACCCTCATCCCTGCCGTCATGACCTCATCGGCCCAGCCCTGGCGCACCGAGAAATCAAGTTTTCCAACCCACCACCATCACCACCATCACCACCAGCAACACCAGCAACACCAGCACCCACTACGAGGCGCGTGTCTCAAGTGCCGGGGCTAAATCCCCAGACTTAGACTTGAGGAGGTAAGGTACCTGGCGGGCATATGTAGTCATGGTGCTTTGTATGCGTACACTTTGGTCTGGTGCCGGTGTTATTGGACCCTGTCACGCGGCACAACTAGCCGCCCGGTACTCGTCCACTGCTGTCAGCCAAGACTAGAGACCTCGATATTGGCATCCCAGCGATCATCTCAGCCATTCGGCATGGCGCGCCGAGTGGTGGCATCTGCTCCCCGACAGAGACCTTGGCGGGATGATGTCCCATCGCAACCAAGGAAACCGAAGCAGGCCACCACCCCCTTCGAGATGGTTCCCTGATTTCGGTGGCCTGCTTGTTGTGTTGGCACGATCTACGTGAACACCTCAAAGTGCGTCTTGTCATGTGGCCCTGCTTTTGATGTTTCTGCCAGGGTCGCATCCCAGAGCCTTGGGCGACGTAAGGCAAAGACCCTGCTTTCTCCCCGTGTCTCTGACAGACAGTCTTGTGATGAGTAGGGAGGCCTACATAGGATAATAAAGGTTCATCCCATCCCATCCCATCCCAACCCAACCTCTGTGCTGTTCAAATCATCCTCCGACTCGCCATCTCCCAACCTTGTTGTTGAACGCGTCTGTATTGAACCCACCATATACCCAACCTCACAACATTACACATCAACATGGCTCTCGACCGCATTGTCGCTATGGTCCTTCGGGCTGCTGAGCTCGTCTTCGCCGCTATCGTCGCGGGCGTCAACGGCGAATACCTACACAAATCCAACGGCAGCGCCTGGTCTCTGGGCCGCTTCATCTACACCGAGGTCGTCGCGGGTATCGCCATCCTGCTGGCCCTGCTTCGACTCTTCCCGTTCGCGCACAACTTCCTCTCGTGGCCCATCGACATCTTCATCAGCATCCTGTGGTGGGTTGCCTTCGGCCTGCTCGTCGATGTAAGTACACCATCGCTCTCCCTTCTGCCTCTCTTTGGCTGGATGAAGCATCGCAAGGTAGCACTCGCTAACGCTTGCCTTTCTCACAGCTCGTCGGAAGCAAGGTCTGCGGCGGCATCTGGGACTGGTCCAATATCTCACCCCGTGGTGACGCCTGCGGGAAGCTCAAGGCTGTCATCGCCTTTGCTTTCCTCTCCGCCGTCCTGTGGCTCGCCTCCGCTGCCGTCGGTTTCTTCTGGGTCCGTCGTCAAGAGCGCCGTGCCGCCAGGGTCGACGCTGCTCACCACCACCGCCGTCACGGCCGCCGCGGCTGGGGCCGAAGCCGTGTCTAGACTTGTACAGTCGCGCGGTCTCCACTGGGCCACGGTCCTGTCCTTGCCTCTCTGTGGGGTGGGCGAGCTCACGACGACTCGTGTCGTCAGGCGCTTACCTCGCTTGGCTGCTTCGACAAAGGACCGACTGCGCAATGATGAAAAGGCTGGGCAGCGACGATAAACGGCTATCGCTCCGATCGATGTCATCGGGACAGGAGTCGATGCTTCCACGGAGCTACTACGATTACGAGAAGCGAGGTTGTGTTGTCGAAGGATTTCGCTTGGTGTTCCTTGGCGTTAAAGTCTGGACAATTCCCTGCGTTGAACTTGTGCAACCGGGTGAAATGAGTTGACGATGCGTTCTTGGCTTTTCTTTTCAACATTCTTTTGCGCCTGACGCTGGAGATCCATCAGATCCGGGCACACTATACCCTTATTTTGCATAATACAAGCTTTTCTTTCTCTTGCGTTGCGTATGTAGGCTCTTGCTGTCGCAGTGCTGCACTGGCCTGAGAATGTGCGAGTGGGATCTCGGGTCAGTCGGGCTCGGCTCAGTGCCAGTTATTCGCGCTTGCTTGAGCTGTGCCTCAGTTCGTTGATCGTGAGAGACTGCATCTCTGATCGCCTTGCTGGGTTCCCATGTCAGGACGGTCGCTGTTGCAATGGGACCAAAGAAACCAGTAGACTGCCACGCATACGCACTCGAGGTCGTGTCGACTCGAATCGTGGCATTCGTACTCCGCGGTACACAGAGTGGACTCTGTTCAGCCACACGGGGTTGGAGCAACCAGGAGCTTCAAGCTTCCCCTCAAACCCACAACCATCTGTCGATAGAGTTGATGCTAGAAATCACGTATCCACGAGGGCGGGTGAGACAGCTCGTGGTCACGAGGCATAACAGTCACACGAAAGTCAAATTTCCACGATGGTGTCATCTCTCCTTCCCTCTGGTCTACTCCGCACAAGGAGTTGCTCTGATCAGAGAAAAACCCCTTCCATGTCGGAAACCAGGTGGCGTTTTGGCTTGGTCGGGGATCTCGATCTCGATTCTTGGTTCGGAGAAGCTGTTGAACTGGAGGAGGCTGACGCGCAATGGTGCCCACTTGGAGCGCGGGAGCTAACATCTCGTTGCTGATCCCCGCCCTTCACGTCACGTTCCAAGGAAGCGGATGCCAGCAGTGGTCTGTTGCAGAATATTGTTGTCGTGTCGTCCTGGGCTGAGAATTCTTGCGCCTGTTGAGAGCTCTGACATGGGCTAGGCAGACCAGGGGGGCTGCGAGTACACTGTACATTGCTTCGGCAATCCTGCAGCAGCCACGTCAAGTATCCGGGACATGCCGCCGGAGCTCTGTTCCGCAGATCGATGTGTGGCCGACGATCCCCCTCACCAGCCACAGCTCGTGCAGCCCATCCAACGTGTACTGCCTAGCCCCGCAGACGTGGATGTTATTATGACGGGCCATGATGCCATCGGGCATTTGGAAAGATCCTGGATGGAACTCCAAAGAACAGGAAAATCTGCAAAGTCATGCTGATCACGGACTTCCATGATGCATTCGACGCCCGATCAAGGGTCCTTGCGCTTTGTTTCTCCATTGCGAACTCAATGTCGCCCCTAGGTTGCGACCAGAATGGGAAACCTGACGCCACAGCCAGCCACAGCTGTTCATGGGCTTCTTGACCCTCTTTTGCGTGCCTTGCGTCTGTCAAAAAGTCATCGCTATAGAATGCGTCATCCCGTGTCTGGAGGTACCGGATCGAGGACGGGTAACGTGAGGTACCTGACATCCAGATGGACAATCGAATGCCATGAGCTCAAGTGTGCCGCAATGCCATCGCTCTCCGCTGTTCTCCCCGTATTCGCCCCATTCAAAACAAAGCTTGCTGTCAATACGCGACAAGCTCCGTCTTTCTCACTCACCTGGCCCCTCCTTTAGCTGTGGCCTCAAACGTCACTTGTGCCAAGCAATGACGCTCACCGTGGTCCCCCCCTAACGTTAATTGGTCCCTCAGCCTTGACAACCGCCTTGCAAGCTTGTAGGTACCTTGGGGTGTACCACATGTGTGTAGCTGGACTGTGCCCTGGGCTTGGCTGTAGTGCAAGCCAGGAGTTTTGACAGCCATTGAATCAATGTAGAGGCTATTAGGTGATGCACAGACCCGTGCCGCTAACAATTTCTCACTGTTGTCTCTCCACGCACGCCTTAGCAATTTGGCTGCCGGGACGATGACGATGTGCGTGGGGAGGGGTCGGCTTTTGATCTGCATGTGTCCATCACAGTGGTCTTCTTCCTTGGTGTAGATGAAGCATAGCTCAACACGGCTCATCCACCGGGACGCTCTTGGGCTAATCGATTCCTGTTCTCGCTGCCCAGCTGGGCAATCTTGCCCATGTGCTAACTGCACTCCGTAAGGTTAGCCTGGGTCCCTCCATGGCACGGTAACTTGCGACAGCCGCTGAGCTATTGCGTGCTGTGACATGCCTTGTTTGTCCCAGGCCTGTAATGCTCCATCGGGTTCTTGCTCGTCTCAGGCCCAGATCGAGCTCCATCTCTGTTCATCCGAGATCGAGATGTAGAGCGTTCCACTGCAAAACAGGGAAGCAGCAGCTGTCAGCTTGCCTTTCGTCAGCTCTCCTCCACTTGCTTCCCCTTCTCGAGTATATAACGTCCTCTTCCCGATCGCGGTCTGTCGATCCGACTTCCTTCTTTCCCTCTTCATATCCAAATACCCATCAGCATCTTCGCATTTACCAAGCTCTTGATACCCCAAACCAATCTTCCTATACCCAAATTACTCTTCGTCAAACACATCAATCAATACCACCTTCATCATGTCTAACCTCGTTCACAAGATCAAGGACGCTGTCACCTCTGACAAGAAGCACGAGGAGCCTACTGGCACCCACGGCCACCACGACAACCGTGCCGCCAACGCTGCCGACCCTCGCATCGATTCTGACCGCGATGGACGTGCCAACCCCGCCGGTCCCAACACCACTGGCACTGCTGGTGGTTTCTCTTCTGGCACCACTGGTACTCACGGCTCATCTGGCCTAACCGGTACTACTGGTACTCACGGCACCTCTGCCGGCGTCGGTGGCCTTGACAACCGTGGCCTTGGCGGCCCTGCCACCCGTACTGACGGTCCTCACGGCTCCAACCTCGCCAACAAGGCCGACCCTCGTGTTGACTCTGACCGCGATCACTCCCGCAACCTGGGTGCGAACCCCTCTGGAACTGCCTCTACTGGCAACTACACCAGCACTACTGGTACCCACGGCTCATCTGGCCTCGCCGGTACTACTGGTACTCACGGCACCTCTGGCCTGACTGGCTCTACTGGCACTCACGGTACTCATGGCACCTCTGGCCTGACTGGCTCTACTGGCACTCACGGTACTCATGGCACCTCCGGCCTGACTGGCAGCACCGGTACCTCTGGTCTCACCGGTACTACCGGCACCCACGGCACTGCCGGTGGTATCAACACGGTTGACAACCGTGGTCTAGGTGGCCCCGCTACCCGCACTGACGGTCCTCACGGCTCCAACCTCGCCAACAAGGCCGACCCTCGTGTTGACTCTGACCGCGATCACTCCCGCAACCTGGGTGCTAACCCCTCCGGCACTGCCTCTACTGGCAACTACACCAGCACTACTGGTACCCACGGCTCATCTGGCCTTGCCGGCACCACTGGCACTCACGGCTCATCTGGCCTCACTGGCACTCACGGTACTCACGGTACTCACGGCACCACGACTGGCTCTGCTCTTGGCTCCGGCCCCGGCCCTGCCGCCAACACCGCTGGTCCTCACAAGTCCGACCTGCTGAACAAGGCCGATCCCCGTGTCGACTCCAACCTTGATGGCAGCAAGACTGTTGGTCAGGATAAGACCTTCACACAGTCGTAAGTTGCCCCAGCGTGAGTCGAGCCTATGTCACTATTGCGTCAACAAATATTGTCGAGAGTCACCCAGTAGCTGACAAATATCGCGCCACAGCAACAACACTCTTCAGGGCAAGGATCCCACCGACGCCGCACAGGTCCCGCCTTCAGTCCTGCGCAAGTCAATCGGTGACCCCGAAATCGCTCACAAAGATGCCCAGCACGCTCGGGATGCACGCCACAGCGTGTCTCACCAGGAGGAGCATCGTGGCCTGTAGAGGGCTGGGTTGGACAAGACTCACTTTTGACGACTGTCATGATGGATGAATGGCTCCTTTGTACTAGTAGCATTGATATTTAATTGGTAATTCTGCCGAAAATGATTTGAGTTCCTCATGAATGATGTGCTGTGAAATCGTGGGAGGTTGTAAACAACCATGTGGTGCTTGAGAAGATGGAGAGGAGGTGGAGAAAGATAAGAAACCTCGACGGCCATGGCTTAACTCTCGAGTCTGACTACCTACCCTATAATAGGCATCTAACGTGTAACGTGACCAACTTCGGCCTTTCAGCTTCAGCACCAGTCTTCTCTATTTGCGAAGGTGTTTCGGCAGCTCAATGTCACATTCGTAATGGCATATTGAACATGACATCTCCATCATCAGTACCGCTTGCTCCAACGCTCTGGGCAGCTCGGATTCCACTGCACATTACTCACGCTTCTTCCCCAGTTACCACATCGCCATTCATCACCAGCGTGCCGCGATTCAGCTACCTCGCCTTCCTCCTTCCACGTCTATCGGCATATTTCGGCGCGCCTTGTTCGAGCTTCCACTTCGAGGATGTGCAGCTGAGAAACCTGGCCGTGGGCCTGCTGGCGGATCTCTACCAACCGAGTCTGCCATGGAGGCTGGTGGTTGGGGACGGCGTGGGCTGGGACATTGGCGATACGTTCCTGAACTGCGTCAAGGAGGTGAGCCTGGTCGATTCCTTTCCGCGATATGTTCTTGCCCTCGTGGAAGCCGCGTAACGCGTGAAAGCCACCAAACAGCACAGAGTAGGGGAAGCCTTGGAGAGCGAAAAACTGACGAGATGATGGCAGGCTGACTTCATTCGCAATGGTAACGCGAACCAAATCATGAAAATGTCAAAGGACCATACCACTCAGCTCTGGCACGCAGTCGTCGACAATGACTACTCTTCCTTCTCACCCATCCAGACCCGCCTCCTTAACGCCCCGACGGCACTCAAACACATCCCCCTACGCGTTTACATCCCGTCTTCAGATTCCTCAGCAAGCTCAGAGCCTACAGGTTCTTACCGCGTCGTCCAGTCCCTCGTACCCGCACTGGGTTCGGACAGGAGGCCACAGCTCCTGGGACAGGCGCTGAAAAGCATGATGCCGAGCTTGTTTCCGAGTAGTAGGGATCCCGTGCTGGCCGGGGTGGTGCTGCACGGGGCAGCGGTACCCTTCGAGGCGCCCTTGGCGGATCTGATGAGGGAAGCGGCGTATCCAGACGGATGGCTGTGTTTCGTGGTGACGGTATGATAGAACCGGACGAGGTGAGGTGCAGTCCACTTCAAAAGGGAGTGAAGGGGAGCAGTCACATGCTGGCGCGGTGTTAAGGCGTTCAACTAGGATCTTCTGTTCATGATGAATGGTATTTAAATTCGAGGCTTTATGTGAAAGTCACTTGCTTCCCCATCAAGCTCCGATATGCATCATCCACCGCTTTGCGCTTCTTTCTCTTCGCCTCCTCCTCCTCGCCTATCTCCTCCTCCTCCTCCACAAAGTCTTCACGGGATTTGACCTGCGGCATCCAAACACGGATGTTACCGTCCAAGTGCGAGCTGTACAACGCGCCAATTGAGTTCCCACCACCCATGACGGGACCCATTGCACGACCACCTCCGCCAGCACTTCGCCACGCAAGGCCCGTGATTTTGTTCCGTGCCATTTGTCCCTGCCTACCCAACGGGTTCGAGGCTCCAGGACTGCGAAGCCGGCCAAGCAAGTGCCCTTCGTGTAAGTCCAACATCAGAATCTCTTGCTCGTTGGGCCAGAACATGATCTGCCGACTCAACGACAGCCCTGTCGGAGGCGTGACAATACTCACACTCTTCGTTTGCTGGTTTTGAACCACCGCTCCGTAACTGGCGAGGGTGTTCTTCCCTGTTGCAGCGTCCCACACGCGGATCCTATTGTCCAGTCCTGCAGATATGATATGCTCCCCATCGTCTGTCCAGCTCAGACCGTTCACAGCATCATCATGTGCCTGCGCAGAAGCGCGTGACTGCAGCGGAACGCCCTGACGAGACCGATGCATAATGCCCAAGGAGTCCTCTTGATCAAGTAAAGCGAGAACACCGCCTGACCGTCTGATGTCCCAGACTCGAGCTTTCCCATCGGCATGGCCACTGACGAGGATGTGTTCGTGCCGAGGACTCCAGGCAGTCGCGAGAACTGGTCCGCCGTGCGCTACCAGAGCTTGGACAGCAGCTCCAGACTTCAGGTCAATGAGACGCACATTCGAATGCTGTGTCGCACACGAGACCAGTAAATGCTCTGCGACAGGACTCATCGAATGTGAGTACACCGTTGCGTTGAGATCGAAGTGCGCCGTCAACTGCGCCCTCTCTGTCGACCATAGCTTCAATGACTTGTCGTACGAACTCGACAAGAATGCGTCGGGATCAAAGGGGTAGAAAGCCAAATGCGTGACACCATGGCTATGCCCGCGACCCTGATCTCCGGCAGGCGTTCGTGCGACGGTCGCGACGGGGCGAAATGTATGTACGTCATTGGGGCTTGCACAGGACTCGAGATCCCAGAGCTTGATGCCGCCATCTGAGCCGCCTGAGAGAAGGACACGACCATCAAACTTGTCGGTGGCAAGACTGCTCACGCCAGCACCGTGAGCGCGGAGCTCATGGGGACGGTTGTCATGGGCGGCCGGGGGCCCAGTAGCTGGAGGGAATGAGACCTGGCCATCGAAGCGGTGCTGAGGTGCGGCAGCAAATGTACTCAGGAGATCGGATGTGGTTTCGCGAGCGAAGGAGTCCGCAGGAAGATCTCCCGTCTCACGAGCCAAAAGGCGGGTCTGCATTCATCAGGTTGGGTCAAGGAGGTTATTGATGTAACATGAGTGAAGTACGAGACTTGAAGGGCGCGATAGAATGACGGCAATGAATGGTGGGTACAGGGTAGCCACACTGCACATGTGCGACTGCCGCCCATCACAACTATAGCTTCTTCAAACACCGACATTTTCACGAGTCTGATCTCAGCTCCCGCGGGTCTTTCGCAGCAAGCTTTCTCAGGGCGGAATATGCTACCGTCATATCAGCGCTCATACTTGCGTCAATGATGGCGACAACGTGCAGTTGAGGCCCGCAAAGCAGACTTTGGTCTCTGTCATCCCCCCAGAACGTCCTCCCGCCTGGCTCGCGCGATCAGTGAATAATTTGTGATCGACCACTTCGAACTAACCTGTAGAGCCTTCTACGACCACATACCGGCTCGACGATCCCTTTCCAAGATCAGCAGGGCTTCAGGAGGTTCTTTTTCGAACACAACATCATACCAACAGCTCAGGTAGCACAGAACAATGGCCACCGACCAAGATTCACGCCCCCCAACTCAAGCAACTCGTCACTGTGATAAGCCCACGACAGTCTCACCTGCTTGGGTACCAAAGCGTCGTCGTCTCGCTACCGTCTATGACGCCGTCGCAGGTAAGTGGCACTATCTGGACCCCTACAGGGGTTGATCTTCCTCCGTCACTCACGTGAGGCTCACCTCATGCAGGCAAGGTTTCGCACGATCAGGCTCTCTGGGATGTGGACAATACTGAGGCTTTCAATCTGCTGCAAGGGAGTCAAGCCGCGCCCAACGACCCCTCGAACTTGGCCTACGGGAGCCATGTTAAACCATCGGCATACGCCCCTGAAGATGTCCTATTCCGTCGGAGGAATGCTCCCGAGCGCTACGCCGAGCATGATGTTTACTTTGCCAACGAACGGGAGCTCCCCGATGCGGGCACCCAAGGCACACTTCCCGACAGCGATCTCCTAAAAGCCGTGCATGGGTATGCGAGCAACTTCTACAGCAGCCTTGCGAGGCGTGAACGTTCTCATGTTGCGCCTGAACGTGCGGTTGACGAGCGCAGCATGGACGAGACCGCACTGCTGGCTTTCGGTATCTTGCTGGAGGAGGCAGGCCGGGAGGTTCTAGGCACCCGTGGCGACTTGACCTTCACCGAAGAGGCCGATCCCGAAAGCCCAGACGAGGCTCATGATGACAATATTGTCGCAGCCAAAGCGGCCCTTCACCAGGAGGAACATCCTCGGTCGTCGAGCACATCTAAAACGAAGCGCAGGAAGCTCGCCACCCCTGCTGATGAAAGGTGACAAGCCCGCCGACAGTTTCCCCGTCCCTACCTATTCGCAGAGTGAGGCGCACCTTACGAGCGCTATCAAGGGCGGCTGACGTACCGTCGTTGCGCGTGTGATCCGTCAGTTGCTGTTGGTGGCGCTCAGTACTGGCGGGACAATCGAGATTCGGATTGGTTACCGAGAACGCGGTAGCCGCGAGGCCGCGAATTTCCCTTTCACCGGCGGTGATGGATCATTATCTCCGTCAGGCATGAGTGATTCTCCATTCAGAACGTCTCGCCTGCGGCCGCAGTCCATGCGTACACTGTCACAACTCACGCCCCAAGCGCTGTTGCTGGTTAACGCCCTGCCGAGCTACGGAACAGCCTGGCATGACTTCGCTACTCGCCGTGATACAGCCACGCCGAAACTGAGATCAAGGCTTTCCGCCCAACTACATGGGCAGCCGGCCTATTGCAAATTCTGTGTGCCTGAGACAGCCAAATAAGAATTTGGTAGCGAACGTGTTGGGCCGAACCATCCACGGCTATGCTGCGTCTTGTTGGGCATTCTCTTTGACCACACGTACTCGGTCATTCGCCGAACATTACTTGGTCACTATCGCTGAGACTGGGCTGGGGTCATCGACATGCAAACAATTCATATGACTCAAGTGCCTAGATGAGGATCGTCAAATCTTCCGCTTCGTCGCGAAGGAAGACGAGGGGTACGTTGAAAGCGGGATTCCATGGGCTCGACCCCCCATGTCACTTGTCATGTTGAAGGGGCTTCAAGATTTATGGATCATGGCCCATGGCTGACCATTGCGGGTTGATCAATGCTACCCTGTGACCTCTGTGGTTGGGTACGAGTCGCAGCTTCACGCAATACCCAGGAAGAGCCATACGACCAGAAGGTGCGGGGGTGTGATCAACCCATGATCAAACCAGCGACCTTGCCTACCTTACCCTAAGACACCAAGCTCTAGATGACAGGATCAAGACCGGTGCGAAAATCACATCGTACCCTATATCAACTCATCTTCAGCATCATTTCCCAAGCCACCTGCTCCCGATTCAGGGTCCTCGTTTCCGCCGCGGGGATCGGCGGGTTCTCGCGTTGGTGGCGCTGCGCGGGATCCCGCTCTGCTTTGTTACGTTCGTGTCAGCAGCTGCCGTCTCCCAAGCACTACAATCCCATCCGGTATCCTCGTGCGGCGCCACCTTCTGGATAAACGAGAGGCCGCCTCACTTCATTCACCGCCTTGGAGGGTGAGGGAGACGTTGGAATTTTCACCATAAACGTCGAGGGTGTGTGTGCAGCATCTTGGCTCGTGTCGACAACCCAAACAGGTCCACGCTGATCGACGGCAAGTCAGTGCTCATTTGCCTTCGCGAAAGCCTTGTTTGAGCTATCGTTCTGCCTCGAATCGACGAGAGTTCACGCTTCTTCGGCTGCCTCCGTAGAGATACATCCCCACTTCCACTCACCCGGGACCGATAATTATAGTAGTTAGCAAATCCAGATGTCAAGATCGTCGGACAGGGAACGAGCTCCTCTGCTAAGCAAATCCAAGAATTTCCCCTGACACAGTAGCTCCAACTCAAAGAACGCAGGGCCCTCGAAGATTGCGTCCTCTGGCCCCTCCCGTTCCTCCATTTCTCCATACCCTTAGGTAGTTGGAGCTTAACGTCACGGTTTAACCTCAATAGCAGACCACGCAAGCCTTCGAGACATGATGTTCACACCCCAACCACGAGCGACCCCAGACTCACACAGGCTGTATCACCCAAAACATGAGATGCAGCTTGAATCATCTGGGCTGCCACGGTAGCACCGCCACCCGGAATTTTCACCACGTGGGCTCATCGCGAACTCTCTCGTCCGCCTCCAAAGCCCTCTTTTGCCGGTTTAGCAGCCGAGGCAAGGCCGGTGATCTTGACTCATCTTGTCAGGAGCCATTGAAGGCGGCACGCGACAGCCCGAGCTGAAAACATACCGCTCGTGTAGAGATGGAGATCACTTACATCTACCTTGGGAAAGGTCGCCCTGCAGGGTGCCCATGAAACATGAGGCACCGTGCTAGGGCTGCCTTGCATCCTATCGAGTGAGCCTCGCTCGCACAACGGCTGTTTCTTAGTACCCGACATCGTGACATGCACCCTTCATGTTTCAATGATGGAAACTCTATACAGGTCGATCATCTCGGCGAATCCTATTGATGCCCAAGCCGTTAGCCGTGATCATCACCTTTAGGGTGCCCTCCTGATCGTCACGTCAAGAAGTCCCTGGAAGTATGTTCATCGCACGCCCCTACTTCGGTCGACAATCGAAATCAGGATAAAAAGTGATCCTAAATCTTAGCCTCCAGTTTATTCTCCCGCGCCGTGCCGTGAACGAAAGTACGACCCTACGTGCATTACCGGGCGCGAACCCCCCGGCAAGCGTTGGGCATCAATCGGATTCTCACGACTGACTCGGGCATCGGAGACAGCGAAACGCACGGGCTTTTGCCATTATGCAATCAATGGGCTTGTCCAACACCATGAGCTCACGAACTGCATCGGGACTTTATCAAAGGCACAGCAAAGGAACCTTGCTTGATCTCTCTTTTCTCACTCATGTTGATAGACACACGTCCTTTGTGTCAGATAATGTCTCGTCTGCACTCCCAACCATTCGGGCGCAGACTCTTTGCTTGTTCGTCAAGCTTAATGAAACAGGGCTTTGTGGTAAATTCGGTGGGAGAACCGAATTGGCAAATCTTCAGCGCTCGGGGCAACTGTGCGGCTTGCAGTCAGGGTAAGGGGCTTGCGGGCACAAGGCGCATACGCTTTGCAGAAGCCATGCAGGTTGCGCATGCCACTCTCAACGTGGCGTTCGTGGGGAATAAGCAGCGTGTGTGCACCAACTTCAGGTCGACATGGATGGTGCGCTTCGCCTGGCGAACCTTGTGCTCGCGTGCAAACCTCTGTAGACTTGTTGCTACGTGCTTTGTAGACGCTGGTTCGGGCCCCGAGCATCTTGAGCGGGGAATAGACGTGTTTGGATTCGTGGTTTGCCATTCGAGGCTTGTGGCTTGACTTGATGGCAGTCTTCCAACGCCCTTTCGCTTTTCTTCTACTGTGCTTGGCCCGAGTAGCCTCCTCTGTATACGCACTGAACCACACGGAGGGGCTTCAACATACCTGGTGCGGTGGCAGTATGGACCTGGTCGACGTTCAGGTACCGCCAAAGACGCGTATTGTGGACATCCTGGGAAAGCTACCAACATCATGGACCAAGATCAGATCAGGCACTCGCCGATCCCGATTCAAGCCGTCCAAGTTCTGGATCTGGAAGCATGCATACGCCGTTTTGCACAGAAGACTTGGTGTAAGGAACTTCGAGTTAGACACCAGCTGGACAGGACAGGATGGTCCGATCCTGACGTGACCGCAATCCGGCTGAACTCTCACACGAGCCCATTTCCCAATTCGGACAGTGGCTTCGCCATATCGCGCCGGCTGGGTACAAGTCGGGGTTGGCACCAACCCGGAAGAGATGATGGCCTTTTTTGCCGTGACCCCGTTGGCTTGCGTTACTTCAAAACTGTGAACAATTCGTGAAGAACCGGCTCGTGTGTTGACAAAGCAGTTTCGGTAGTAGTGTGCCACGGCTCGTCGTCAAAGTTGTGGCCCAATGCTTCAGGTTCCCGCCGTCTGGGGAAATGCTACCCTGTTGTCGCCCAAGTGGGTGTGGACGCGGGACAAGAGAAGAAAGTCGTTCCGGCGATCTCGTCTGCCGCTGTGACCTATTCAGCCCCTCTGCGTTGGACTTCGATATCGCCCTGGGCGCGGCGAGGGGTTGCGTTGCGTGACTCTGCGACCATGCCGGTCTCGGGATCAGTTTGACTCAAAGGACACTGTATCCGTGTCGACGAGCAAAATGAGAGGGCCAACCGAGCTCGATCGCCACCACCGAAGATGCAGGCGGACAATCCCAATGACCCATGAGCCGGAGATAGACAAATAAAAGCTGCAAGAAGCCGAATGTCGCGCCTCCTGCTGTGAAGGCCAACGTGAAGTTGAGTCGACGCCATTTCGGACGCATGGACCACGCCAGGTCATTTGAACGTGTCTCGCAGGTAGTCAATCATATCATGGGCCCGTACAGTACAAGACTACCTTGACCTACCAGATAAGGCGGTTCGACCACGCCGACAACCTGGTTGATCAGCGGTCAATCCTCACCTTAGTGCGGCCCGTTTGAGACCAGCATCTCCGGCCATCTCCTCACGACGTTTCCTCAATCCGAAAGAAGCAACTTCGTCAAACTGGGAGACTGACGCGGGGAATTAGTGTCTCGCTCTGATGTCAGACACAGATCAGCCCTCACCGCGTTCAGGGTCATGGCAGCCTTGCCTACCCATGCTGGCGGGTCCACGTCGAGGCTGAACCACATGGACCGTTGCTGCTGGCTGCAAGTGGCTCTGGAGTCCGTCGGCTTGTTGATCCAGGCCACGCTCGTACTCGCAAATCGACCGGGTCCGAGTGGTGCTGCCCTGAGCTTGGCTCGATTTGAGGCCTCCATCCCAACGCTTGCCAATTGGCAATGATGCCATTTGACGACTGGCGTAGGCTAAGGATTGTGCTCACGGACCGCCTCCTAGGTGTGGGACCCCTCGTAGGTAATTACAACCACCCACTACGGCTGCGTCAGGACCCCGAACCTTGACGACGAATGGATACTCCCGCGAGATGTCGTGCTTCCAGAACTCACGGCAGAATGAACGGCGAGAGGCAGGCCCAACCGTCCCGTGCCTTGGCCGGTAGTGTCGAGTACTGCCGTATGCCACCGATGTTGGTGATGCCTCTGCAGTCAATCTGCTATGGCTCTGAATTCGGCCTTGTTCGTGCACAACGTGCATAAGCCACCTGCATGGAGCAAGACAAATGAGGCGGCTCGGCTCAGTCATTCGGCAGCTGAAGGAACGGCAGCCACGATGCCAGGGACGCCACGTTTGTGGCTGGCTTAGACATGCAGTTTTTTGTTGCCTCGCACTCAATGGCTTGCAGCGTACGGGGTACCCTTGTCGATGCGTTCGTGCGAGTTTTCCCCGACATGGACAACGAAAAGCGACACACCGGCCTCGATCAAATTTCCTCAAACTGTGATCATGCCCACAAGATACATGGACGCCCTGCCCGCTACTCCGCGTGAGGCCAGCCAGGGATCGACCTCGTCGTGAGGTCATGTGACGCGGCAATCTCGTCTACCGTGCGCCGCCCGCCTCGTTAAGTCGCCCTACCGCTCAACGATCCCTGTGCCCCTGCTGAAACCTGCTGGACCCCCTTCCCAAGCGAGTCTAGCATTCAAGAGCAGGTTCTTTTGCAGGATTCGACCGTCGATTCCCAGAACCATGTCATCGGGCCCGAGAAGCCTTCTCTACTAGGTGACCAGCCCGTAGGTCCCGCCCTATCTTCACATCAATCATGTGCCACGCGCAGTATGCGATCGCTGGTGGGTGCGAAGTTGGCTATGACGACTCGCCATCATCTGCTCTTACGAGATGCTGGAATGCACAGCTGTTCGAGTTATTAGAATGTTGCTACTACTCAGCAATGCCCTGAGTACGCAAGGACGTAGCAGAAGCCCCGATCGGAGACCGCAGACACCCGGTACACGAATCTCAGAATAGCCGCAATGTTGTTCAACTCTTCTGATCAACAAGGCATGGTGACATCTAGAGAACAATCCAGCGCTGATCCTCGATCATCTGTTGTGGCCGACATGACGTCGGGGTTCGACTGGTGTTGTGGTCAGTGGTATCTTGCCACTCCACCGCCTCGCATCTGGTCGATATCCAAGGATCACGGCCCAGTGCTGCTCAACCGCCGATGCGAATCATACGGGAAGAAGCGGCTGATACGTTGCCAGCGAAGTCATTGATGGCAGGATTCAGTGTCAAAGAAAACAGCGGTTGATCATAATCACTGGACAGCCCGGCTCAGCACGTTGACAGGTAAAGTGGGCAGTGTCCGATAAGAGCGACCACGGCTCATCTACTCCGTAGGCCTAATGAATGGAGATTCTGTCACCTAGCGTTCAACATCCATCAAGTCAGGGCAGCGAGAGTCGGTCTTGGCTCCGCTTTCGAGCAATCTGGCCCGTCCAGGATCCTGAACCTCGCATTTGTCTGACCAGCAAGGTGTCCAATGGCCCCGTCGGCGAGGACCGCATGATCGGCCAGGGCCCCTGGGCGAGTCGCATGGCGACCGTGCTATCCCGCGAGACGAGAGCCCAGCAGCCTGGACGAAGGGCCCGAGGGGAAAGTCCCCGGCAGCCGCGGGTCCAAGAAGGCTGTCGCCGGCTCGCTTGCCATGCTCTTGGATCGTTCAGTCAGGTCTCATTGGCTCTCAAACGGCCAAACTCAAACCCACGCTACGACGGGGATGAGGGTGCGATATCCCGCCACCGCGAACCACAAGCGCGGTTCCTCGTAGTGTGCCTGGGAGAACTAGGACGAAATGGATGGTGGCGCACATCGAGCAACTCGTGGACGAAGAAGTTGCCTTAACTGTCCCTTGAACAGGGAACTATGTCGCCATGCCAAAAGGCCACGGAAAATGACCGCATTGCCCGGTCGGGAATCGGAAAAGCAAATGCAAAAGACATTCCAGCGCAGTGACGTTACCGTCTTCGAAGAATCCGATGAGGCTAGCATGGCGCCGATCGCCTCACAAAGTCCCCTTCATGTCGCAGACCTGTCGGCCGGATCCAAGGATCTGCCCTCGGTCGGAGCCCGGTTCAAGGCCAATGCCCTCTTCGAATACAAACAGGAGCCATGCGGTCTTTAGCACGGGGTTTTGTCCCCAAGTGAGCGAGAGCTGCGGCTCGTGGGTCGGAAGCGAGTCTCATGCGCGACACCCAGGTCCATCCGTCCGCACAGCCAAGGGTTCAAGAAATTAGCCATCATGGCCATGGATTAGTTGACTAACAACGAAAGCTTGGGGAAACGCAGTGACAGGGCAAAGTTGCGAGGCTCTTTGCGCACATCCACCCTTACGCGAATCCAGTTGCTAGATAATTAGCAGGGTCGTCTGGAATGCTGGACTGACAAGGTTCAAACCTAGGCGTCTCGAAGGACACTATGCCAATACTCCACGCCCACCACTCTACGGGCCGGCGCGTCGCGCTCGACGGGTTGAAAGGATGGCGGCAGGTGGGCTGCCCGAGTAATGGCTCAAAGTTTCGTGGACCAACATCGCGCTAAGCTGACACATATGTCTCGGAGGTCCAGAAGCTAAAAGTCGACTCACTCCCACAATAAGACGAAGGCCTATGAAGTGGTCCTTCGTTCCCCAGGATGCTGATCCAAGCGGCCGCTGCAGCAAGGACTGTGAAGATGCGGATGTTTGACTTAGTAGCGCGACCGTCGCCCCAGCACCTCGTCTATGCAAGAAGGCATGGCTTGGTTCCCGCACCACGATACCGACATCGTGCTGCGAAAACTTCAGACAAGTGAGGCAACAAATCGGACGGCTATTCGGGACCTGCCAATCAAATGGAAACATCCGGTGAGTAACAGAACAACAGCTAGAGAACCAAGGGGTGTTCCATGTCACCAGGGAGTACTTGTAGTGGATTACGACGTTCATGTTTGGGCCTACGCCAAAGTGAGGCGATCACACCGAGGATCCATGCAGTAACTGTTGCCGATTCATACCGTTGGTCTAAGTTGAGCTCTTCCTCCATGAACGGACCGCTGTAGCACCGAACGACATCGCGACCCATCCTTCCCATGCCCCAAGTCGGTCGTGCGATGAGCGGCCGTGTGCTGTTTTTTTTTTTTTACACGCTGGTATATATGTGCTCTTTTATATCTAGATCCCGCCTCGGCTCGATGCGCAACTACTTTTGCTCGAGGGAGATAGGTTGCTTGTGGACCACATGCAACCAACGGTCACAATATCCCCGTCGGCTTGCATACTCTGTGACACAAGGTGGTGGACACTATGACCATGGAATCGGCGTCGCTGGAAGAGCTACTGTTCACATGCTCTGAGGACTCTGGCTCTACGTGAGTAATTCCCAGCATATGCCAATACGCAATGCCGCAGCCCAGCAAGGCATGTGTTTGAAGCATCGCGGTGGCTGCACACATGGACGGCTCAACCGAACAACACCGTTAACAGCATGGCTCGTAGCTCAGTGATTCCTGGAGAGTCAACTCATGTCACTGCATGTTTACGCTGGCAGTTTTGCTGTGCTCTGGCAGTCCACCTCGGCCCCCAAGCGTCAGAGAAAGGTTGCTGTCAGCCAAAACCTGGCAAGCCACATTCGCCACAACTGGTGGGAAGGTGGTAGCCAGTCAGCCAGTCACGTACACCAATCGACAAGCCTGCAACCTGGCGCTGATGCTGGTTGCTGTTGTCGGCTTTGTCTTCGACGCCCCTCCGAGCGTGCCAGCCACCACGTTCTGTAGACAGATTGGGATTCTGGGGCACAGCAGTCGGGACAGGAAACTGCATGTCCTGTCAAACATACAGACCCGATAGGGCCATGCGCCGGCTACATGTCTCGAATGCAAATACTCAGGTACCAGCAGAAGGATGTCGGATGGTCAGTGAGCTGCTCGTAGTAGTGGGCCCGAAGTACTCAGGCTCGTAGTGACGCAGGACGGAGTAGCGACGATTCGAGCTTTTTCCGAAGACAAGTGTGGCTGCGATACCCACTAGCAAACAGGGAGGAACCGAGGCTCATAGCTAAACTGTCCCGCAGAGAGAGGAGACATTAATGCACGTACTACGGAGTAGCTGAATAGAAGTCGACAAGGGAGGCATGAGGGCATCGCAGTAGATGCCGGGCGATCATATCTTGCATACGTCCTTGTAGACCCGCTTTGACGAAGTCTGAAGGCTCATGTGACGATACTTTTGGAGGGCAATGTCGGGGGATCTGCTCACCCCCTTGCGGCAAACCTGCGGAATTGCGACGCATCCTGCGGCCAAAAGCAAAGACAAGAAGTAAGCTTCAACGGATGAACGAGCTGTTGGCAAATTACTCCACGTATTCTACTTTGGAGCTCAATGTAGCGGTGACATGACGAGTATTAGCGCCGACGCGAAAGGGTTCATGGAGGGTGGAACAGTCGCGCTAAGAGGGACCGGTATGGAGGCCAAAACCCACTCTGGCGATGTCTGTCCACTCGCAAGGTGTCTCTTAACCTCCTAACCATGAGTAGGGAGGGAGAGAGCTGAAGCAGACTATAGACCTTTGCTACGACAAACAGTTATGATGAACTCAAATTGATGGCCGCGAAAGAGCGGTCACGGCGGGTAGAGACAGCTGAGGCTGTGTCACGCTGGCGTCTGCTGCAGCACTTGAGGGTATTCACCTGATGGCACAGTGTAAGTGTTGGCGATGTTCTTCACCGCTACTAGGCGATGGTCATCGTAGCCCGAATATCACGACTGCTCGCGGAGGGCAAACATTATTCGCAGCGAGTGCCCGGATTTAAGTGTATACGAACGCACGGGCGTGGAGTGACGCTGCGCTGGCATGTGCGTACCAGGCAGGCAAGTCATCGCTTGGCGCCTGTATGCGCAGAACATACTGCCAGTGCCCGTAGATAGCCATATTGCAGCGTTCACAAGTACCGGACGAAAGGGTCCAGGCATGCAATCCTATCGGTGCCGAACGTGCTCAAGCCGTGACTTCATTTGATATGCAGCACTCTGGATCATAAGGAAGTGCGTGCACCTTGACTTGCGGGCCCCTGGGTGCCTGGACCCAGAGCGACGGCGCGACTTGGTAGCAGCTGTTGCCGCATCTCAATTAATGCCGCCACTCCGGCGCATTAGATGCGGTGAGGACCGCGAATACCAGTCTCGCCCTGCTGACTATTAGTCACGCTGCTCGATTGTGATCGGTTCTTATCTGATGGAATGGTGACGACAAGTGACAAGTCGAATGCAGGCAATCACGTAGGTCACGAGGAGCGAGGCAGGCACCAATGGTGACGAGAGATTTGCGTCACGTGAGTGCTGAGCGGACCATGAACCCCAGAGCCTGGGACCGTTTCGAGATGGAGACAGAGAGGCACGGGAAACCCTGGATGCTGGTCAGCCAGAGTTGTATGACACGGTAGGGCACGGCCAAGCGAGGCATGATCATCGCTCGAGAGATGCAGGAAGCTTGGACCATGCTAGGACTCGATGCGATGCTCTACGATTGCCTTAGCATCGAGCGCCAAACCGAACGGACGGGTTGCGTGTTGACCACTGAACGACATGTTCGACTTGGTTAACCTCCTCATGGGAATCATTTGCGTGTCACGCAATGCGGCTGGTTACAGTGTGCTGGGACAGACACACTACAACTCCTTTGTCCGGCATACTGCAATCACCTACCCATCCCCTCCCCTCCCCTCCATCCCAGCCATCCCAAGCCGTTTGCTGACATCCCGAACCAGGGCACCACACCACACCATCATTTCTCCATTTGCCATCGCCCATCGACCCTCGTTCTCGACAGTCCCATCCCCCGGTTGTTCTCTGGGGCTGCAGGACCCCCTAGCTCCTTTGAACCACCGCCACGGGACACCTTGCATCTGTTTCTCTGGCTGACTCGCCGCCTGTCATCCGTCACTTGCACACCATCCAATGCACATTGCAGTGGCACGCTGATACTCGTACCTGTCTGGCTCCGTCGCTCCCCGACTCGCGCTTCCTCAACTACGTCCTCAAGCACCTTGCATTCCGCTGTTCCTAAACGGCTCGAGAGCATGCTTTTGAGCATTTGTTATTAGGCAAGACCCCACGCATCCACAAACTCTAGACACAATACGCAGACGCACACACACACACACCGAATCATTGCGCTCGCGGTGGTGCGCACTCACACACACGCGCACACACACAAAGCAGTTCGGTACCAGTCCCCTCGTCCGTGTCCAGCCCGCCAACGTGAGTCGGGGTCCTTTGCGCCGCTCCTCTTTTCTGTCGTCACTTCGTCTACTAGTTGGTCCCACGCTCATATTTGTGCCTGGCACCAAAACCCAGGCGCCGTCCCGTAGCTCTGACCGCCCGTCCGCTACCGCTAACCGGTCCAAGAGACACCGAGCTTGTACCTTTGGGGGCTCAAGGGCTGCTTTAGCTGCACCCTCCCCCTCCTCTCATATCCCTGCTTCTGTACCTGGCTCCGTCTCTGCCCCACCAGCGCCAGGTCCCCGGAAGACGACGAGAGCCAGAGGAGCAAGTCGAGAAGAGGAGCTCGGACGGCCAGCGTTGAGCCATACGACCTCCGAGTGAGCGCAAAAGTGGTGGTGGCCCAAAGTGGAGGTTGAGCTCCATCCTTTCGTCTCCGCCCCAGCTTCGGCCTTGCTTTGCTTTGCTCTGCTCTGCTCACTACTGATCGCTCTCACGTCTCCAAACGTCCGACCACCCTGCCTCGTGGCTGTCTTGGATTCAGCATCAACGGCGGTACTCTCTTCTGCACCTCAACTCATTATCCCACGTCCGCCTCGTTTCCTGTCAATCCGGGTCCTCGCATCCCCTTCTTGTCTCACACTCCCCCCGGCGCATTGCTGTACCCCCCAGCTATTCTTTGAACGTCATCCCCAAGCCGTTGCGGTTCTCGAGTCGCACCTCGACTGGGTCGCACTACCTCACCTCACCTCTTGCTGCCCATAGACTCTGTGCCTCTGTAGCCTCTGCACCTGCACACCGTCCCTCGTCCCTGACCTCTCACCCTCGCACACACACCCCCCATGCTCTGAGTATCCCGCCTCTCCTCATCCTTTGGAGCCCGACCATCGCTCGAAGCTCTAATCTTCCTGACGGCCACTCCCGGGCGTGTCCGACTTCTCGCCTCCCCCGATCTGTTCATGGCCACCGCCTCTCCGAGTGGTCCTTGCTGAACTTTCTTTGTTTGAAGAATGACTCTCACTCCCCTCGCTCTACCTTGACATATATACCATAGCTGGCATGGATCCTGTACCACCTGACAGCAAACGCCCTCGCATTGCAACACACGGCGCACCACTTCCTCATATCCAGACTTCGTCTCAGCTCCCGCCGCTTCCTCACCAGCAACATCCTCAACACCAACATCCTCACCATCAGGCACCACTGCCGCCGCCTCCGCCGCCGCCGTCTTCCTCCTATCCCCCGTATCCTCCTCGAACGATAGAGCAGACCCCATCGCAGCCTCCTCATCACGGTCCAGCGCAACCACGGCACGACGCGGATCGTCGTCATCATGAACAGGAGCCCTATGCTCCGATGCAGGATCACTATCGACAGCAGCCTCCCCCCTCGCCAGCGCATGGGTCCTACCAACAGCATCCGGCGTACCCTCCTCCGCGAGACGGCATTGTGAAGCGCGAGCCGCCGTACGACGACCAGAGCCGGCGGTCCAGCTCGACTGGCCATGCTCTCGAGGGTGCGCCAGCAGTCCAACCTGTTCCGTCGCACCAACATCCGCATCAACATCAGCACCAACACCAGCTTCCTCCATACTCCGACGGCCAGCCGCGACACATGAACTACGATCATGGCCCGCCATCGGTGCCGCCGACTCCTGGTGGCTACCGAGCGCCTGCTTACCCGCCTCCAACGCCAGTGGCCCAATACGAGCACCCGAGCTATAGCGCTGGAGAGCCCTTCTACAATGTTTACTCGTCATCCTCCAAGAAGAAGAACACACGGGCCTCTCAGGTGCGTTGACCATCTGCCAGGATATCAGACGTGACTGACCACTAGCAGGCTTGCGACAACTGCCGCGCCCTGAAAGCCAAGTGCGACGAGACGAAACCCTGCAAGACATGTAAGGACAAGAACGTCGAATGTCGTTATCGAGAGCCGATGCCCAAGGCGTATGTTCATCACCTTATAGCCAATCTGATGGCGATGCTGACTGATGTAGAACCGACAAGGCGCAAGCCGACATTCTCGATGGCCTCGCAAGGTTGGAGAGTATGATGTCTGCGCAAGGCACTGCCTTACAATCACAACTGCAGTCACAAGGCAATGAGGTGACAGAGATCAGCCGAAGGTTGCTGAAGCTGGAAGCACTACAGGCGAGGAACGGTGACGCTGCTACCGTCAAGCCGGAGCCTACCCTCGATGAGGAGCCGAAAGTCCATGGCTCGCCCGCGCAGACCAACAGCAACACAACCAGTGAGCACTATTCCGTCAGTGACATGGCCAATTCTACCGAAACCGCCCCATCAGAAACCACTTTGCACCCAGGACATGCACAGGATCACTTCCATCCCGGCGACCCGTCGCAAATGCAAACGATGGCCGAAGATGAGGTGGAACATGAGCCGGGACCCCCAGTTCCACCCGGCGAGCCTGCTATCCCAATCAATCATACAACACTGGCAGGTTTGCTTCTTGAATGGTCGTCGATTAAGGAGCTCACTTCAAAGCATCTTCTTAAGGAGGGCATTCGCTTCGTTGGCGAGTATCCTATCGGCATTGAGCAAAGTCGCGGCGCACTTATACTGTATGGGCGCGGTGAGGATGCGCATCACACTTCCATCCCTCGCGAAACACCAGATCATGGCAACGTTGACGTCGCGGACGACATGTCGGACATGACGTCGCCATCTCCGGCACCAGACTACGGGCAGTTGGGCGGACTCAGCCCTCCAGACCAGATCGAGTACCGTGGGGGCGTCTTGACAACCGATGGCAATCCCGATTTCAGCCCCTCAAAGGTCCACACGTATGTGAGAAGCTTTAGAGAGAACATTTTGAACATGCACCCCATCATCCAGTTGGAGGTGCTGGAGACTTGGACAAGGCAGTTTCTGGACTCCTTGGCACCCGCCGCACAGCCTAAGCCAGCATGGCCCCAAACCTCAAAAGCTACTTTCGCCGTTGACGTGCCTGGCGAGTCTGCGGGCATGAAGCGGAAGCGATCGCCAGAACCGGAACAGAGCGAGAAGCCTGCGAAGCTGGCCAGACCGAACCGCTCCGTTCACAGCGCTCTGATGTTGACAATTTTAGCGCTGGGCAAGGTCTGCTTGCACAGAACTCGCATCCCTGATGCACTGCACTATGTGCCAGAGAAGCATTCCCATGGTAGTCCACGACCTGGGGTGAACTCGTCGCCTGCTCAAGGGTCCCCAACCGCGTCGAATATGTATGGAGGGCCTTCGCCGAAAGACGCGGATCAATCTGGCCGAAGATCCTCAACACAGCCGAAGTCTGGCTATGGGTTGAAGAAAAACTACGACGTGATTCCTGGTCTCGAATACTTTGCGCTTGCAACCGACATCCTAGGAAACCAGCTTGGGGCGTACAACAACATGAAGAATGTGTACGCCAACATCTTCGCGTCCCTGTACTACGGACAGCTCGAGCGTCCAATGCAAAGCTATGCACACATCAACAGCGCAAGCAATAAGCTACTCGTCATTTTGCGACCGTAAGAACTCGTATTCCCTCCTGCGGTATCATGATCTAACCCCCTCTAGGAGCATGGACAAGCTCAGGCGTATGAAAACCGCGCATACCATGCCTACGGAGACGAAGTATAACCAACTTTGCTTGGCTTTCTGGACTTGTCTCCAGCTCGAGAGGTGAGATAAACTTCACAAAGACCATCTTGCAGACGCTGATCTTTTAGCGATATTATTGCTGAATTACCACTCCCTCCATCCGGCCTACTTTCCTACGAAGACGACATGCCTCAACCGGATATGAATCTCTTGGACCATCCAGGGAGGGTCAGCGACAGCTATGCAGCGCAGCTGTACCTTCGCAAGCATCTGAATCAGATCCATCGCATGTTCTACTCACCCACAGATCCTGCGAACGAGGACCATGTTGAGAGATTCCGCACTGTTGAGTTGGTTGCCGAATCAGTCAGCTCGATGAATTGGGTATCTCCTCGTTTCCGCTTCGAGGAGACAGACCAGCCAGCCAACGAAATTCTTGCGGCACGCCTACGCGCCAAATACTGGGGCGCTCAGATGATCACATACCGTCCATTCATCAGGCAAATTCTGAACTTTTCGTACTCAATGCGCAACAACCCGCGGAGCCCAAACTTGCCGTCGACGACCGAATTCCGGAAGGGGGTAGATGCGCCGCTAATCGACCCGAACGCACGCAATCCAAGCGACATCGACCCTGCTATCACTGCACTTGCTGTCAAGGCTATCAAAGCCTTGATTGAGAGTACGCGGGCTTTCCATAACCTGGATGAGGTCGGCAACAAGCGACCAATTATCACCAACGTGTACGGCACAGCACATGCGTAAGTCCTCGATATCCTCTGCTTTGTGAAGCTGGTCAGCGATCAAATGTTAACGAATTCCTTAGACAATGGGGCAATCTTCTTGTGCTCACTGCATGTTGGCAAAACGACGTTCTTAGTCAATACGTGGATGGCAATTTGCTGCGACACCTGTACAAGAGGACAATCCGCTTCCTTCAGCAATCTGCCACGGCGACCAGCTCGCTTAGACACGATCTCAACATTCTCAAAGGGTTGTATCAGGACTTCTGGCCCGACGACCCGCCCACTGGATCGAGCTTCTCAAGCCATTCGAGCGTGCCGACGCCAATGGGACCGCCGCAGTATCACCATTGACCCATGGTGTCTGAGAGTATATGAAGTTGCGAAGATAGCTACGCTTGGGGATATTTGCTTTCATTTGGAGCACGGCGTTGTCGGCACACGACCCCGACGGAAGTCAAGGGGGAACACTCGGCCATTGAATATCCATTTCTTCGCATACATTCTGTTTTGCGACATTCCATCTTTTTGCCTTTCTTTGTCCTTATCCACGGTCGCCTGATCTATGCCTCATGAAAGGCTTGCTGATGAAGCCTGTCCCAGGCTTCTGAAGAAACATACGGGGTAGAATGGCTACTTATTGCGGGAGGAGATACCACATGCAACACGCACGCACGCACATGCATATCGAAAGCGCTTGTTTTCCACGCTCACGCGTTTCGACTCCAGCGCAGCTCAGCAAGCAAGCGGGCTCGGGGTCGTTGATTTTCATCTGTCCAAATGTGTACAAGAATTTTGGGAGAACTGGAGACGTTTGGGAGATAGGGTTCTTGTGTCTTTCAGGACACTGTCGCGAGCTGGTGAGCTCGTGTTAGAAAGTATACGTGTGTTGAATCTTGAGGGTGGATCTTGGACATGGTGCCTTTGGTTCCAGATGTCTTATTGACTCTTGTACTCGTGATGTGCGTAGCACCCTCTACCCGTTATCTCGCTGAGACGTGTTTGATTGAGGTCGGGACATCCATGGGAGTTGCCCCCAGGGCAGTTGGTCAGTAGCATCTATTGAATCCACAAGAGAGGGTGACTGAGATATACAGACTGATCAGCCGAGTAACAGCTATATCTCAGCTCTCTTGCTCGTCTCCTGACCACAAAGGATTCGACCTCACAAATACCAGATTCTTGCATGTAATTGCTGATCTTCTTATTACACTAGGCCTGCAATTGCGCATCGTCCCGGGCGGCGCCCGATCCCTTCTTCCACCCCTCCATATGATCATCCCTCTTCCTCACTTTACTCTCCTCCCCAACACTTCCGTAGCCACCACCCCCCGGTGTACAAATGATAATCCTATCCCCCTTCGCCATCGCGGCACTATTCTTCGCCCCAAGATTGATCTCCCTCTCCTCGTACTCCTTCTCTCCTTCCTCTCCGCCGTGGAAGCCTCTCAGTGATTTCTCCCAGTCCGTCTTCTCGACCTTGCGGACCCACAGATTCAGACCGCACGCACCGGGAGAGCCGCCGTGCAGACCGTACGGGTGGTAGACGCGACGCTCAGAGAGAATGGAGACTTGAAGGGGGATGCGGAACTCGATGTCGCGGATGACGCCGTCGCCACCACGGTGCTGACCTTGGCCGCCAGAGCCAGAGCGGATAGAAAACTCACGAAGGAGAACGGGGTAGCGGCGTTCGAAGATCTCGGAGTCGGTGGCGCGCGTATTGGTCATGTGGCAGTGTACGCCGCTTGTGCCGTTCCAGTCCGGTCCGGCGCCGCTACCGCCCGCGATGGTCTCGTAATATCCGAAACCCTTAACCGCCTCCTTGCCAGTCTGGTTCCCGCCAAAGCCAAAAGTCAAGTTGTTGCAATCACCTTGGCTAGCGGCGCAGGCCTCGAAGGCCTTGAAGATAACGTCGGTGATGCGCTGACTGGTGAGGACATTGCCGCCGACAACTGCGGCGCCGGGGGATGGTGAGAGAATGGACTTTGGGGGGATCTTGACGTGCACGGGTTTGAGGCAGCCTTGGTTGAGAGGAATGTCCTCAGAGATGAGGCACCGGAGGCAGTAGATGATGGCGCTGTAGGTGATGGCTTGCGGGGCATTGATGTTTCCATAGACCTCAGGCCCTGTGCCTTCGAAGTCGAAGTCTGCCTCTCCCTTCTCGGGGTCAATAGTGACCTTGAGGGAGATGGGGGAACCGTCGTCCATGTAGTCGATGGCTGAGAGATCCTTGCCCTCGAACCGTTTGTATACATCCTTGAGCAGCTTGCGCACGCAATCCTCGGCATTCTTCTGGATGTTGACCATATAGAATTGAACCGTCTGTTCACCGTACTCTTCGATCAGAGTCTCGATCAACGAAATGCCCTTTTGATTCGCAGAGATCTGTGCTCGCAGGTCGTTGATATTGTCGGCAAGAGTTCTCGTACCGCTGCATCCGGGGTGCTGTGCTGGCTCATCGTACAACAGCTTCGTGACACGCTCCTCGTCGAACTTGCCCTGGCTGACGATCTTCTCACTGCGGATAGCCGCACCCTCCTGGTACAGCTCTTTTGAGTGCGGAGGCATGCTGCCTGCACTGATGCCTCCAATGTCAGCATGATGAGCCCGGGAAGCGGCGTAGAAAAGAATCTTCTCGCCCTTGGCGTCGAAAGCGGGCATGATGAGCGTGATATCGGGAAGATGTGTACCACCAAAGGCTGGGTGGTTAGACACAATGACGTCTCCTTTCTGAAGCTTTCCTTCCCATATCTCGGCTTGGCGACGGACACATGTCGACATGGATCCGAGATGCACTGGCAGATGAGGAGCGTTGGCAACAAGACCGCCTGTTGCGTCGAAGATAGCACAGGAGAAGTCCAGGCGCTCCTTCACGTTGGTCGATACGCTTGGGATCAGTTAGCACAAGAATTGTCCTCGTAGCGATTTACTGGGGAAGTGAACAAACCTTGTCTTTTGCAGAGCGCGGCCCATCTGCTCAGCGATGGCCATGAACCGGTGACCGAAGATGCTGAGCATGATAGGATCGACTTCTGACGTCTCGCGTGTCTCGTCTTTGCTGGTGTCTACGATATCGATGATGACGTGCGTCTCGGTGACAAGTGCGCTGGCGGTCGGCGTGACGACAATTGTTTGTGTACCATCGGCCAACATGGCCGGTCCTTTGACAACGTTGCCCACGCTGAGATCCTCAAGCTTGTAGATGGGTGTGTCATGGCGGCCACCTTCGAAGTAGACCTTCTGAGACCCGTGCTTCTCTTCTTGGACATCTTGACGCTTGATCTCTTTAAGCTGCTGATCGACCGTGCGCTCATTGTGGCGGTGGCTCTTGCCGATGCCGCGGACCCGTACATCGTCGACGATGATGTCCCGGTCATCTAGAGTGAAGCCAAACTCATAACGGTGTTGTTTGACAAACGCCTCGCCGAACTGCCAGTCCTTACCACCAAACTCCTTGGCCTCTTCCTCGGTGGGCTTGACGATCATGAGTGCAGATTCGGTTCCACGGTAACGCATGTTTAAGTATTCTTCGAAGACGATTTCATCGCCACCAAAGCCTTGGTCTTGCAATGAAGCGCCTGATTTGTTCTTCAACTTCTCCATTCGCTCCTTGAGACTGTCAACCGACTTTGGCTCCCAGACCATTGACTCGGGTTCTTGTCGTTCGTCCACAACATCTGCGAGAGCCATGCCGTATGCGGAAAGAACAGATGAGTATCTGTGGACAAGGATTTGTCGGATGCCGAGGGACTCTGCGATAGCAACGGCATGCTGACCACCGGCGCCACCGAACGTAGCCAGGCGATGTTTTGAGGAGTCATGACCCTTGGCTTCGGTGATGCTTCGGATAGGTCTCGTCATCGTCTCATTGGCAACGGTCAGGAAACCATATGCAACTTCGTCGACTGTAAGGTTCTTGCCAGTCTCCCTGTTGACTTGCTCCTTGAGCTCCTCGAGCACCTTCCGGCTAGCCTCAGGATCGAGACCTTGATCCTCGTTCTCACCAAAGATCTTGGGGAAGAACTCGGGAAGAAGGCGACCTAGGTACAAGTTGGCGTCTGTGACGGTGGCTGGGCCGCCTTTTCGGTAACATGCTGGTCCTGGGTGTGCACCAGCTGACTCCGGGCCAACGACGAACAAGCCGTTTCTGAAGAAGAGCCGGGAACCACCACCTGCGGCTACGGTGTTGATGTCAAGCTGTGGAGATTGAATAGTGACGCCTGCATTGTGTAAGTCTGGGGATTGAGCAAGGAGATGGGTCACTAGCTTACCAGCAGTGGTGGTTTCGAACACATGCTCATATCGACCCTCACCATACCGCGACACATCTGTACTTGTACCACCCTAGGCAGTCAGCATCAGCTTATTCTGAAAAGAGCCCAAGGAACTCACCATATCGAAGCCGATGACTGGCGTCTTTGTGTCATGGTCATAAGAAGTCATGGCGTACCCCACAACGCCTCCTGCTGGACCGGAAAGAATGGCCTTGAGACCTGTGAACTTCTCGACATCGACGAGGCCTCCGTCGCTCTGCATGAACTCGCACCTGGCTCCGCGAGTCCCCTTCTCTTCCTTGACGCTGCGGGTACCGAGACCGCCCTCGAAGCCGGAGGAGAAGCCGTCAATGTACTTGCGAATAGCGGGCGTTAGATAAGCGTCGGCGCAGACACTTGTTGCGCGGGACACGAGCTTGATCATGGGCATGAGCTCATGACTGAGAGAGATATGCTCAAATCCAATGTCACGAGCGATATCGCCAATCAGCTTCTCGTGATCCGGAAAGGTGTAGCCGTGCATGAGGCACACAGCAATGCTGCGAATCCCAGAGTCATAAACAGACTGAAGCTTGGAGCGGAACTCGCTTTCGTCTGCACGCTTCAAGATCCGAACCGTCTCTCCTGACAGACCTTGGACAAGATCCTTCCCCTTGGCCTCTTGGGTACCTGCTTTGGCTTCTGGCTTGGTGGTTGTGCGGTACGGATCCTCAGCATAGTCCTCGAGGGTGACTCTCTCATCCACCTCGACCACCTGCTCGTAAAGAACATCTGGCTTGCGAATGGCAAGGTCAAAAATCTTGGGTCTCGATTGGTTCCCAATTGTAAGACAGTCCTTGAAGCCCTTTGTCACGACCATGGCGATCTTCTCGCCTTTCCGCTCCAGCAAGGCATTCGTGGCTACAGTTGTGCCCATGCGGATGGAGTCGATCTGTGAAGTGTCAAGCGGCTCACCACGAGGAATATCCCGGCCTGTGAAGTGGCTCATGATGCGACGGATACCCTCGAGGGGCGCATCTTTGTAGTTGGAAGGATCCTCTGAGAGGAGCTTGATGATGATTTCCTCGCCATTGTGCTCGCCCACACAGTCGGTAAAGGTACCGCCGCGGTCGATGGCGATGCGGATGCCACGCTTCGAGTCTGCCATATCTACAGTCGACTAACTGGCAAATGAGTTGAAGTCGACAGGTGCTGGGCTTGATTCTGAGAGAGATGAGTCCCAGACGTTGAGTTCTATAAGGGCCCGGTTGACGGAGTTCGAAGTCCGGCTACGGGGTGATGTAATCCAATAATGAGGGGCCACCCCACTATCGTGATAGCTATCTCATCTCGCGACACTAGAGTCTACGAAACGTAGACGGACTTGAAGTCCGATGGCAGCTTTCCAGGCAATTCCGGCCGAGTCGTCTGCTGGATAGATAGGCTTGCGTGAGAAGCGCAAAGCCGTCGAGCAAGTGTTGGACTAATCTTGACCCTAGCTGGCCAGCACTGTACGTCGCCTCGGATCCGTTCATACTGAGTACCCAATGGCACACCAAGGCTGACACTCGGACAACAGCTTGGGTCTCGGCCGGGGGTCTAGGTCTATTTCCTGAAGCGTTATCCATAAATTCCATAGATGAGTCCTCGCATCTGACAGGTTTCAACGTTCCTGCTTCTAAACCAGCCCTGCATTGTCGTCCAACACGACCATTAACGAGCAGCGGTGCGAGAGGCGAACAGGCCAGTCCGAGTCAGGCATTCGAAAGCCACCGAGAGCCTGAGATCGACATGCGGCGTTGAACAGCCCCGATCAGAGGCAGACATCGGTCACTTCGTTGCTTCTTTTCTTGGTAGGAGGAGCCAGTCGTAGTGGGGTGGTAGTTTGGAAGCACTGAGGGGCAAACACAGCCACCTGAGACAATTGGCACTGTGCCATTCACGCTGACTTGGGTACTAGTCGTACGCTGTACGGGCGTAGAGACATGGAGTTGTACAGCCCTGGATGGCCGCTCCCATACGGTGCGTACCCGCAATTTGATACCGTGTTGCAACGGCCCCCAATCCCAAACGCGGTCCATTCCCATGTCCGCCGATGCTATACGCGCAGGCTCACCAGTCCCTCCTCGTCAACCTCCATCTCACCCATACGCCTCTCATCGTGCACCCTCCCCGACGAATGGTTCCGGACTGGGCCCTGCAGCGCCGCATACATCTCCGTTCCGGAGGCGGCCGAACCGCCTATGCCTGCCTAACCCCGTCACAGCCTGCAACCTGCAAATATGGCTCTTCGACCAATGGCTCTGCATCGTTCATCACTATGGCTAGCATGTGATCCTCATTCTCAACTCAAATGTGGCCCATCGGCCAATGCTATATCTCGTCACCTCTCGTTCTGTAGATACCACCGCTCGTCGTCTGACACGCTGACTTGAGCAACATCTTCTATTCGCTGAAGAGCCTTGTTCTCGATGGCTATCATTCCGATGCCGATACGCTCCAGAACCTATTCCAATTGCGCGGAGCATGGCCCGCATCAGTCATTGGGCCCTCATTTGACTCCCTCGTCGACACCCGGTGGGTGCCGCGACCCAGGTGCCAAGTGGCGATCTGCAAGAGCCTAGCCACTGGCATACCGGCATCACCAAGCCCCTTCAGCCTATGGTCTACCACGGTCACACGACTGGACGACTGGCCATATAGGGCTGAATGGCTTGGAGGGCAGAAAACGGTCGTTCTTGAGGTCCGCGATCTCTTTGGCTGGACCAGCTGCTTAGTGATCGATGAGGGCTGGTGCCTTGCTAGTAGTTCTAGCCTCACGGCAGCCGACAATGCCAGGGACAGGTCTGCGGGATGTGCCGTCCCTGCATCCTCAAGGCTCCGTCTCGTCGGGTCAGGAGTGCTGCCTCCACACCTCCCTGCCTGGAGTCCACGACGGAATGCAGGAGGCAGGAGGGTAGTCCTTGTTAAGGTGGCCTCCACGGTGTCTCTTGGGAGTCTCTCGATCTGGGTCCATGTCCGGGAAAAGCCTCTCACGTCGGCAAAGAGAGACCGACATATCTTATGCAATACCCCTGCCTGTCCTGCGGACGCCCTTGATGTTAGATCTTGACATTGTATTTCCAGGCTGAGGGTGTCAGCGTGCTAAAGACATTAAGAACCCGGCGGCCGACCTCTCATTGCGGTTCAGGAGATCCCGCCATTCATTATGATGCGAATAGCCATAGCAGGTGGTGGAGGCCTCGGCTATCTTTTAGCTTCACAACTCTCACAGGCTACTCGCGCCTACAATATCATGGTCCTCTCGAGAACAGTAAGTCAATTCGCACAAGATACGAGCGAGGCTGACAATTAAGGCACGCCCCGAGTACTTATCTCTCGATGTTCAGGTGCATGTTGTCGACTACAAAAGTGAAGAGAGTTTGAGATATGCTTTGCAAGGCATCGATCTCGTCATTTCTACAGTCTCGGGGCCAGAGCAGCTCAGCCTCATCAACGTAGCAGGCCGCGCACATGTCCGACTCTTCGTGCCAGCGGAATTCGAGGGCAGTCTGAGCCATCGGCCTGCAAGAGCGCTCGGAGAAAGTCAGAGAGCCCTCGAGACCCTGCGACAAGTCTCACGATCGACGCGAATGCGCTACACCGTATTTTCATGCGGCCTTTTCATGGAAAGGTATGAATCATCGATCCCTCACTGAATCTCAAACTTACGCTCCCAGGTTCCATCCGAAAGGCTTGACGCACTTCAACATTGGCTTCAGGGCTGATGCCCCTGGGCCCAACGAATTCCTTGTGGACTTGGAGACATCCATGGTAGCAGAGTATCTTTTGAAGAATTCGCGGGGCAAAACGGTCAGGGTCTGTCTCACTTCGGTCTACGACCTGGCGAAGTTCATCGTGGCTGCGATTGAGCATGGCCCGGGCAACTGGCCGCGTGAGTTCACACTACGCGGTGATAGGTTGTCGGTGGAAGACCTCGTCAAATCATGCAGCTACGTTGCCAACAGTATGTGCGCCTCATTGCCGAGTCGGTGTTCACAGCTAACAATCCCAGCGACTCTCGAGCATCGTGTTCTCGAGTACACGGAGATACAGCCCCTTTTAGACTATTACAGACAAACGCACGACGCAAGACGTGTGTGCGTTATGCAGGAGCTTCTAGACGTCGCAGATGGTCGCTACGACTTCAGCACCGCCTCACTGAATGAAGTCGTAACCCGGAGTCGAAGCTTAGATGTTCAACCCATGACATTCTTACAGTGGTTCTCGAGCATTTGGCAGGCAGCAGGACCGGAGACCTGAAGGTACAGCGTGGGGGCGCCTTTGGCTGACGGACCTGGAGTCTGTTCGCCTCTGGCTTGTACATTACTGAACGGTGGGGGTGCATGCGGTCAGATGCTTAACGCCGACCTGGGCTCGACAGCTCCGCCCTGGTGGCGGGCGGCTTAGACCAGCAAGCAGGATGATTACGGGGTTCCTCGGGGATATACGGGACCGGTGCGCCCTTTGTGCAGGTATACAGCGTCTCTCTAATCCTAGACTTTATTTCGGATGTAGCCATAGATGTCAATCGGCACTTCTCTCCTTAGCCCCGTGCCCAGGTTCGCAGGAGCACCTGGGCAAACCTGTCCCAGCACCTTTTGGGAAACTCGTGTCCAACATCCTCCCAGAGCACGTATTCCACATCGCCCGGAATGGCGGCTACCAATGCCTGTCCATGTTCGGGTCCAAAGTACTGATCTTTGCCAGCTTGGATCACGGTGGCAGGACACTTGACATCGGCGAGCAGCTCCTTCGGCCAGCCTTCGGCCGAGGCACTCCCGTGATTGGGACCTTTGGAGTACAGAGTACCTGCTTTCGCTTCGCGCTCGACGATGAACTTGATGCTCTTGATGCGCCTTTCGCGCTCCTCGCCTTCGACGGGTTCCGTGGCGTGAAAGTCCATAGCCCGGATGCCAGATTCGATGAAACTCTTTCTGGCATCTGCTCCACCGACGAATGGCATAACACCAACGTTGGCCTCCTGGTTCGCCTTTGCCATGGGCAGCTCAGGACTTATCCCCGTTGTCGTATAGACCAGCGTAAGCGTACGCACCAACTCGGGACTCCTCGCCGCCACCGTCCAAGCAATGGGCCCACCGAGGCTGGCACCCATGATATGGCACGGTCCAACGTCCAAATGGCGAATCAACCCCTCTACATCCCCAGCCATGTCGAGCAGGGTGTAGTTTGCAGGGACGGGGAACTCTGTGGAAAGGCCGACGTCGCGGTGGTCGAAGAGGACGACGAAGTGGGGGTTGTCGGGGGGGCTGAGAAGGGGAAGGAAGGCCACGGGCCAGTCATGAATGCCTCCGGTTGCGCCGTTGACGAAGATGGCGGGAGGATCAGAGGGGTTTCCGTAGGTTTTATAGCAGATGCGGACGCGAGAGGGGAGGGTGACGAAGAGTTCTTCTGAGGCGGCCATTGTGAGTGAGAGCCGACCTGAGATGGTGAGGTTGCGTGATGAAGCTGGTCATCGTCAGTGTTGGGATCCCCTGCATTGAGGGAAGAGGTTGGTGAGATCTTACAGAGCAAATAAGACACTACCCGTGGGATGGCCAAGCAAGTCTGAGATAGGTCTGTGTATGCAATTTAAATGTTGATCGTGAATTGTCAGAGGGGAGGTGGACGTCGTCGGGTTTAACGTATTGCGGCGCTGCTGCCGGACCCCGCCTTGGCAGGTTTGGATCGTGCATTTAATGGGTCGTGAGTTGATTCTACGTCTCACTGGAGTACTCACTACCAAGGACTTTACTTAGTTCGTGGAGCCTGCTCGGGTTCGGATTCTGTCTGCTCGGACTCGGACCCTGTTTATTGGTCCGCGATGCAGGAACGCTATGTGAATCCTGAGCATCGGTTGGGCGGGGATGAACGTTTGCTGCAGCCCAAGTGGCAGGAAGTTGGGGTACAGGGTGTTGGGAGCCATTCATTCCTTGAGCCTGGCTCATGCGATGCTCTAGAGGACCTGAATGCAAGGAGAAGCAGTAGATTGAGTCCAATGAATATCTTACAGGTCAATAATGGTGTCGAGGCGTACCATCATCGATGCCAGTTTGGCAGGTCTAAGATGAACTCTTATCTCCCAAGATCGCCAAGTTTCAGGGTCCCATCCACTCCTGTCTTTCGGTGAAGCTGCTGTTGGTCGCGTCAAGACAGGCCACAGCCGAGTCAAACATGTGACCAACGGAAAACATGCCTGACGCGCTTGTTCTTCAACCCTCTCCTCACAGATGATTCCATCGTCATCGTCAAAGACTGAATCCACAGAATGACAAGATCGTGGTCGAAGAGACTCACAACCCTGATCCCAGGCTTCCTTCGGAGGCGGAGACCCGCGGATCCACAGCCGGAGCTTTCATCGGGGCCGACCCTCAGATTCCACATTGGATATCTGGATGATGTAGAGAATCGCGAGCTCTACAAGAAGGGAGGTTTCCATCCCACCAGGATCGGCGACACTTTCAGTCAAGGATGATACCGCGTCTTCCACAAACTCGGTTATGGAGGATTCGCTACCGTCTGGTGCGCCCGAGATCAGCAGACCAACACCAATGTCGCGCTAAAGATCATAGTGGCCGAGGGTGACAGTGACAATGAACTTGAAATCCACCATCACATCAGGGAATCCGGGTCTGATCATCCGGGCAAGGCATATATTGCACATGCCTTGGATCATTTCTGGCTGGAAGGTCCGAATGGCCGTCACTTATGCCTGGTCTTGCCAGTGCTCGGACCAAGCGTATCGCAGGTTCTGAGAATTTCAGAAAGTCGAAGGCTAGATGGCCAAACTGCAAGACTCATTGCCTTGCAAGCTACTCAAGCATTGGCATCGCTGCATTCGATAGGTCTCGGCCATGGAGGTAAGAGCGCTTCCAGCCGCGATGTGAGACGGTCGCTAAATACTGCACGCAGATTTCAGGCCAAGTAATCTGCTATTCCAAGTCAAGGGCATGTCTGAGTGGTCAGAAGAGGACCTCACAAGCAGACTGGGAGAGATTGACGACGAAATTGTCAGATACCGAGATGCAACCCCTGCAAACGAGGCTGGCGTTCCACGGACAATCATATCTCCAAGCGAATACCCAGGCCTCGTCCCTGAATTCTTGGAGAAATGTGTCTACTTGGTTGACCTAGGTGAGGCTTTCCATCTCGATGCTCCTACTTCCAAAGGTCTCGGCACACCAGCCTCGTACTGCGCACCAGAATGCCATTTTGATCGAGCGGCAACCACCAAAACAGACATCTGGGCTCTCGCATGCACCATTTTCGAGATTCGAGCTGGATACTCGTTGTTTGAGACCTTTATGGGTGCCTTTGAGGACGAGGTAGTACAGCAGATTGTGGTGATGCTGGGGAAGCTGCCAGAGCCGTGGTGGAGCAAGTGGACGTTTAGGGATGCCTTTTGGGACCAAGATGGTAAACCTTTGGATGGGGAAACGCCCGAGCGAACGACACTGGAAGATGATCTGAAAGAGATCGGTGTTGATGATGCAAATCAGGGCTCCTCCGCGAACTCGAGCGGTGCTTTGTCGCAAGAGGAGATTGAGGACTTGGCGGATCTGCTGGGACAGATGCTCAGATACGATCCGAGTGAACGTATTGATGTTCACGTAGTCTTGCAGCACAGGTGGTTCACGAAAGACTACTAGACCTCGAACAAATCCACACTATACACACCACGGCATTTTTCCATTTCTGCAAGCCTGAACTGAATCACAGGGATTAAACCGGCAGCCACGCAACATGCAATTACTGGTTCTACTGGGTGGTACACTTCTCAGCCACTTCAGGCAGGAACCAATGTGAGGCCGCTCTTGCAGAGCCTGATGCTTGCCCGCCTCACTCTCCTCGCCTTCTCACCCTTCTCCAACCTTCCAGTCTCAGCCAAAGCAAATTTCAGTCTTTCTCAATGAGAGGAGCCTCTCATTGTACTTCTGTCGAGGAAAATGACCATCGCACTATAGCCTCCATCCGTGCCTATACGCCTTTGCACAACGCTCTCCCACCGACCACGGCCGGGACACGCCACCTGAGTGCAATCAATTCGCCGCCGAAATGGCCGAACCGTTGTCGCTCGCTGCCAGCATCTTCGCTGTCGTCGCAATCGCCGACAGAGCCTTCGTGCTTGGCTTCAAGTTCGTCAAAGGCATCAGAGATGCTTCTGACGATATTCGATCGCTCGTGCGTGAGCTTCAATCCCTCGCTGGTATCCTTCACAGCCTCTCGATTGTCGCCCAAGCGCTTGAAGAGCGATCCAGTGACTCGGCATTTCGGCCGCACCATGTCGAAGCATGCTACCACTGTCTCAGCTCCTTCAAGAGCAAGATTGAAAAGGCAAAGGACGAGATCGAGGGAGGCAGCAAACTGAAAGCAGCATCGCGGAAGCTCAAGTGGCCCTTTACTAAACCGGAGACCAAACAACTGTTGTCAGATATCTCTCGCCACAAGCAGACAATGACGGTGGCCCTGTCCGCCGATACAATAGCCGCACTTATGGACAGTCTCACGCGCCAGAATGCGACCGACAAGCGTCTCGAAGACATAGCCGAGAATGTTCGCAAGAGTCTCACTATTGCTACAAGAATCGAGCTCACGGCAAAAGAGTGCTCGGTCTTGTCATTTTTCCTACCTTCCAAGCTGGACACACAACAGGGTCTTGATACCAGTCGGCAGCTCAGACAGCCATTCACTGGGTTGTGGCTCACCAAAGGTATGACCTTTGCCCGTTGGCTTGACACGCCTAACTCCAGACTCTGGGCGACTGGCATCCCCGGAGCGGGCAAGACAATTCTAGCGGGCGCCATGGTCGAAGAGATCATGCATCGCAGTGGCGATCCATTGCATGCTATTCTGTACTACTTCTGTGACTACAACAACGCCAACAGTACCACCCCGCTCTCAGTCTTGTCTAGCTTTGCAGCTCAACTAGCCAAGCAAAACGCTGATGCGATGGGGCTCCTTGAGGAGTATTATGATCAGCTTAAGGGCAGTTCCCTGATCGACACACCGGTCGAGATCGATGGGGTCTCAGCAGTCTTGTCAAAGATGATGACGTTCTTCAGTCGCATCTTCGTCGTTGTCGATGGGCTGGATGAAGCTGGAGACAAAGCCGGCGAAGTACTGTACCACCTTTTACAGCTCTTTGCAAAAGCAAACCATAGCTCTATCGTCATCTCCAGCCGAGATGAACAGATCATCCGGGATCATGTCAAGGAACATTTTGACCAGGTCGAAATTAGTGCGCAAAGCGATGATATCGAACTTTACGCTGTGGCAAAGATCGATCAACTCACCCGATCAAGGCGGCTCAAGACCCGCAGTCCTGACCTCAAGGGTACAATCATCAAGAAGCTGGTGGATGACTCCCATGGCATGTACGTTTGATAGCTGCAGGGGTTTCAAGAGATCGATCTAATTAGGCCTACAGGTTTCGATGGGTAACCTGCCAGCTCGACCTTATGTGCGACTTACCAAGCGATGCTGCCCGGCTTAGGGCATTGGATTCTTTGCCAGCTACACTATCTGAAACATATGTCAGGCTCCTCAAGCGGATCGACGCGTCCGAAGAGCAGACTCGATGCCTTGTGGAAGATACCCTGGCGTTGATTTCCTTCACAGATCCATGTCTGAGCATTGGTGAACTCTGTGAGGCTGTATCCTTTGGCCATAAGGTTGACACCTTGAACCCCGAAGATCTCGTCACCGAGGACGAGATCGCACGTCGATGTAGCAGTCTCATCAGAAGATCCAATGACGGTCAGAGATTTGAATTTGCGCATTTCACGGTACCTGAGTTCTTACGCAATTTACCTTCGGACGAGACTAGCCTCCGTCGGTACGGGATTGCACAAGAAAAGTCCGTAGTGAGGCTCAGTCGTCTTGCTGTTCGCTTCCTGTTGAATCCAGTGTTCTCAGATTACGAATTAGGCTCATGCGACACTGGAAAGATGTCCAACTTCCTATTTTACGATTTTGCAGCGAGGTACTGTTGGTCATGGGTCGGCGACCTCGACGATCCGGAGGTCCAAAACCTCGTGAAAGACTTATTCGCCACACCCAAGACTGGACAATTCCGAAACTGGTCGATGTGTCTTTGTGCTGCGTTCTCTGATGACGCAACCGAGTGGGAGACCAGGAACACAGGTGTAGAGATCCCGTTTCACGTTCAACGGGCCCTCGACCGTCAAGACTTCACCCCCTTTCACCTTGCCTGCATTCTTGCCATTCCTTGGCTATGCCAATCAATGATCGCAGAAGGCGCAGACGTACTTGCTCTTAGTGTGGTAGGCGTGCCCTTACAGTGCGCTGTCGTAGGTCTAGGCAGGTTTCAGGTCGACAGCGAACCTGCAGATGCCCGGGGCTGCCACTTTGGCAATCGGGCCCAAGTTGTACACTTCCTCCTCGACGCCGGTGCCATTCCGGGGGAACACTATATCCCAAATCCCTTTTGGCCGCCTGTGTCTCTACACCTCGAAGCCCTTCGGCAGACTTATCACTGGAGCTGTATAGGCGTGCATGACGTGAGCCTCTTCACTCATCTCTTTCGGGCATCGCCTAGTGTTTCTAGCACTTTCACGACTGACGTGCGCTATATCGTGGACGAGATGCTCCATGACACCTCCCAAAAACAGGGCGAAGACTGGACCGAGCTGTTCAAGTATCTTTTGGAGGATGGCGGCCTGTGTGGGAATGATAGCAAGCAGGAATTTCTTCACATGATTCGGGAAAGCTGCACACGTGTGCTCGGACGCATGTCAATTCCAGAGGATTCTGAAGCTCAAACAGGCCCAGCTACCCTTGACGACTGGGACAGGCAAGCTGCTCTAGCTGTGGAATACAACCGTTCAGAAGAGCTTGACGCTTTATGCAAGCCGGAACTGAGAACACGCGTGGGGCTAGAGAACACCGCTTCCGCTGTGTTCATGCACTTAGCAGTTAAGTTTGAGTCACTCAATGCGCTCAAGGTACTTCTTGCCGCAGGATTTGATTTAGAAGCGCGGGACAAGGATCACCGCACACCACTTCTATGTTGCGTTCACAACGCAACTCTTCCGCTTCTCAAGGTTCTCGTGGATTCAGGCGCAGACGTGACAGCTTTAGGTTCTCAAGCACGATCTCTTTGGCACCTGGCACGAGGCGGGTCGAAGTCGAGCGAAATCATCGACTTTTTGTCAGAAGTCGTAGATAGTGAGGAACAGTGTCGGCAGCTTGAACGTTGCGACGACGCGGGCCGGACACCGTTAGACTCTGCAATGGAGCATCAACGCCCTGGAACGGCATACAGCTTACTCAAAATCGTTGGCTCTCATGGACTTGCCTTGACCGAAGGTGCGACCTTCTTCTGGAAAGCTGCAAAATTCGGAGACACGCAGCTTGTGAAAGCCTTAGTCGATATCACTGGTACGAACCTGGATCCTGGTAACGCGACAGACACGCCTCTGCATCATCTACCACCTGATGCTGAAGTTGACTGTATCCGCACTCTTCGAGCTCTGTTCCCAGCTCCGAAAAGGGATAGAAACAACCGAACGGCTCTGGAGAAAGCCTTAGCTCGTGGTCTAGAGCACGATACTACCTTCTTCTCTGACAAGCATGAGGCCTGTCTTGGAGAACTAGCTCGACATGATCTTGTCGACGCTCATGACCATCCGCAGGGTCAAATGACTTGGGACTACTTTTGGGCCACTGTTTGGACCAGGATGCCGTGTTTAGACGATGACAAAAAGCCCAGCACGACTGCTGCGGGCCAATTCGATTGTCCAAAGTGCATGCATAGTATACGCGGTCTGGTCAAATTTCTGCTACAGTCCGGCGCTATGGGGGCATACGAAAAGGCGCACGAGAAGTGCGGCCTTATTCCTTTCCTCGTCCAGCATCCGACAAGAGGGCATTTCAGACGTCTTCGGCTTGGGGAAGATATACCCCTAGCCATCATAGAGCAGTCGACGCACTGGGACACAGCTCGGCATGACCCGGACGTCTTGCTGTTCTTGCAAAGCTCGGTGACCATGGGATGGGATCAGGCCGTTGTTGCTCTGCTAGAACATGGCGTTAGCGCTCAATTGAGAACTGGCGGCTACTCAGCGCTTGAAGTAGCGTGTTCGCCGGGGATAGAGTGCGGACGTGAAGTTTTCGAGGTGCTGCTCGCTAGCAATCCTAAGGAGAAGTCTCAAAGACTGGGAGAGACCAAAGCACCCACACACTTGGGTCAACCTGGAGTGATAGATTCCTTGTGGAAGGTGACTCGGTTCCTTGAGCATGGCACAGATCCAAACACGGTGTCAGGTGTCTTCCAGACCCCACTACTTCACTTCTATCTGGGTGCGAACTGCTCGGGCGAGGAGGCAGTGCTGTTGTTAGGCTCAGGGGCAGATCCTGCACAGAGCGACTCACGAGGTCTGAATTCCATACATGTCGCCGTCTACAATGGTCACTTGGAATATCTTCAGGCCGTGGAAGCACTTGGTGTACGGCGAGAAGTCTGGACATCTGTGGCTCAGTGTCCTGAATTGACACTGGCCAAGAACGAGGGAGGTTGGAATGTTTTGCATATGGCTGTGTTAAGCAAGCACCACACGATCCTCGACTTTCTTCTTGGAAACGGGCTCATTGATAGTCTGAATGAGCAGACAGAATGGGGACTTACATATCTCCATGTTGCCGCCGTTGCCAATGACAGGGAGTGCCTTGTCACCATGCACCGAGCAGGCAGTACCCGCCAGATCGAGAAAAAGAGTGACAGCGGCCTCACTCCCTTGGATCTGGCGGTTACGTTCGGCAATGATGCTGCAGTTCAAGCTCTTATAGACTTGGGTGCTGAAGGGGTTGGCCGAGTTTTAGATGCAGCGATTGAGAACGATTTGCCCATTCCCAGTGTCATCAAAGTCCTTCAGGGTGCCCTGGGACAGCAAGACAGAGGAGCCCAAAGTGCAGCCCGAGACAAATCGCGTCAGATGAAATACGCTATGGTGCAAGACGACCTGCCGGCTTGCCAGGCTTTGTTTCACGGAGGTTACTCATTGTTGTCTCCGCTCCCACCGTGCTATCAGTGCTGTCCTCTCCTCTGGTCCATTCGCATGGGGAAATTCGACATCGCAAAGTGGCTCATCAACCAAGGACCGCGCCTTATGGGTCAAGAATGCGCTGCGTGCGCTTCAAATACGCGCTGGCGTAGCATAAGGAATGACTATCGATGCAATGCTTTGGAATTGGCGACGCTCTGCTCCTCAGCGGGTGCAGTTGAGTTTCTAGAGTTACTACTGCCGATGTACGATGCTCTGGGTGACTATTTGCAACACCGTCGATCCTCGACTTTACACCTCGCCTCGATGGGAAACAATCTACGAGGACTGCAGCTACTTCTCAAGCAACTGGGCCTTCCGTTAGGGCAGTAAGTCCATTAGTCTCCTCTGTGTTCTGGGCAAGTTACCTACTTTTCAAGAATTTAGCCTAACCTGTTCACCCTCAGGGACCACAGGGACTCTTTATCATCGTGCTCTCGCCGCAAGGTAGACCATGATGATAGGAGGTGGCGCCTTGTCAATGCAAAGGACTGGTTCGGGATGACCCCTTTGCACTACGCCATCTCTTACAGCAACTTCGAAGTGGTTGAGCTGCTTCTGGAAAGCGGCGCGTCTCCTAACGAGCGGGACAGCACTGGGGCCACGGCACTGCACCTGGCAGTAACCCGCGAAAGAGATGAGCTCATAGGCGTCATGCTTAAGAATGGAGCGCTTCCAGATCTGCTCACGTACTCTGGTACAAATTCTATCGTGCTGGCAGCACCACGCAGCATAGACTACATGCGCCAAATGTCTGAACGACATCGCCATCGTGTTATCAACTCGCGGGATCAAATGGGAGACAGCGCTCTGCACTATGCGCGACATGAAACCTTTGCCTTTCTGCTATCTTTAGGAATGGATCCTCATCTTCCAGACGCCCTCGGCATAACTCCAGCTCAAATGGGACTTGTTGTATACCCGGGGGCATCTCTCTTCTTACAACTAGACTCTGATAAGTACCCACAGATTCCATGGAGGCCGCTGTGCACAAGCTTCTCCGAGTGGACTCCTATCCACATTTTCACCAAGTTGCGACTTCTTCAGCGGCGCTACAAAGGGCCAAACCATCGGCTTTTAGACTTTGAACCCTGTGAAGGTGTCTCGCCGTTGTGCTTCTCGGTCCTTGCAGGCTTCCAACCGGGGGTAGCGGCGCTGCTTGAAGCTGGTGCGCCCCTAGATGCTGAGGGATGTGACCAAGGAAGCGCTTTGATGGCAGCATGCTCACAAGGACATATTGAGATTGTCAAATATTTGGTGTTCAAGGGAGCCTCTGTCTTCCATGCCAATGAAGCGAACGTTTATCGGAGCGCGGTGGCTGCTGCCAGTCAAAATCACGGCATTGTGCACTGGCTGTTGGTCGGCCGCTTTAGTGAACAGGGGAAGATCGACTCGAGCCAAGCTGAGGGTGATGCGTCGCTGCCTGGATCTGAGGCGGAGCTCTCGTGTTGGTCCGGTATTGGACAATGCCGACTTGACCTTGTCGAGGATATAGCGCGCTGCTATGGAGAGTCGACCATTATGTACGCGCGCAAACTGGGATGGTTGAAGAAGAATCTTAGGGGCTTAGAGGCTAGCTACGGGACTTGCTGCTCTTTAATGAGTACGAGACCTTCCTGATCTCCAGGGCAACATAGCGCTCCCGTCTGTCAAGATATGTGATTGTGGAAGACAAAAGTGTTCCTGCAAATCTGCAAGACCGGGGGTTTATCATCTGCAAGTGCGAGGTCCTGATGTGCGTCTAGGTGTGTGTACACCTGTAGATTGTCGCAACTACCGGAATAGCCTGTGGCAAGCGCGGTGTATGTTATATCGTGAGGGCAATGACACTCAACTACCACAAGGAGAACGCATGTTGAGCCAGCCGAGGCCGGCGATCTGACTCGGCTTCGAAGATACGCCATGCATGTGATCCGGCCAGCTGGTGAACATACCAAATAATATTCCTTTTATTCAGTCCTGGTGGATGAGTACATCAATCAGTGTAGGCTGGGGCACCATCGCCATGGTCATCGCCCAAGGGCACCTCAAGCATTGACCTTTGCTTGTCTTCGACGAATGGCCTCTCGGAAGCGATCGGCAAATGCCACCGTTCCTTGGCAGTCGCTCGACTGCCTCTTTGCCAGAGCCTCGTCCATCCAGTCCCTCATGTTTTGTATGCGATGCGCGTTCTAGATCCTCGTCAGTTTTGCCCCGTCCTGTCCTGGTGATATACGATGAGATACTTACCGCTGGATGTGTCGATAGAAACTCTGGTATCTCCATGCCCCTGCTCTTCTGCAACGCTTCAAATCTCTGCCACAGCCCCACCGCTTGCCTTGGATCATAGCACGCCTCGGCCATCATCATCAACCCTACATAATCCGCCTCCATCTCCTGGCTCCTACTCATCGGCAGCTCGACCTCTAAAGTCGCGAATGTCGAAAGACCCATGGCACTGGCGATACTGAGACCCAGGGCGCCGGACCAAGGTCCGCGCAGGAAGAAGAGGCTGCCAAGAGTGAGCCAGAAGGCGCCGAGCTGGGTGATGCGCTCGCCGGGGTGGCTGGCGGTCGTGTGGGCGATTTCGTGGCCGAGGACGGCGGCGAGGGCGTCTTCGTTGTGGCAGACGTTGAGGAGGCCGCTGTGGACGAAGACTTTGCCGCCGGGGATGACGAAGGCGTTTGCTGTGCCTGTGCGACGGAGAGATTAGCGAACTGTATCACGAAGTTTGTGGGTAGTTGAAGATATCTTACGGTCATCATGAATAACAAAGACCTGCCAGTCCTGGTCCGCTATACCGCTGTACGGGATCAATCTCTGCATGACCCTGTGCACGGCCCTTGCCCTCGGATCCCTCTCCGGCAAGAACTTCCCTCCCTGCCGATGCACATCCGCAATGATCTTCTCCGCCAGGTTCCCATTCCACCACTCCACGAGCCTATCTGAGACCACATTGAAGCTCCGCCTGTGCGTGACCGGCACAGTCTGCGAGAAGGCAAAGTATACAACGACGGCCGCTGCGACGACGCCGATGATGTAGCGACGGGTGATGAGGATGGTCTTGATGGGCTCGGAGGAGATTTCGCGGGCGGTGGTGCGGATGGTGATGGGTTCGCGGTTGGGGTAGCGCGCGGCGAGGCGGGCGGTGGAGGAGAGGAGGCGATGCTGTTGGAAGCGTGGTGGGAGAGGTGAGGAGGGGCGGAGGAGGAGGAGGAGCGTGCGGTTGGAAGTAGGTGAAGGCCTGCGCAGGAAGCGCGAGGCCGCGATCATGACTGCGTCGAAGTCGCGCCTTGCTGGCGATTCGGGCGAGCCAATTGAAGAAGGGGCAACAGACCGCAAGCGATCCGGTGTCGAGTTCGGATCGGACGGTAGCTGTCAATTGCCGAAGGTGTTCTTGTGGGGGATGTAGTTGCACAGCTTCAGATCGGCAGCTTCAGGTTGCACCGCGTCACACGTCACGTCACGTCATGGTGGGCGGCCCCACTAGAGGTCCCCCCGAAACCCCCGGATCCGGATGCGCCGTGCGGCGGGCAGCGGAAGGGCGGAGAGGCGGGAGGAGGCCGATCCCGGGTCCGGAGCGGAGTGGGCAGTCGGAATGAATAGGATGCTAACATGCCAACATCATTATTAAAGTTGTTTGCTGATGTGAAGCTGGCTTTGAGACGAGTTTTGAGTTTCGTCGGGCGTCGGGCAACAGCCTAGAATCACCACACCTCACCCACTCTACGGCCGATACATAAGTGCATCAGAATACGGTAAGCCTGTAAGCCCTAACGGCGTGACCACTTTGGTGTGCGTCGTCAGCGTGAACTCTGTGACGGCGTTGCATATCCCGATGTGACAAGCGATACGAGCGGCTGTTCTGACACATGTACCTGTCTGTGCGATCAAACACCTGCAGCCAGCCTCTGTCGAGCCTGTGGTTGCCCTCGAGTCTCAGACTACTTGGTCGGCAGATGCTCCAGCGTTCAGTCTGTTGGAAATGTCAGAGAGAGAAATGAGCTATTGGCTAGCAAATATTCGGCGACACCATGCGGTCAAGGCGGTCCTGTGAAGTACACCAGCTGTAGAATCGGCCTTGGGCTCTCAGTGGGTCCGGAGAGCCGTAAACTCGGGACCCCTGCTTATCCCATGCTCGTATCTCAGAGGGCAGGGCAGTCAGACTGAGCGTGAATATAAAGCGATAAGGGAATTCCCCAAGCATTCGTAAATTTATAGCCAATCTTCCGTCCGAGTAGAGCATGCCCCCTTGTCTGACCTTGATTCAACATTAGTACACGATACCGCCGCTTATCTGGAAGAAATCAAACCTCCCCACCAGCGTAAAAAGCTCCACTGCTTCTCTCTGGTTTCTCACGATATCGAAAACATCGCAGTCATGGCTATTGACGAGGGCAAAGGCGACAGTGTCGTCGTCAACGGCGCTGATGCCGCCAAAGCTGACAATCAAAGCGTAAAAGCTGATGGTCTTGAGACTTCCCAGGACATCGTCCGCGTCGACCCAGTCTTCAAGCCCTCAACTGACGCAGAATCACCCAAGGTTCAGTCCCTCATCGATACTCTTTCTCTTACACAACACATCGAGGGCGGCTACTTCGCCGTCACAGACATCTCCCCAACCTCCATCCCCTCCCCCTACCCACCCCAACCTCTCTCCGAGCGCACCATGCGCATCACCTCACACCTTCACGACAACACTGTTCCCGCCACCCGCCTCCTCTCCACCACGATCTTCTACTTCCTCACGCCTTCCCGCCCCATGGGCTCTTTCCACAAGAACCGCAGCAGGATCATCCACACGCTGCACAGGGGACGGGGGCGGTACGTGCTGATCCACGAGGACGGGCGGGTCGAGACATTTGTGGTTGGCAGGGACGTGGAGAAGGGGGAGAAGCTGCAGTGGGTGGTGGAAGGGGGCGTGTATAAGGCGAGTTTGTTGTTGGGGGATGAAGAGGGGAAGGGAGGGAGTGGCGGGTTGTTGATCTCGGAGACGGTGGTGCCGGGGTTCGATTATGCGGACCATGAGTTCCTGGAAGAGGAGAAGCTGAGGGAGATGGTACCGGAGAAACAGGCCGATGCGCTCAAGTGGCTCATCAAAGATCATTGAGGCACTTTTCTGATGAGCCTGGAACAGTCAGACACCTGGCATACAGAATACGCTGGATCTGTGATGGGCTCTCATCAGTGGCACGAAGAGTGGACAGCACGCGACTCCAGGATGATGGTTTTCCCAGGTCTCTGAAGCTTGGTCTACCTTATAGTCAAATAGGGGTATCCAGCATTATTGTACGTCAGCGTCTACACCCGTTTCTCATCTCATAAAATCGTGATGCTATCGCTCATGTCCCCATGCACGATGCACCAGAGCCTTGGGTAGCTCCGAGGACATTCGAATTTCCTTTTGCTCCGCATCATGATGGCCTTGCAGGCACTTTCTCCCCAGGGTACGGCTTTCGTCCCCATACCACGTACATCGGGGTGTACGCGTGTATCCGCGGGTTAGATAAGTCCCGTCTTACATCAACAAGCGACACCTAAAGCACAGTCCGTCAGTACACCATGCGTAAAAGTAAGCCACAGTCACCATCAACTCACCTCAATCTCCGCCGGCGACCGCTTGAGCACCTTGTTGAACAAAGATGACGAGAATCCACTCAATCCCTGTGAGAAGTTATGCTCCCACATCCTCCCAACCTCCTTCAGCCTCCCATCCTTCGCCCACCCGTTCGACGGGATCTTGAACAGCTTCTCCTGCACGTCCACGAACCCGACCTCCTCATACACTTTCTTCAGATACCGCGCCATGAGCACCGACCTGTCGATCGTCTCGGACGCTGCGCGAATGTCATCCATCCACCGAACGAGCGCGCAGTCGGGCGGCATGGTCCCATCGTCGCAGCCGTAGAAGCCGTCGAATTCCTGTGACTCGAACCAGCCACCCGGGTTGAGCGCGTCGAGGGCCTGGACGGCGATTTGGTCACGGAAAGACGACCAGCAGCCGGCGGTGACGCGAGTGTGGATGTAGTCAAATGGCATGCTGTATTCCCAGTCCTCGGATCTGTTTGAATCTCGGAGTCAGTCAAGTACATCTCTCTACCAACCTTTTCACCATTTTTGTGTGGAGGAGTGTTGAACATACGAGTCTTCTACGAAGAATGTGACATTGGGAGGGACCTCTTCTGGCTGTATCGGTGACAAGTCCGTGGCAGTGATCTGGGAGTTGGGGAACTCGTCGCCCATCTCGATGGCCCATTCCCCAGTGCCAGTGGCAATGTCGAGGATCCGCCGGGGAGGATACGTCTTTGAGAGCGGCGCAAAGTACAAGTTGTTGTTGAAGAGTAGTCCCAAGGCTGCGTGCTGGAGAGCGAGTCTTTCGCGCTCCGCAAGGTCGTTGGGAAAGGCATAGGCTAGTAGCACATTCTCGATTAGTATGGCATATCGTAATTGTGGGAGTCAGAATGCAGACATACAGCCAGCTCTGTAGGCGTGGTAAGTCCGTCCGTATTCCTCTGGATAAGCCTGAACGCTCTCTGATAGCGACTCTGAATAGTCTCTGCCTTCCTGGTCAGCATTTCCGGATTCTTATGTTGACCCAATGCTAGCCACGTCAACGTACCCTTCGTCCGGGCTTGCCTGTTTCACCAAGTTAGCACCAGGTCTCTCGTTTTCAAAGTCTTCTTGACACGGCATGATAACGCACCTCGGCCTCGATGAAGCTCCCCTTGTTCGAGCCAAGGGCAAGATCAAAGGTGAACTGAAAGTTGGGGGCGATCGTCTGGGAGGAGTCGGAGGCGTGATCTCGAGTCGTGGTGTCCTCGACCGAGTCAACGCCGCCATCACGATGGTCCATCACCACTTTCCAGTGATCCTCCTCTTCTTTTGTCCTAGCCTTGCGGTTTTTGGAGCGCCTGCCGAGCATTCAAGCAAGGTCTTTCCTGGTTCCGGATTGAGTATTGGCCTCTTGACGGTTCTGCACAGAGAGGAGCGATTCCCAAGAGCTGATTGTTCGAGTGCACTTTAGCCCAGGTTGCTGCCCCTTGGAAATGTGGCGATATGTATCATGAGTTGATGAAGTGCGTCAGATGCCACTGCTTCTTCAGATTGGACAAGACCGAAAAGGGTCGACTGGATACAAGCGTCCCGCAAGCCCAGATAAATACAGGTGTAGAGCGATTTGGTAAGATGCCCGTGGTGGCAGTAGCACACGCACGCCCTTGTGGTGGTTTGTGTGGAATGCGGCTGCGTGGAAAGCGTCTGTCTGATCAAGAAAGTCGAGAAACTCAGAGCACCGAAGCGACCGTGAGAATGGAAGACGTAGCAAAGTTAAGCCACAGCTGAAAAGTAGCTGAATGGCTCAAGCTGGCCGAGTCTTGGCCAAGAGACTAAAGGCAATGGGGTAAGAGGACGGGCCGTTAGGGCGGCAGATTGACAGTTGCCATGAGGCGTGAAGTGGCAAGTGCGAGAAAAAGGAGAGACGGATCAGGGCTGATGTAAGGGAGGAAAAGTGGCCGATGAGAGAATCGGATGGGTAACGATTGTGGAAGAGGAAGAGGTGGGAAGAGGGTGACCCGACAGATTGGTAACGGAGGAAACACCATAAGGAGGGAGGGGGAAAGGTTAGGTGCGGAAGGGCCTGGGGTGTATCTTTGGGGGGAGTGACAGATACGAGGATCGTGAGAGGGGTCGGGGGTCAGGAAGAGGGGACGGGGGAGGGGAGAGGGAACCAGATCGGAGAAAAAGAGAGGCCCGGGTACGGGAGTGAGGGGGTGTGACAGGACGAGGTGGATGCACGAGGGTGGATGAGGGTGGTGGATGAGGATGATGGATGAGGAGACGGAGGGTACTGATGGTGGATGGTGGATGGTGGATGGTAGATTGGGGGGGACAAAGAGAGAGGGAAGAATCCATCATCACAGGTGGAGGTGGTGTTGATGGTGGTGTTGATGGTGATGGTGATGGTGAACGTGAACGTGTACGTGAAGGTGAAGGTGAAGGTGAGGTGAGGTGATCCAGCAGCTCGGGGCAGGTATTGAAAGCCCAAAAACCAGAAACCGGGTTCCCAAGTCTACCTACTAGTAGGTTGGGAGAAACGGGGCGAACTAAGGGAACTACTAACCTTGGAGGCTGCAGGTCTGCGATGATCATTTCGCATCTTTTGCCTCTGCTGCTAACTGCCAGTGGTTTGTCACGAGTCAGTGCGTGCGTGCAAGACAAAGGGGTGGCCCGTCATCCATCGTCGCCAATCATTACAGGTACTACTACAGAGTAATTAATGTCCTGGACCTGCACATCATCAAAGAAGCGTCCGACGGTCCAGGGTGTCAAAGGACCCAGCGGCCTGGGTCAGCTACTACAGTGCTAATGATTAGTGCTACTGTAGTGCTAATAGTAGTACTAACAGTAGTACTAATAGTAGTACTAACAGTAGCCGTAGATATCCAGCGGGTAGGTCATTACTAGTCCCCGGGCAGCCTTGGAAGCCGCTCGCTAGTAGTACTTAGTTAATCAGGGACCTTACTTAGTAGTTGTCTCGCGGATGAGCTAGACTCTGTCCCGACCCTTTCCAAGCTTCTCTATACTAGTAATTACCTCCCCTCCTCATCCTCCTCCTTCCCGTCCTTACCACGGACAGACTCGTTCACAATCCGGGCCTGTCCTTGGTGTTCTTAGCTGGACATGGTCGGGTCATGGTTCGTGCCGCTCTGCTGGGTTCCTGCATCTGAACTAGATCCAATCTCGACTCTTGCCCCGGCACTAATTAATAACTCCCTGGCGACATGCCATGACACTCATGACCCTCAACCTCCACCTCCACCTCATAACACCGACCAAGGTACCTAGGCAGGCTTGGGGCTCTCTTCATCCCTTTCCATCCTCGGTTCTCTCTCGTAGCAATTCCTCCGACAAGCTTTCAGACGTGCATCGAACACCCGCGACTCCCTTCCCTCCCACCTTCAACCACGTCCATCTGGGTACCTACCCTGAGGAAACATTCCACTGTGCCACGCAAACACATACATTAGCGCCCTGCAAGCCATCAAGCCATCTTCCATCAGCGCGGGATTCCCAACCCACCCCCTCCCCAGGGTCTCACATAACCGCTTTCCACCATGATGGTACCGGTAAAGGACTGGCAAAAGGAACTGTCAAGAAAGACATGCAGGCCATTCAGAGCCACAGCAGGTGCGTATTCGGCCCAGATAGGCGAGCAGTCTCACTCTCCAGCACAGTCTTGATCCTTGCCAACACAGCTTCAGAGCAAAGGGGGGATCCGCCGCATCGTGAATTTTCTCGTGTCTCTCTCTCTCTCTTCTTGTCATCATCGTCAGACACTATCCTGCTATGCCTCTAGTTACCGACCGTCCGGAAACGGGTGCGTCGATCGCCTGTGCATTTCACCACCTTAGCATCCAGCGTCCTCCCTCAGCTCATCCTCTCCGTTGGTCTTTTCCCTCCCCCCTCACCCCTTCCCCCCATGTCAAACCCTGGCCTTTCATTCATCGTCTTGCCGACCCTCCATCTCCGACGCCTCGGGAATCGTCTCCAACAGGGGTCAACCTGACGGCTGGGATGCCCTGCTCCCGTCGCTTCCGTTCCCCTCTACTCCTTCCTGTCCGTACGGAGTACAACTGGCATAATTATTTCCAAAAGCCCCAAAAGATTTCTTGTAGTCGACCGGTGCTCGTAGTGACGCGCTTGTCGTTACAGGACATGCCACCACGGACTTGACAGAGTTTATCTCCGGTCATTATTCTCTTTGCTTCTGCGCTTCTGATCTGCATCGCTTCAATCCCGCCAGTACCCGTGATGCTAGACACAGGTGACTGTAATTGCTTCTTCATTCGACGGTCTGACGTGACAGCATCCGACTCTGCGTTCCAACACACCCGCATCATCATCATCATCCATCTTTCTCCCTACAAATCCCCATCACGTCATTCTTGAGCCATCATCGCATCGCATCGAATGGCATCGCTCTCCTGTGCCTTTCCTCCAGCTTACACATCATCCTGTATGTCTCACCAAGTAGTCTAACGCCCGCGTATACTCTCTGCCGTCATCTGCTCCCCAACTGTCTCACTTCAGATCCCCTAGCTCCATCAGAGCTCTCCATTGGCAGCGGCCAGATCCGCCGCCGCCGCCCGGGCCGTCCGTCAGACGCCCCGAGTTTCCCACAACGCAATACCACTCCCACTTCTTTGCTTCTTCTCCTCATTCGAAAAGGGCAATTCGATCGTCGCATGCTCCGAGGACGACCATAATGACGAATGCTCATAGGACGCAGACCACAAAAGCCATGTCTCAATCCCAACGATCGGGTAGCTGAACCAACCCCGACTCGTTCCACTGGTCGTGTCTAAACGTGACAGCACACACCGGAACAAAGGTTCCCCTTTCTCTCCCTCTCCCGAGTCTCGCGCAAGTCAGCAAGGCCTCGAAAGCTTCACCCTGTTCCCCTGCAAGCCACCTCGAGAAACCCAACCACTGTTGACAAAGCGGAAGCGTCGCAGCTTGCCTAGAGCCAGGGTCGCACCGCTTCCCAGGGAATCATCCCCCTGCAAAGGCGTCCAGGATGTCCAGGCTGTTGGGCCAGGGCCATCCAGACGCACGGAACAGCATAGCTGAAGCAAGGACCATCTCCTCCTCTTCAATCCCCCCTCCCCCTGGTACGCCGTGCCGCTCGTTCCAAGCTGTCGGGATCCTGGTACTGTGTCACTCTGACTTTTGAGTCTCTGCTCGAGATTCGAGACGAGACGACTATCGGTCTCGTGGGATATCCCAAGTCATCTCCTTGTGCATTGGTATCTGGCTGCCTTCACCGAGCTCGTAAACCCGGCAAGATATAGTCGATCGCCAGGTCTCTGAATCTACACAGTGATCAGATGCTACTCTGGACATCATGCCCAGTCTCGATGACGCCTGATCCCGACTCTCTGGCTTCTCGTCAACCCCTCCCCTCCCCTCCCTCCCCATCGGCCGCCGTCAATAAGTCCCGAGCCAACACAGCGTCACATTCACCCTCCATCTCCGTACAGTACATGTGCACAAAGTCATTTCATGTATCCTGCACGTCCACCCACCCCAACTTCTCAGCATCGCGTCGTGACAAAGCCACCAGTAGCCTCTTGATCAGTCAAACGCAGGTGCAAAGGCCGCAGAACAGCATGGAACGATCACGGCAGTGACACCTAGCTGCCTGTCCAAGCCACCCAACATATGCTCGTTCGCGACCCAGGTGTATCGCTTGATACATGCGAAGCGCCGCAACCCAACTGAGACATGTCCAGGAACCTTGTCGACCTGGTGCGCGGACTATGTGTAATTCGGAGCAGACCCTAGCGTGCGGCCCCCCATCCTCTCATATCTTCGACCTTGCGTGGCCCGAGAACCAATTCTTGTCCAACAAGCATCAAACGCCGTGTTCTTCACCGATTGACCACTCAAGAGAGAACAACTTCATCAACTGCATTTGTCGCTGCGTCCCGCCCGTTGCACGAAGTCTTCTTCACCTGGGCAATCTTCTGGGGGGGGTATAATCTAAGATCGTCTAAAACTATGTCCACGTTTCATGAAATGAAGACAGGGATACACAGACTTGCACAATATGTACAGCCAATCCAACCGCAGTATAAACTTAAGACAAATGAAAACATGTTGAGATCGTGGAAAAGCAAAGACCAATGACATCCCTAGGAGCCGAGCCCATGTCACGCCAATGATGCCGATCAACTGCAACTGCGCCCTGCCCATGCTTCTTCGCCTGATTGTGCCGCATCTACCTTCTCCATCTCACAGAAAGTCTGCTGCTGTAGCCGTCACTGGGATCGACTTCCCTATTGCGGGCTCATCATGCCGCTCCCAGGCACACTCTCACTGTTGTAGGTCTGGTCTATTCGGAAGATCCAGTCCATCTTATCACGCTCGCTTCTAGCGGCGAAGAGCCACGTATTGTCCGTACCGTAAATCGCAAATACAGCTGCTTGCATTCGCTCGCTCAGGCGCTGGAGGCCAGGCTGGCCACCTGATTGTGTGCTGCTGTTGTTGTTGCCATTGGTACTGCTGCCGCCGGTCCCAGTCCAGATGGTCGAGATGACACGGCCAGAGGCGGTGCGGCGGTGGCTTGGTCGGAAATCCGCACTGCCATTCTGCCCCTGCTGTCCGTCGTAGTCGTCTGGCCCGTGCAGAATTCCAAGTACGCCCGGCTGGCTGTCCACTCGGGAATTCCTGAGGCTTACCAGAGCCACCTCATCCCCGTCGGTCGCGGAGTGAATGTGCAAGTACGGCCGGCGAAGCTCCACGAAGCGCTTCACCCAGCGCGTCGATTCGCTGTTAGGCACCAGCAAGTAGCCCCCCTTCAGTACCTTAGGGTTCTTCGGAACTCGGATGATCGTCGTAATCAGGGCAGGGGGCAGCGGCGACTCCTCAGCGATGCCATCCTCTGGAGGGGCTGTGTTGGTCGGGCTGAGAATGTTGTTCAGCGGGTCCGGGTATTTGAGCCAAAGCTTGACGCATTTCTCGAGGAGGGCCCTTTGTCGCTCATCGTACTCTGGCTTATCGGCTGACACTTCAGCTGAATCTTGCACCTTGATCGTTGCTTCTTCCGCTGGCGGCTCGGCATCCCCGTTGCCATCCTCGATCTCATCATCTCCCTCGTTCAGGGAAGGTGCTTGTGACGTATCAGGGGTATCGTTGAGTAGGTCATCATCGTTGGGTATAATCGGCTTCAGTTCGGGCGATGGCTCAGCCACCGGCTCTTCGCTGTCGATCGCTGCCGGCGCAGTATCTGCGCCATACTTCATCAAGGTCGTTTGGATGGCACCAATCTCCGCGATTCGCTTGCGCTTCTTGCGCGAGGTGATGTAGTCGCTGACAAGTGAGACTCCGCGCGGCGTCCAGCTGGTCAAGCTCTCCTCGCCCTTCACGTAATCATGTCGACTATTCATCCTCCAAAGATCACCCACCCGTTTGATAGGAGCTGGTCGCATCGTCAAGGTAAAGATTCCCGTAGAAGATTTCACGAATCTGACATTCTGCCAAAGAGCGGAGAACATAGAAGCCTGTCGAATGAAGCTCCGCGACAGCACTTGGACGCAGACCTTTTGCGAAAACTTCATGGGCTCCGCCAGCTTATCAGAGCTTATGTCCCAGGAGACACCCATTTGCACCTTGAACTTTTCCGCGGTCACCCTGTCAAGGAGAAGGGAGTTGTGTAGACTCGAGTCCCACTGCGCAAACACCGTTATGCTCCTGGTACCGTTGGCATTTTCGCGGTAGATGGGATTCGATGCGAGTTTGAGCGTTATCTCAGGGTCATTTGGTGCCATATCCGGCGTCTTGCCAGCTGAGTCGACCAGCTGGATCTTGCCCACGCGGACCGCAGTGACCTCACCCCATGGCAGCGCATCGCCAGAGCTGTGCGAGATGCTGATGGCGATCCTTCGTTGGAGACCCTGATGAAGCTGGAATGTTCCGGTGTCGAGTTCGCCGGTCTGCGTGACTTCAACCGGAGCATATTGTCCTTCCTCATTGAGTTCCATGACTTGTATCCTGGCCAGAAGATCGTGCTTTTCTTGAGTGTAGAACTGAGACTCGTTGATCCGAGCGCCATTCGAGTCGCCGTTCCGCGGCACGGTGTCTCGCATATCGTCCCAGCTAAGAAGCTTGTCCAGATGCATCGAGGAGACATGGGCAAATATTGAAGCTCGCAGGGTGACGTCTTGCGGGGAGAACAGCGGTATGCTCATGTTGTGGACACTTTCGAACCTGATCGGGCCCTCGTCGAAGTCCTTGATCATCTGGGTTGTGGTAATCCCATCTTCCTCAGATACACCAGGTATGAATAGCTGGGCATGCACTTCCGTGCCTTCGCGTTCGGCAAAGCCAAGTAGCTCGTGCATCACCACGTTGAACTTCAGTGTATTAGACGGTGCTCGTGCGTGAGACGGCTCCAGCGAAAGCTTGATGATGCCCACAACGCCAGAAGTGTATGGCGAAAGAACGTCCAGTGCAAAGTCCTGTACTCGGCTCTCAAAGACAGCCTTCAGGGGCACGTCGACTTCTCCCACCAATGTGTAAGCCGGCATGCAGGGCTCCACAAAGGGGTTCTCAAGGCTGAGATGCTGCGCGTACTCAGGTTGATCCAAGTACTGGTGCATTTGACGCATCTGTCGAACACGATCCTGCAACTTTTGCAAGCTCCAGAGATGAACAACATTGTGCTTGAAGTCGACCACACGCACTCCGATGCAGGGTTTTTGGGCCTCCTCCAGAGCGGCATCCTCCCCTTCGCCAGTAAGACCATTTAAGACCATGTCATACGACGAACAAAGCGCATGACCAATGTCGACGACCGTGAATTGGAACACAACGCTCTCATTGAGCTCATTGCTCATGATCTGCGCCTCCTTCAGGATCGCAGCGTTCTGGAGGACAGCCTCGGCCATCTTGACGTAATGCCGACTTCGCCAAACTTTGATAACTTCGCGAGCTCGGTCCAATTCCGTTTCGTCGAGTTTGGCGCTTGCTTTCGGTCGCTTGAGCGGATCCATCTTCTCGATCTGCTCCTCGAATTTCTTGCGCTGAACATTGAGCTGCATCTGCATGTCTTCTTTGAGTTCCTGGAGCGCACTCTCCATCTTCGCCTTCTCTTTCCGGATCTCCTCGACTTCGACGTTGGCGGCCTCAGCATCCTTGAGTTGGTCACGGTATTCCTCCTTCTGCTTCTCGAGCTGGTTTTGCATCTCCTCTCGAACTTCTCGCAGCTTATCATCAGCCTCTCCCTGCTTCGGCGTCGACGGCATAGTCAAAGCTGTGTCCAGAGAGAAGTTGTCAATCGTGCCTGTCGACATGTACTTTTCACGGAAGGCGTACGATGTCGTAGACTCGGAATCCTCCCCATCCTCACGGACGTTTACACGCTCAGCTCTTGCCCGCTGGACCTCCTCGAAAAGTGCATTGAGCTCCTCATCTGTCAAGCTCGCGAAGTTCTGGTCCGTTCCCAAAATTGCGCCGGCAGCCTCTCTTCGTGCGAACGACCAGTCCGAGTCACGTCCGTTGCGAAATGGGGCGGGCGAGTCCGGCCTCGAGTCTCCAAAGTCTGAGACTTTACTGAAGTTCCGCTCATGACCAGGTCGTGGACTTGGGCTCGGCGACGTACGGTCAAGGGCTTGCAGCTGACTGGCAGTAACAGAGTGCCGTAATAAACTCCCACCAGCAGTCTCCCCTCGTTCCGCTCGCGCCTCCATTGGATGGTTGAAACGGAAGATGTGGAAATCACCGAGAATGACGCGGTAACCCGAGTGCAACTGCTGTGGCTCTGAGATGCGCTTGCCATTGACCATGACCGATGCGCCTTCCTGGGGAATCAAGGTCACCGTACCGTCAGCCGCATTCTCGAACGTGCAGTGCTCGTGTAGAATCCTGGTGCCATTAAGACGGATGTTTGCTTGGTTGTCTGCGTTTGTGTCGACATTACCGACGGTTGTGGTTCCAGGCTTGAGGTTGTAAACGAGACATTCTGCCAGCAATGGGTCATCCGACAAGTTGACAAGATGGGGCATCTTCTTGGGTGTATGCAACCCAATGAAACCCTTTTCGATGCTAATACCGAGCTCTTCCAGCGCAGCCTCGCGTTCTTTGTGGATTTCCTCGGTCTTCTGTAGCTTTTGCTCCCATGTTTGGTTGAGGTCTGTAAGAAGCTTTTCGCTCTGGCTCAGTTGCTCTGCGATCTCAGCCTTCGATACCTGTTTCACCGAGCCATCTGCGCCGGTGATGCTGACCATCTGTTTCTCCAATGGCGTACCCTCGGGATATACTTGCTCGCCAGGTACGGGCGCACCCCCGCCAACTCCTCCAGCACCAACAGCACCGCCGCCCAATTTGCTGCGAAGTAACGCCAACTCCTCTTTGAGTTCGCGGATCATACGAGCGTTCGCGTCCTCGTTGACCACAGCATGGTTCTTGATCCTCTTCGCCGAGTCGGCATAACGTAAGGTACTGAGCGTTTCGTCGTAGTTGATGTCTGCAGGACTGATGGCAGCAATCATGGCTGTCATGCTATTTCCTCCCAATGAGTCTTTCAGCAACCAAGTCAAGACGCTGTCGCGGTATGGGACTTGGTTCGCTCCCTTCTTCTTCTTGCCGGTAGATAAGTCGGCAAGGGCCGCAATAACACGTCCAAGGGTAGACAATGACCTGTTGATCTCCGCACCCTCCTTCAGACGCGCGCCGGTTGCACCCGTGGAGTTTGCTCTTTCTGAACCAGCCAAATCAACCAGGCTGATCTTTGCGACCTTCTCCATTTCCATCTTGGTCTCGGCGTCCGCAGTCTTTTGCGTAAGCATGAGGGTAAAGACTGCGTGACTTCGACTGGATGTTTCGTTCATGTTCGTAGCGGCAACAGTTCGGGCCTTGTTACCCTCGTCCATCAGGTTCTCAATCTCCTGGAAGCCTCCAACGACAAGCTTCGCCAGATCTTCGACGTATGGACCGGTAGATGGATGCTCACGAACTCGGAGGTTGCCCTTCGTCGAAGGGTTCAGCAGATCGCGGACGCGCTCGTTATAGATTTCGAGGTACGACACTTCGACAGTACACTTGGTCGACGGGTCCTTCCGTTGAATGTCTTCTATCCTGTTGAACATCTCCTGGCAAATCTGTGGAATGATACCGATCTCCTTGCCATATCCCATCATGGAGTACGATTTTCCTGAGCCTGTTTGACCGTAAGCGAAAATACAATTGTTGTATCCTTGGAAGGCATTGTCCAAGAGGGGTGATCCAAGATCGTCGAAGAGATGTGACTGCTCGGCATAGTTCGAATCGGCTTTACTGAACGACCAGTATGACCTGTCGAAGGCGAAGGACTTGGGCGCCATATCCTTTGCGTTCTTCCCTCCCGGTCCGTCGGGTACCGACAGGACGGTCTGGTTTCCTTTCATTTCGACGATACATCTTGACCCTCGATCAATTTCTGTGGTGTTTCGAAATTCAGCGTCGCTTCTCATTGCGCCATGTACCAAGGAGTGTCTTACCTCTTCCGTTGAAAGGCCGCACCCTCACCACCACCTTGATGTTACCACCACCGGCCGGCGCCATGTTGCCTCAGTATCTCGGGGGACCACGTGTGGTCCCGCCGCGAAACAGAATGTTGACGGGCTGCGAGGACCCCTGATGCGCTATCGTGTAGGCCTGGGTCAAGGCTGCGCGCCAAGTCTAAGGCAGTCCGACGGTCTGAGCTGCATAGAGATCAATTAGATTGATCAGCTCAATGCACATGTGGCTTCGAGGCTGCGTGTAGAGGGTCGAGCTGATCTCGAGTGTCGATCGAGGAACCGCGGTTGTACGGGGCTTGTGTGGAGGGACCCTGAGGTGGTGCTATAGGAAGCTACTAGTAGTCTTCGGGACGGGGGACGGGCGTCGCAGTGAAAGTAATTTGGTTGTCGTGTCGAGACGTTACAGATGATAGTGTCCAGCTCCACGTCAGAGCGATCCAGTCGTGGCTGCAAGTTCCGCAACGCAGACCTGTGCAGAGGCGTGGATCAACAAATGCTGAGGCAGACGCGGTCGCGATGCGCTTGACGTCGGTGCTTGACACATGGCACCGGTTCCGCTTTGATTGGGGGAAATTAGACCTACGGTGTCATGAGGGACGCCTGTGGAAGTGGGGCAGAGCGCTGAGTAGTTCCTGTAGAGAGTCGAAATGAAAGCCGCAGATTAGCCGCACGCTGGGATTCTGGGGGCTAGGGTTAACAGTCACTTGCATGTTCATAGGCTTCCTTCTCTGTCACTGTTCTTACTTCGTCCCTGGCTGTGAACTTCATGGACTTGCATTCGCATCGTAGGTAAGGTATTTTATCTTGCTATCGTTATAAGGACTCGGTAGTCGCGATGATGAGAGAGGGTGACACGATGCGATTATGGCCTCTCCAACCAGTCAGATCCTCACAGCAATGACAGAAACAGATTCTACATGGTATGGTCAGCCACGATGCAAGAAAGATGGCTGTCTCGAGGCCAGCGGTTCTCTAAACACCTTGTGATTGGTTGTTTTAGGATGCGCTTCCCACTACTAGTCTCATGGTGTTGATCACTTAAGATCGAGGCTTGTGTCTCACTCCCCATCGTTCTGCCAGGTCCAGTGACCTTCACACCCGACGATATGATCGTCACCCACGAGGCAGGGCGACACGGTGTTGAACAAGCCAAATCCCTGTCAGAGCGGGAAGAAGAAGCTAAGATCTTGCATCAACCCAGCCGCATCTGAACTGCTGTCTGAGTATCTAGTGGGCTGGCTACAGCGCAGCTTAAGTCACCAGAGCAGACCACGAGTCATAGGGTGGAATGTCACCAGACGCGCTGTCAACGTACCAAGGGCCCTCTCATAACCACAGATGGGTTTTAGCTTGGCTTTCTCGGTGCCAGCAGCGCAGAGATACGACAAGTCCCAGTCGTCTGGTACTGGTACTCACTTGCGCTGCAATACCAGACCGCAGGGCACATATTCGCCACCTCGAGTTGTGAGGCGGTGAAGCTTTCCCACCACCTCCATCGTACCAATAGACACTCAGCTGTGTGTCCGCCTCACTTTTTTCCAACCTTGGGAAATATGTACAAGCTGCTTCTGTTGGACGCTGGTCCGAGCTATGCAATTGGAATGGAGCCCTAGTGGGCATACGCAAAACAGAAAGAAACAAAGGATGCCGCTCCGCGTGCGACATTGCTCAATATGCAAGGTCTACGGCCAGGGAGACCGCTACGTTGTCTTGCATCCGTCGGCCAATCACCTCGTACCTAGGAATTGGTGTGTCGCTTGTGGCTGCATCTTCCGCTCAGCATCATCCCTGCACAAGAAAAGCTTCCTATTGAGGCAGGGCTTGGGTGCTGCTGCTGCTAAGGTCCTCACAGATCAGGCCCGTCGTAGATAAAAAGGGGCGCTCGAAGCTTGATCCATGCCCTCCAAGTGTCGTGGAAACTGGCCTGCTTCAACATCGTAAAGAAGGTATCGACACCTTCATTCCGGAGTCAGATTCCCGACATGTCATCTTCGATGAACCGCTACTGGATACCCAACTGGAATATCCACAAACGTGTTATCACTCAGCAGTTGCCATTCTATTTAGGCCCTCAAGCGACTGTGAGGCCTTATACACTCGAGGTGCTTTGCCCTTGCTTCGTGATATTGAACACAGGCTCACGAGATCCAGGGGGAGGATGGATTCCTCATCTCGACACCAGGCGCTTGTCTGACTGACGTGAGCATGTCACTATGTCCAATAATGAATGTCTTTTCGATCGCAGTGCTCATTTACAACGATAGGAGCAAATCGACGACATATGCGAGAAGTCCAAAGACCTTTGGGATAAACAGGCGGACGCGAGAGCGCAAGAGAACCCATCGATCAACTTGAAGCGACCCCTTCACCAACCGGTGGTGCTTTCCAAGGGCGGCGACTCATCGAGAAAGTCAAGCCACAGGCGGCACAGTCCGAGGCACTGATGTCGCTCATCTGACGGCTCACAGTGGCATAACCTCGAAGAATTACGGTTCCGTGTGCTGGAAAGTCCGAGCTGGGCGTACGAAACCCGTGAGATGAGGTGATGCACAGGCTTGTTTACACCGTCCACAACGCAGAGGTACGGGGCTTTCGGGAGGCTAGCGGAAGGTGCATGGCGTCTCTTTCGTATGTGCGATTTTTCGTCTTTCGGGAGGCCTGTTGTCGTTCGACATGAGCTTTGTGGCTGCAGGGAAGGAGGCCGAATTGGTGTGTAGCCCAAGGATCAGTGCATGAGCTTCGGGCCTGTATTCTCCAGATAAGGTATGGTTTTGCCAGGTTGATGCCCAACCCAGATCTGTCAGTATCGCGCCCTGGTCGATCTTGTAGCCCTCGCGGCGCATAGCCTCAGCGATCATGCAGACTGGCCAATCTCATGCTGCAGGAATACTGCTGTATGCGAGCCAGGGATATTTAATGGTCGGATTGGCAATGGGATTGTTGTCCTGATGTTCTTGAACCCCGCTTTTGGTCTTTTTGCGCAGTTCAGTTGCATGTGAGCTGCGTAACGCTGATGTATTGAATTGCGCATTTGAGAGAGGGCGGCCATGCCGAATCGTAAGCACACGAAGCTAGCAAAACTAGATGTTCCCAAACACGCATCCAATGGCAATGATCACCAGCTGCTAACATCTGCAAAGTGCCGTTGTCAGCGTGCCTTATGCCGCATGTTGGGGTATGACAAGAACACCAAGCCGACCCAAGCCCTAGGCAGTGTCGGTCGACTCGCACCGCAAGATCCAGTCCGACGTTCTCGAACGCCGCTTTGGCTCAGCCAGTCGGCATAGCTGCACACTGCTTCTCGTACCGAGCTATATCCATTGGACCAGTCGACCAAGTCCGCAGGGCCTGCACCTCAACCACAGGTCGCTCCGAAGATCTGTGGTGCGTCTCTGCAGATACTGGCTTGCATGCGATCTTGTAACCAAGGACGTTGACCCATTCACCGACACGTGTCAGCTCTGGGTTGATCAGCTCCAGGACTAATCGAATGTCGACGGATACGATGACTTGAGATCCAGGAGGGTACGAATGGCTTAGTTCGAGACACCCCGACGCAGTAGAATAAGACAATACGCTGCAAAGCGTTAGTCGAATGCATACGACCGTGCAGCTCAAGCCAAAAAGATAGATGATAGAGTCTAATGAGTGCCACATACCAGCCTAAGAATCTCACTTTCTCACCAATCTCGGCGCACGGAAGGTCGGAGAGTAGGCATAGCCGAGATGGCGCGGGACCACGCGACATAACGCAGCATAGGATATGAGCCAGTTCGATGAGCCTCAGAAGCGGGCTTGAGGGTCTGGGCAACGACGCGTCTTGTTGGCGTCATCTAAGTGTCAACGTGACCATCGTCAATGATGCCACGCAGTTTCCCCTTAGCCCTCGTGTCAGTTGATGTCCTTTCGGGGCGCCCAGACCAACGCGTGCGTGGAGACCCAGAAGAAAGGAATGATGTTTGCTTCAAGGTTACGTGAACCTCTGGATGACCCCGCCATGGAAGCCGGGCAGCCTTCGGTTGTGCCATCAGTCGTCTACCATCTACCCTGCATCCAGCCTCGCCGATCACACACAAACAGCTCATCCTGCGTCGAAGATCAATATCCAGGAGCTAACCAACTCAGAGGAAAGGGAGTCATCAAAACAGAAGAAGATGGCGACCGAAACTCATTACACATTTCTGTACAAGATTCTGCCTGGCCCTCCACCCAGCCCGATCCCGTCAGACTTTCCCCTCTCAGACCTTGACAAGAATGATGGGTTCGTTCATCTCAGCAAAGCCACACAGGTAAGCCTGACCTTCTGCTTGCCACTGCTCTAGACAGCCCTTGAAGCTAGGCAGTCAAGAATCTTTCTAACCGGCTCCCACTAGGTACCCGGTACGGCGGATCTCTTCTTCACCAAGTTCACTGACCTTTGGGTGTTAAAACTGCTTGCTGGCAAATTCGAGCAGTCGACCAAGTGGGAAGGCGGCTTCCCTCACCTGTACGGGAACTTTGGGTCAGACGAAGTAGAGTCGGTGGAGAGGTTTCAGCGGCCCGAGGGCAAAGAATGGAAGGAGGTGATGGCAGACTCTACATGGCTGGTATGAGCCGAGACAATGGCATCTCCGAACAAGAGGTATCCAGACTCTATAATACTCTACAAGACCAACGCCTGGTGCAGGGCTCTTCCGGTCAAGGCCCGCGTGATTCATGATGTTTATTCAACTCTGAGAGTAGCCAAATTTATCCATCACGAAACCCACTCTCCTTAGATCTTAGATCTTGAGATCCTTCTCAACCATACCCCTCGCAATCGGGTGGTAGAAGTCCCTATTCTTCTCGAAAGTCTCCAGCGCCAGCTTTCGATCCACCTTGTTGAGTGCCCTGAACAGCGGCCGCACGTACTTCATTCTACCAACCTTGCCTAGAAGGTCAGCAACGCCCTGGTACGCCGACGCGTCCTCAGCCTTAAGGGCAATGAGGTAGTATGACGAGAGCAGCTCAACGTTGCGTGAGCCTTGTAGGTCATAGGCCTTGCCTAGAAGCTGGGATCGCGTGGCGCTGAGCGGTACGTCCTGTTGAACCTTTTCCAGGAACACGAGCTTCTGATTGCCGGTGAAATCCTCGACATCCTTGGGGCTGGGCTCGAACGACTGGGAAACGGTCAGCCAAGGGTCAGTGTCTTTGACATGGTATTTTGACTTACCTCGCTCTTCCACTTCTCGGCCAATTTGAAGCATTGGTCTGCAAGGGTGGTGTCGAACTCAGGCTTTGGGGGCAGGCCAGGCGAGTAGAGTCTGTCGTTCCAGTCGATCTCGGCAATCTTCTTCTTCAGGCCCTCATCACCAAGACCGTTGAAGAAGTCCATGAACGTATCGCGGAACTCGAAAGAGTCCAGAGATTTGCCAGACCACTTCGTGAAGTAGTGGGGGATGAACTTGTCGAATGCTTCCCGGCCTACGACCTGCTCCAGGTAGTAGACGAGGTGGAAGCCCTTTTCGTACGCGACCTGACTGTAAATATCCTCAGGATCGACATTGTCGTGACTGATGATAAGCTTAGTGTACTCGTGGTCCTTGCCAAAGTGCTCGATTGAGTCCTCTGCTTACGATCAGTAACACATCCCGTTGATCTCGTGAGGAACAAAACTTACCAAGAGCCTTCCATCCAAGGATCGCTGAGAAGTGGAATTCGGCTTCGCCGTGAATCGCGGCCTGAATGCGACGCTCCAAGTACATCGTCCATCCCTCATTCAACCAGCTGTCGCAGGTTAGATAGTTCTTCAGTTCGTTGATCCAGAAACTCACAAGTGCTCCCAGCTTGCATTGGAGACAAGGTTGCCGCTCCAGCTATGACTCAGTTCGTGTGCAATGACATCGACATTCTGCCGGTCACCACTAACCACGGTGGGCGTGCAGAAGGTGTAGATGGGGTTTTCCATTCCTAAGCTCTGATGTCAGCTGAAGATCACAACGTTCAATTTCGAGAGGAGTCCTACCTCCATAAGGGAAGCTGGGAGGCAGCACAAGCACGTTGTACTCTCCCCACCTGTACGGGAAGACCAGCTTCTCAGCGATCTCCATAAACTTCTCCATGTCATGCTCGAACTCCCACTTGCAGTCCTTGATCTCGTTGGGACCTGTAGCAACCACACTACGAGGGCCAATGGGGGCAGTGACAATGTCTCCTGAGGCAACGGCGAACAGGTATGACGGGATCGGAACCTTCTGCTCGAACTTGTAGAGCTTCTCCGTGCCGGGCGTGGCTTCATGATCGCCGACGGGAACACCGCTGGCCACGACGGGTAGCGTTGAGGTCAGATTGAATGTGAAAGTTGACTTGACATCTGGAGTATCCTGGCAGGGGAATATGGAGCGGGCATTGATAGCCTGGCACTGCGAGAACATGTAGGGATGCTTCTTGTTGGAGGTCTGGGCAGGTGTGAGCCACTGGAGCGCCGTGCATTTCTCTGTCGTCTCTAGATCGATCTTGAGGTTGATAACATCGCCCTTTGCAGCTCCATTGGGAACCGCAACATGCAAAGGTGCACCGAGGGGTTCAGCGTGGTCCTTGAGATCCCATTTCGACTCAGTAGAGTCGATGCTCACGCCCGAGACATGCACAAACCTGGAGTCAAGAATGACCTCATTGCTCTGCTTGTCCGTTTGAGAAACCAATTCCAGAATCACGGAACCCTTGAGACGCTTGGCCTCGAAGTCGATGTTGAAGTTGGCAGTGGTGTGCCTGGTGCGCCAAGCTCCGTAGTTGGAGCGGGTGCTGGGGTCGCGCGTCATGGCTGCGGCTGCAAAGGTTCTGCGTGAGGCGGTGCTAGTTGCTGTGGTGGCTACTGATGAAGCTGAAACTGCGACTCGTTGGTTTGTGCCAGCGGCAGTTGTGACCCTTCTGGTGAGGAAGGCAAACCAGGACATGAATCGAGACTAATGTGAGGATGCGAGCGGGTATGCAACGCCGTCTCACCCCTCAATTGGACCTTGAAATGCAGTTCAGTACAATTTGGGCTGCATGCTGCTGCTGTGCTTGTAGCTCTGGGTCCGTCTGCCGGTTACCGCCGGCCTGCCAATTGTCTCTACAGGTTTGTGTCGCCGAGGCAGCATCACGTGCGCAGATGAGGTGGCTGCTTGATCTGGTGCGCCACAGGGTCCGATGGCCAGCCACACCTTGCACCTCCCCCATCTCCCCAAGACACCCCTGGAGCTTGCATTTGGATCCTGTCACAAACCAAGGGCTAGGGTTCTCGAATGCTTGCTTCTATTTCTGGCCCCGCTTCTTGTCACAAAGTCCTATCACCACAAGAAAGGATGGCATACGGCAGATGATGGGCAACAGTTACCAGGGTCCCCATGGATGTCAAATTTCCCCTTCGTCGGATACGATTCAACGTTTCTTTGACGTCTGGATAATATCATGGGATTCTGTTATAGTTCTCAGGTGAGAAAACGATAACATCATCGACCCCAACCAACAGCATGAACGCAACCAAGCAAAGTGTTCCAGCCTCCAGGTGCTGGACATGCCCCCCGGCCCTTCATCAGCCCATTCCAGGCCTGTATTGCAACTAGCAGCGCACGGCCACAGTGGTGGGAGAGAGGAACCTGAAACAGCCGTGCGTAGTCTCCGGGCCGGGGTCTTGGCTGCCAACCCACTTCGCTGGGATTATCGCCATACCGATACTCTCGTCCTTCGCTTCGGGGCTTGTTCGCTCTGCACTCGCATTCCGACAGTCGAAGGCGTCTTGTTAACTCTTTCTCAAGTGCCTGGTCACACACACCATCACCAACAGCCAGGTATCGATTCGCACATGTGCCCACGTCTCGCTTCTTGTCCTTGACAGCTGCGTCTGGTCTATTGACGCCACCAGGACCACTGCTTTGCTCGGGATCATTCTCCGCACAACGCACAGCAGCCGTCATATGGACCAGGGAAGTCCCCTTCTGTTCATGACCGAGCTCGCTTAGGAGTGATGCTACGATTATGTGCCACGGTGCCTCGTCGAACCCTTGTTTGCCCGCTCCAATACATTGCCCCGTTTCAATGCGTCGGACCCAGCCTGCATTGCATGAACCATTCATGTTCGCCTCCCTTGGCTTACGCCGTTGGTACCAGACTATCGACTGGTCAAACGCTGGAAGAGCGTCTGGAACCCCGGTGTAATGATGCTGGGTGTCAGTGATCTCTTCATACGTCGGCTTGCTGTGCTTATGCTTGTCTTGGATCTTCGTATTCTCACACAGGGTTTATCGTCCAGTGCAGTGCCATTCTATGCTTACATAGTGAAGGTTCACTTGCTTCAAGGTTCGGTGCACCTGTAGTTTAGCAACGTCGGTTTAGTAACCACAGCACGTCAATCTGTCAACTTGCTTGTATGTGCCAGGAAAAGGAAGCAAGCTTATTGCTCCGCCGTTGGGTAAGAGCAGCCAGCAACCCCCCCTTCTTCTTGCGTACATGAAGCGGTATACTTCCGGAGCAAATCGACCACTCCCTGAGTAATAGATCGCCGCGTCTGACAATATTATTCCGAGACTTAATTCCTTATAGTAATAATATCGGGCTTGCTGATCCCCAGACTGACTCTTGAATACCCTGTCGGTATGTTCGCTCTTAAGCGTGGAGTAACACGCAAACGGAGGGATTTCCAATCTCAGAAAAGAAAGGAGGTCCTACCGCGATGCTGATAAGCAAGCGAGCCATCGTGATCTCAATGCAGCCTGAGGCGAATGTCCATTCTTTACATGCCGTGAGTCGTTCATGCTGTCTCGTGATATTTTCGCATGGCGATTCATGGAAATCCCACCCCCTTGGGCTTCGACAAGGAGCGCAACAGAAGTGAGAGGTACTTGTGCCACATCACCTGGGAATATATGTAAGAACTTGTCGGTTTTAACTCACAATGTGACTGCAAATGGCCCCTCTGGAGACTGTAAAGCTAGGTTTCACCACCGCCGGAATGTTGCGTAGCCGTGTCCAAACAGGTGGAAGCAGGGCATTGCGTGGCTCTCTCTATCGAAAGCAGGATGCCAGACCTTACATTTGAATCAATAGCCCGAAGTCTTTATGCATAGGAGCACAACCCAGCAAGTCACGTATGCAGCCAAGTTACCCAGTCAAAACGCACGCTGTCGATCTTGTGAGGAGTCATCGCGAAGCTTCTGAAGACACCGGAAGACTATTGCAGCCTTTGCAAGACCCTGAAGGCTTCGTGCGGTGATCATTGTCCATATGGTGCTAATTTGCCTCTTTTATTCACCTGGTGACCAGGTTCATTATGACTCGTCCATGGTAGGATCGGATTAGAGACCACCATCACGACTCGCCCTCTAACTTGATCCAGCTTCAGGACTAGAAGCTATGATAGCCCGACAAGTTGTCAAGAAAAGAGTCCAAGCGGCGAGGCCCGGCGCCAGATACCTTGGCGTTTCGTAGCTTGGACATTGAAGATAGTGTAATTGCCGAGAGCGGGGTTGCGAAGGGTCAACGACCGGTACCTGTCCGCTTTGAGCCAAATGTTGATGCCATTAAGAAGTTGGCCACGCTTGAGAGGAAAGCTCAAGCATCATGGTTCGCTCTCCGGGCTATGTTGCGCAACAAGAAACACTATGCGACGCCTAGGGGTTGTGATCGGATGACAGATCACTGCGCCATGTTCTTTGAAACAGGCTTTGGTAGTGGTGACAGCTTGGCTTCAAGTATAACTGAACAGGAGTCTGTTCTGAAACTGCCGCCATATGCTACGGTACTATTTCAGATGCTGCTGATTCAATAAGAGAAGGCTATATAGGCACCGAAACGATACGGCTGTCTGGGGAGACGGGTTGGACCCGAGTCCAAAACTTGATCGATTGCGACGTCTGAGCTTGGACGATCAAGGGTGTCGTGATGTTTGTGCACGAGCACGAGCCATCACTGACTGAGACGAAGTGTTCGCCATTAGCGAATGGAGAGTTCATCTTGCAGGCACCCACCGGAGAATGGTGTCCGTGCCTTGGAAACCAGATACCAACTTGTTTCAGCCCTGCATCGGCATATGAAGCGTCCCTGGAGATGGTTTTGCGGCGGGAAGCACCGGTTCGAACCTGAACCGAGCGACCTTGAGCAGATTACTGGATGCTGGGGTTTCAGTTGTTACCACGATTGATGCCCGTGTCCGCCCAACCCCAGTAGTGGCGATGCAAGTGACTCGCGCTCATCATATGCACGAAATGTCTCCGAAACGACACACTGAGCCGCCATAGAGCAACAATTCGCTGGTTCGCATAGTTCTCGCATCTAAAGTCCGGGAGAGCGGACATTCCATGCAGTAGTGCGCTCAAGTATCTCGCACTCGACATGAGGCCTCTGGTCAGGCTAGGCATGCTCTTGTCTTCAAGACTGAACACCTGGTGTGTGATACAAAAGTTCGCCTGCATATGCGTAAGAGGTGTACTCGCGAATGGAGAAAGGTGTACAAAGGTTTAGCAATCGCAACCTATAGGCTCGCTGATGGTCGTCACGGACTTAGCCTGATGAGGTCAGAGGACTGTCGAGCAGCGGAGCATTTGTTGGATTATACTTGCCCCATGGGCTACGACAATCACATAAGGTGTGACCCCTCACCTGCCTGGCTTGACGAGAAGGGAGCCCTGCTGCATATCTTGGCAAACGCAGACCAAATGGCGCCCAAACGGCTGGCTAGTCGCAGGATGTTGCAGCTGCGATAATCATTCCCTATTCCCGTTAGGAATCGCTTGGCCACATGGACAGCTCCCGCGATCAAGGATGTGCCGGGCGAATACCTAAATATGTCCAGTGGCAGGTCCTCGTTTGGATGTGATCTGCGAAAAGTCCTGTCCATACCGAAGGCAGTTTAATCGAGTTCCACTCCGCCTCCAAAAGTGTCGTCAGGTCTGAGCGCTGAGACAGATCGGCACACTATGGGGATGAACCGCAGCCTAGTGCCGGAAAATTCGGCACCTGTAATGTGAGGTTCGTGTATGCGGATTCTTGCGATTGTCTCGAATTACGTTTGAGGCTCTCCGTTGTCGATAGTTGTGGATGATGGATCACGAAGCAGAAACCAAGTTTTGCCTATGTCAGGGTCTCGACTTGGAACGCATGGTTGCTGCAGATGCACGTCGTACGCACCAGAGAGATAGAGTGGCTGCATGCACGCGCGGCAGAAGTGGTGTAAGCCGTCTGCCGCAACTTTATGACCATGAAGACCACATTTTGCGTCCATGCTGCCAAAGGGTGCCACAGCGCATTGCCGAGTCAGTGTTACGCCAGACGCCCACCCAACATGTGTTCCTTGGCAATCTTCTCAAAAGTACTCCGTACCGAAAGATCACATCGAAATTGCCATGCCAAGAATTCACCATCTTTGACAGAAGGCTCGTGCGCAACACGACGTTGACACCTCGATACGGAGATAGCTCGCGGATTTGATGGACTTCATCTATGATGAAGATAGCTGTTAGTCTTGCGCTTTGACGTACTTGTCGGCACGAACTCATTTCGGGAATGGAACGGCATTTCCAGCCACTGCAGGAAAAGCTCATGTGATGCCGCCAGAGTCACTAATACGACTACAATCTCACGGGTCTCGCCCGACAGCGGAGCAGCCGAGGTCTTTGAAAAGGCGACTTCGAAGAGAGATAGATGAATCATAGCGGAATGCCCAGACCGCTATCTCATGAACCGTCCCCACGGGGATGAGGAAGGTGGAGGGGTCATGTATCGCGCTGGATGCAGTCGGTAAGTGAGCCGCGTTTGCCTCGAACGGCAACGCAACAGACTCTGTCCCGCGGTCGAGACTCGCCGAAGATTGAGAGATGAGTGTTGATGTGGGCTGCGGCACGACCTCACGCTCTTGGATCAGGCAGGGTCCTATTGGGAAGAGGCTGGCTAGATGCCGGCGGGGAGGGGCGGAGGTGGCCGCGGGTCAGCACCAATGAGGATGGTGGGCATTGCTGGCTCTCGGCTTTGCGTTGCATCGTCCTCTCCTCTGGACACCCGCCATGTATAGTGTTTGGGCTGAGATGCAGCTCACGGGCCTTGATCTTTCGCATGCCATCTCTAGTCGCGACAACCGTACGGAGGAAGATAGGCAAGTCATCGTGGTTGCCCCGACCCCGCGCACGTGACAAAGATTGAAGGTGAGGCACGAACGACGACGCAATAGGTGAGGGGCGCCGAGGAACAAGGGCCATCTGCCGGCCACGAAACCGTCTCACAGCTGGCACGAACCTCTCACAGCCACAGCTTGAACCCGGCGCTACCATTTCGAGCTGCTCAGTTCTACTTTAGCGAAATGCCACTTCGGTCTTGTCACCACTAGTTCGGCCTGCCCCTCCGCCACAGCAGTAGAGTCGCCTCGACCCCTCGGTTGCGGGTGCATGCACCTGCATCCCGCTGGATCTAACCACTTCGAACAGCCAAGCAATACTTCCGCCTCCGTGAGAACGTGATCGTGGCGTTTTCCGCCGCTGCAGATGCAGCAATTCAGCAAGGTACTAGTGGTGTAGAGCTGCAGAGTGCTGAGGAGACGGGACGAAGGTGTGGCACGGCTGATCGTAATGGCCTGTTTCGAGTCCGCCTGCGCCAGCCAAGCGTTCCAATGCGACAGAAGTTGTTTCCAAGATGCACATGAATAGGTAAGAAAATAGATGGCTCGGAGATTTCGCACATGGCTGACCGTTGTAGCGTCGCCCTTCAACATCCAGTCTGGTAGGCACCCTTGACCAGCTTTGCCGCTTGTACATCTGCAATGGCCTAGTATGCTTCTTCCTGACCTCGTGATACTCCAATAGGCAGAATGAAACAATGCGGAACCCATTGTTCTGCACGGACAACCATTTCTGGCAAGAGAATCGCGAATTATAGCCAAGGCCCCGTACGGAAGTCCTCTCTGCTGTCTCTCATCAAGGCCGTCTACCCGTTCATCGATTGGCAAGTTGCGGTGTAGCTAGGTAGCATTTCCGACAGGTGCATGGCAGATTATCACTATCTTCACAAGCATGCAGATGTTGTGAACAGTCGAGACGATTCAGCCATTGAGGCCATCGCCAATTTCAAAGACGCATGCGTCTTCGATCATCTCGCCATGTTCTGCTTCCCGCGCAGCACTTCAGACTCCAGCCTTCTTGCGAAAAGCTTCAGAAATAAGGCAGCGAATTACGAGAGGAGCAGTCAAGCAGGATGGTCCACCGGCGCTCAGATAGTGGTGTCGCTAGATCATCCCGTGGTGTTCTGGGAAGACTAAGTTGGTGAGTTCTGGCACAAGGCACAAGCCCACAGGTAAGAATTGCAAGCGGCCGTATTCCCCTTTTGGAATGAGTGTCGATTAAGATAGCGTGGCAGAAGAATGTCGGTGGATGGGTGGTTGAGGAATAGCAGGGGCTGATATAGGCATCGATCTTGTCACTTAGTGCCAGGCATGGGTGGGTACGACAATGGTCGTCATGATGGGCATGCATCCCGGCGAAACCAACAGCAGAGGAACACCAGCATCGTTGCGACATCTCTACGATACTTCTACGGAATAAGGCCAGGGAGATTACCGGGGTGTGCGCACAGTTCACTGCGTCGGGCTGGTTTACAGCGCCTGAAACCATCATATCTCTCGCCCATGCAAGCCACTGTGCTGCATCACGCTCGAGCCCCTTACCTCCACCGTTTGAGCCCTCGCGCTGCACCCCTGACCCCTGCACTGTCGACCCCTGTTTCCTCCGTGACTGGGTGTCGTTCTTGGCTGTCAAGTATCGTGACCCCGGGAGTGACATTGTGGGAGGTCACAGCGACTCACACCATACAGGTACTGCTGTACCTGGCCCCGCCGCGACAGAGCCGATGCTGTGTCTCAGATGCTATGAACAAGGCTTCTTGACGGCTTTCAGCACCTACAATGCAACCCTGGCTTATATCACCGACCAAAGGGTGGGCTCGCCGCCATGCCAGGGTTCCCGGTAGCACAGGCGAGACTCCCCCGAGAAAGACCAAGATGCCAGGGGTCTGGACGTGCGCCTGGAGAGTCCGGGACGATTCGAAACCTCCAATATATACATGGTAGCATCGCCTACCATCGAAACCACACCAACTCTGACATCCCGTTTACTGGGCATAATCTTTGCGACTAATCCGGCTCTACGTATCAAGGCAGGCTCGTGCCCGTGCGCAAGCCTCGAGCACACTCTTATTTACATCAAACAGCCAACCTCCCTCACACCTCGACCCAATGGCTCACATCGCCAACTGCATAGCGGACCTGGAGGCTGGATCTATATCAAAACCTTCCTCGCCCATCCTCTCGGAAGATTCGGTAAGCACCTAAACTTAGCTTTCTGACGTTGCATCACATTGGGGGGATCCCATTCAGAATCATACAACTGACAAAGAGTTGCCGCAGGCGGCCAACTCCGACAAAACTTTCACCTTCAGAATGCAGCAGCCCGAGCAACAGCGTAGATATCAATTATTTCCCAAAGACAAACCTCTCCCCGCATTGAAGAGCAACAAGCACGTTGAGGTCAGCTCCAGTCAGGATGCAGACAAGTCGGAGAAGCCTTCAGCTGCAGCGGGATTGAAGATCAAGATCAGCCAGCAGAACTTGATTCGCCGTCGCAAGGTCAGCGTACCTGAACTGGGACCGATGACCACTGTGCAAGAGGTTTCCATGGATTCTCGTGCGTACAAATTCTCGGCCTACGTCCCATCATTTGTGACTGACATTGAACAGCTACCATACCTGGACGACCACCGTTACACGAGCGGTCCATCAGTGCTCCTGGCCACAGCTCTCGTCATCACCAGAGAACCAATGATCTGCTCCCTCCAACCGACATCAACGGCATTGATCAGAGTTTCGCTGCCGCCATCGAGGCAGCTATCGACACAGCCGAAGAGCCCATTCCCTCCCCTCCGGCAAAACAGTTGGCTCGCCTCTTGATCCCCGAAGATGGAACTCCCCCGCTCAACTCATTCCACTCATGCGGTCACCTACGAACCGGTAGCAACGGCGAACCACGCTCTGGACGCACCGACTTCTCACCGCGCACACGGACACCTTTCACCCCGAACAGCGTCTTCACCGATCTCACCACACCTCGTTCCGCGGGTACATCAGTCTCGTCCGCGGCTGTCGTCCCGACACCAGTCTCCGCTGTCGAGCTCTCTCGATCATCGCCGAAGCCTTGGGAGCGACGATGCATGACCCCGTCGGGTACTGAGCGTACCAATTTTCCACTGCCCGACGATCCAGTGCGATCTGCGTCGTCAATTGGCCATCGCCGAGGTGGATCTGAATCCTCGAGCATGCTCGATCGAGGCCGCCCCAGGAAGCGGTTGCAGCAGAATGCGTCCCTGTCAGATCTGAAGGCAGCTGCCACTCGGAGTACTGATCGGAAGGCATTCGAGGAACTACCAAAGGGGTGGACGCCGTCTGATGCGATTCATCACATGAGTGAGACAGACATGGAATCACTGCGCAAGCAGGCCGTGGGTCAAGCCGAGAGATTCGAAGTACTCTCAGCCGAGGACGTGGAGAACTTGTCAAAGGTTGGTGCCAAAGTCACACCGATCAAATTGCCGATGTGCTAACTACGTTCAACAGGAACTCAGACGTCTTGATGAGCGAACAGAATACCTTCGCCGCACGCACAACTCGCTCCGCTCTGGGCGACGTAATCTTCACAGCCGCATCTGCCAGTATCTGAGATCTCCTCGTGTAGCCAAGTTCAGCCACGATTCAATGCTCAAGCAAGAAGAAGCTCTGGCTGAGTTGGATGCATCAATTGACGATTGGGTTTGCAAACTCGAGAAAGCAGAGAATCGTCGCACTCGCGTCCGACAGAAGCTGCTCGAGCATGTCGCTGCTGCAACGCTGCTACCCTCCTCTCCCAACGCAGCTCGAGCAAGTGGCTCGTTGCAAGAAGTAATGGGCATCACGGGTGCCAGGATTACGGATGTTGCCACACCACCTCGCAGCCCCTCGAAGCAGACATTCTCGCCACGCAACAACAGCTCATCACCCTCGCCCCAGCGAGTAGTCGCTCAGGTCCCCAGCACTATCCTGGAGCAACCTGTGGAGGAGGCTGCTGAGCGCCTTCTTCACAAGTCCAAGTCTCTCAGGCGAGGCGACGTCGAGAGCATCCGTATCTACGCAGGTGACGATGTGTATGCGTTGCTTGCTGATGTGGAGAATGAGATCAGCAAGATGAGCGTTTCAGCCGCCGACGGATACATGGCTGATGTACCGGATTTGAAACGTACCGAACTGCTGAGGCAACAGAGTCACGAGATGCTCAATGGGACGCTCGAGTCGAAGAGGGACACGAGCTCGCCTCTCTCGAGTTCTGCGCCCACACCACCAATGAAGGACAGCTATGGCGCTGGGGACGTCATGCTGACCAACGCTGTTTTCAAGCCATGAAGCAACAGCAAAAAGCAACACCAACTTTGTATTGCAACCTTTACGATACCTTCTCTCCCCATGTTCACTTTACATTCATACGACATCAACGGCCCCTGTCTTGCGGACATTCACTTGGTCTCGAATACCCTGTGCGAAGCATTGAGCAGCATTCCCAGCGATCATTTCTCCCATTTTCAAGCAACTAGCATATCGATCTCGTTTCTTTGTTATCCCAAACACTGACTCTTGTTCCCTTACGATGTATCTTACGGCTTCATGTACATGATTTTGCACTATTGATGACTACCTGGGGGAAGGGTGATGAGGAGGACCCGCCATGAAGCGTTGGCAGACAGCAACTGCGCAAGCACTGGACTCGGCATTTGATAGCGTGGACCATGACCTTAATCTGACCATTTTTTACTTCATACAGACTGTCTCAAACTGGAGCGGCAATCTGGGGTACTCGACTCGATTGCTCTTTGTGTGTGTGCATGCGAGATGATGCACGATAAAAGAGCCATGAGAGAAAGGGCGTGTGAACTTGGACTCTTGTGCTGTCATATTACCTGCCAGTCGCATGCTGCCCATGTCCCGTCGTCGCCTGCATGGACGTTACAACCCACGGTCCGATGTCTCACTGGTTCTCTCTCTGCAGCTTGTCTTTCTTTCTTTCTTCCTTTCTTTCTTCCGATCCTTTCACCTGTCCTTCACCCCCACTTCCGTCGTTCTTTACTTCTCCTCGCGCCGCGCTGCCAAAAACCTGACAGCCACGCGAGCAAAGCGAGAAAAAGCATCGACATCTACGAGGTGGGGGAAATGGACGCGAATCCATGATGACAGTTGAATTAGCCCTCCGCTTTCCACCCCGCCTTCTTTGCGAGCGATTCGGTCGGTTACAACGAGAGCGATCTTGTTGCCCGAATCGGGTTCGTGAGCCATAGTTGTCGTAGCCATTGTTCGTGGCGGACCCCTGTGGCTGCACGAGGTTTGGGACAGGGGGGGAAGCAAAGGAACTCTGGTGCGTCTGATCGATAGTGCCGGTGGCTTGGGGTAATAAGCGAAGGATGGAGGGGACCTTCGGTCATTCTACTGCACGGCCTAGTGACCGTTGAGTCTTTTGGATGCACGCTTTCAAGGCGGATGCACCTTCGTGCCTGCTGGCCACAGTTCATTCTGCGAGCAGGCATGCCGAGATCTCAGACCGCTAGACTCGGCACAGGAGGGAGATGTACGAACTATCTAAGGTTTCTACGACCTTGGGGTAACATTGCAGGGCGCGGTACCAACAATGAGCCACACCCGGCCTCAGTTCTTCGCTCTCCCTCTCTCGTTCCTAGTTTTCCCTTGTTTTCTTTTCCCCACCAATTGACGTCCTTGTACAGCCCTCGATCAAGGGACGAAGGGGGCACAACTCTCCCTGTTCCCTGCTGACGGGTACGAGGATGGAGGCAGATCAGAACTCCGCAATCCAAGGATTTGCTGACGAAGGGATGAGGGATCAGCCCAAGACAGGGATTCGATAGAGGCCTCTCGCGGTTCGGGGCCCCCGGTTGGGACAGACCAGGAAGCCATGTTTCGGGGAGGGGGGGGGTCTTGGGATGACATCAAAGCCCTGGAAGGATGGTTTCTGGAAGCGGGAGTGGCTTTGCGTTTAAAGTCATGCTTCCTTGATGCTACCAGTGTGAGGGGGGAACAAGACGTCGAGTGTGAGGGTGTGCGAAGAAACACTAACCAAGATGGCCCGAAGAGATAGACATGGCGGTTCATGTAAATGACGCTTGCGAGAATTGACGATCCAGGGACTAGGCAGCAGTCTGGGATCTCACATCAGCCCTGCGTCCGTCCGTCCGTCCGTCTCGCTTTGATGCAGCAGGACTTGAGGGCTATCCCAAGACCGACGCAGCAGCATCGTGGACCCTACCATTTGTTAGCAGCTCTATTCTGGTTTGGTACATCTACGCAATTCCATTTCACGTCGATTGATCAATCGACTACGAAGTCAGCCACTTCTGTCATCCTGTCTTAGCATGCTACGCGGCAAGGAGAGGAACAAGAAGAAAAAGAAAAAAGAAAAAGAAGAGAACCAACCTCGCTTATGCTGTCGTGCATCACCCCCACCCCGTGTTTCATGCCAACCAACCCCCCACACGTCTTAGAGGTCCCGTCTTAAGCACCACACACACACACACATCCCCGGTTCCCAGCCATCTAATCTGTTCGTTCTTGAAACACAGGGTGGGAAAACACGCTTCAGCAAGCATTATCCCTGCTTCGCGGTGTCATCCGGTCCCGTCCCCTGGGAACCGTGTGGCCCCGGCGGGGGAGTGTCGGGAGGACCGAAACATACAGACTCCAGGGAGGATGCCTGCTTCCACGCGCACCCCGTTTGTTTCTAGAACAAAGCAATTGTTTCGTTGGGAGGTACTTCGTAACAACCTAAGAGAAGAGACATAGAGAGAGAGAACTGAGGGACAAAGAGGTATTATTGCACCTCCTCATCTCATCTGCACGGTTTACTTTTTCTCTTCGCCTATGCTCTGCGATCAGTCATATTATCGAAGTGCAGATCTGTCACATCTCATCTTGCAGTGCATGCCTGTCAATATCTCGATCTCCTCTCTCGCCTTGTACTTCATACTTCTTTCGTAAATGTACATGGTGGGCCTTTTTCTTCTTCGTTAACGGCCTTGCTTTTTTATTTTCGTGTCCCTCTCCGCTCTCTTTTTACACCCGTAACAATACACCTTGGCCAAGATGAGAATCCCCACAAACGGTGAGTGTCTCGATAAGCTCGCTTTCTTCCCTGTCACAAATCGCTAGCCACCGTTGGACATTGACATCCGAGGCTTTTCTTTTCTTTTCTTTTCCCTGCTCATCGTATTCTCCACTGCCGGATTCACTTGGCCTCGTTCCATCCTGCGCACCTCGGTTCTGGGCGACAGGAGTAGTTCTTGGCAGGGAGCCTGCTAGATATATGCGCATATCCAAGGAAGGCCACCGTGAGGCTGGCGAAAACAAGGCCGTGCTCTCGGGGTGGATCAGACGACCGCGCGCATGATTTGGCCCCGAGCTCCTGAAGCCTTGATCGCCGAGCAACGTGTGCACAACGGTTGGACATGAGTACAAAACGTCTGTGTGTACATTTAGTGGTGCGTGCTGACGATGCGGACCGTGGGATGGCTTCGTTCGTCTCAGTCACCAGATCAGATGCTCAGAGAAAGCGTCTCGACTCAGACGTTAGTGCGTGATAGCTAAATCGCTGGGAAGTCCAGCCCTTGGTCGGTGTTGTTACAGTCCTTCGCACACCCTCCCAGATACAGATAAGATCATTCATCCGTGCGCTGTGCATCCGGCTTGGATCTTTTATCAACGCCTGTCGCTCAGGCAAGACTGCCTTCTTGTGTGTTCGCAATGAGCAACTCCAGGGTGATCCCTTCTTCCACCGACAACCCACTTAGACTCGTCAAGATAAGAGCTCAGATCCATGCTCATGGACTCGTGCCGTGCCCCAACTCCCTTTATTTCATACAACTCGTGGAGTCGCCCAAGACTCTGGTAGCGCCTCGCCTTTCACAACAAGGTAGCGATCCTGCTCGACCCGTAACGCAAATGCCAGATGAAACCCCAAACTCCTCAATACTCTGCTCATCAATGCGTCACGATCCTCACGGCCTGAAGCATCAGCCCAAAGAACAAACCACGCGCTACTTCCTCGATCTGTAAGCAGTCGAAGACCCTACCCAGCGCCTCCCCAGTAGCGGCCTGTCCCATCACACCCATCAAGGCGGCTGGCACGCCACTGCGGATCAGAAGAGCCCTCGCCTTGATCCTGGTCTTCTCTTTCTCCTCCTCGCTTGGCTCTGCAGGCCACGCTGCACGCTCCTGCTCTGTCGGCATCGAGTTCTCTCGGATTTTGCGGAGTTGAGCAGCTATGCCGGCATCTGTCGTGTTGCCGTCGATCACAGAAGTCTGGATTAGCTCCTGAACATTCAGAAGAGACGGATTTCCTGGTCGCAATAGGAATGACTTCGCAGCGGTAAGCAGTGTGCGTCGAATGTTCCACGCCGACGATAGCGTATACATCTCATTGATGACGGCAAAGATGAGTTCCACTGCCACCCGCGTCTCTGGTTCCGTCAGCGACGAATGCTGTCTAGCTGGCTTGGGGGCCGCTTTGAATCCTGCCACTGAAGGTGCTGGACTTGGGACAGGCTTTGGATGAATTTCTGCGCCGTCTGCAGACCACTCGAAATCGTCGGCAACCTCGTCCGGGTGAGGCGGGAGCCGGAGCTGATCAAGGAGACTCAGTGATGATGGCGATCGAAGGGGTGCACCGCTAGGAGCCCGGCTGTGTTCCCGGCTCGCTCGGGCGCTCCCCGGAACAGACGCTGACGACTCCATGCGGTCATGTCTACTGGTTCTTCCTTCCCCATCACCCTCGCCCTGCGACTGGTAGCTTGGCCGACGTTCCATGGGTGCCATCTTGCCAGGCTGGGTCGAGATGACCGAGGATCGTTGACTGTCCATGCTGGCGCGCTCCGATCTGACCGGTGACCTCATGCTTTCCATACGGGGCGGCGTCGAGATCGATAGGCGGTTGATACTTTGGGTTGACTCACTACTTTGCAAAGTAGGACGTTTCACAAGGCCAGGGATGTTGCCAAAGACACCACTGACACCGCCCACAAGTGTCTTGCCACCTTCCATGAAGCCCTTAGGTGCTGTCGTCAGTCCCTCCAGCATGTTTTTGCCCACAGTGTCCCAGCCGAATGACTTCGAATTAGTGTGAGTATGTCCTTGCGACTTCTCCAGGAATCGCCGCATGCCTTCACTCTCAGCCAGTGACTGGTACCAGCAAGCATCCCGCAGGTAACGCTCCAGCTCGCCGCGTAATGACTCTCGGGTGTGAATTTTCCAGAACGGAAGCTCCTTGTGAAGTTCAGTGAAAGCAGTCGCTCCGGAGATCTGAGCAATTCTTCTCAAAATCTCGTGCAAAGTCTCAAAGTCCGAGTATCGCCTGACAATCATCCATCCAGAGTGCTCCGTCGAGGACGGCTCGACCTGTATCAGATAGTCCCAGGTCGGCTTTACTCGGATCCTTGCAGTATCCGTAGAAACATCGTCGTGCAGGGTGAACGACGCATTGTGCAACGTCAACGGTGTCTTCTGGGACACGGGTTTCTCGTCTTTCTCCTCTTCCTCTGTCTGCTGTGCTTGCGGTACAATCTGGTCGAAATTTGTGAATCGGCTCGCATGCTGCTCCTGGGGTGAAGATGCCGGGCTCGGGTAGTCCGCTGCCGATAGAGGTGTAGCGGGCGTCGGAGCAGTCTCGCTCTTGGTGGAGAAGCCGTCATTAGAATTGTCCCGACCCGAAGACTTGTCGAATGATCGTCCGGAAGTCGGGGACCCAGTCGGCGGTGTTCCTTTGGCCTGATCCCCAGTCTCGCTGCTTGCGCTTGGTCTCGACGGTGCTTGCTCTTCGCTGATAGACTTCTCTCGTTTTCGTCGTTCTTCTTCTTTAGCAATCATGGCATTCATTCGTTTCATTTCCTCCATAGCGTCATCCATCTCTTCTTCTGCGCGGCTCAGTTGCTTCTTGTGGGCGCTCCGCGGTGTACGGGCAACCCCAATGTTGCCCACATTGCCGTCCATATCAGCGAAGACACCGCTTCCTGCATCGCGCTGCATGCCGACGTCGATGGCCTGGCTGATGTCAGGCTCGCCATCTTCAAGCAGGTACACGATCCAGGCATTGATGTAGTCGGCTTTGCTGCACTTTTGCAGCATCATCTCGAAGATTGAGTTGGCAAAGATTTCCCTAAGGAATATCCTCGCGGGACCGCAATTATAGGAGTTCCGTTCTAAGAAACCCAGCATGTCTTCCGATATCATCTTGAACTTGGCATGCTGCTGGTTGTGGTTCAAGAGGTTCGCCAAATTCGAGTTTGGGTGTGTGGATAGATAATTAGAGACTGTATCGGCGGCAGTCAAGTTCGAGTCCGGAGGGAGATCTGCGAATGCCGAGGCCAGCTCTGACATAAAGACAATGACCATCGAAGATGAGTTGGTCAGGAGGTCGAGGAAAGCATCGGCGGGTCGCTTTCGGTAAAGGTGATTCGAAATTCCGAGTATGAAGGACGTCAGAACCTTTCGAACAGCAAGCGGAAATGAGTGATCAGTAGGCACGATAGGGCTGTACCACCATTTGACGTAGTCGCGAACCACGGCGTCAACGAGGCCTGCGAGCGCATCTTTCGTCTCCGGGCGAAAATCGTCGAAGGTCTTCAGGGTCGACTCATCCTCTTCCTCCACCTTGCCGATCTGCTTCTTTCCATCGAGGTCAAGCAAGAGTCTCTCTACCACATTGATGCCTCGCTCGCCCTGAACGATCTTTGCTACCTCTGGGTTCCGCGCCTGCCACGAGACGAAGCCCACGACACCGCCAAATGCGCCGATGAGAACTAGGCCAAGCTTCCCGAGCAGGGCATATGTGACAGTCGCAAAGCCGACTGCTACTGCGGAGAGCGTGGTGGGCGTTGCCGTTGCAAGAAGCTCAAGTGCTTTAGTTGCGAGTGCGTTCGGGTCCGTTGGAGTCGCAGCTTCCTTTGTGGAATCGGGTGTTGGCTCGTGATCTGAATGGCTTGTTTTGGATAGATTCGACTCATTCGAGGTATCTTGTGGTTGTGAAGCTTCAGCTGCGTGGCCATCGAGTAGGTCTGGGGTCTCCGTGCTGGTGCGCACCACAGAATCATCGACTGTCGAAGCCATCTCGATAGCTTATCCTTGGCGCAGAATACCACGGCTGGATCTTGAACGACAAGGTTACGCTCTTCGCGGCCAACATAGCCAGAGCGAGGGTGACGCAGTCGAGGAAGTCGCTTCGTGGGCTACCAAATCGCGGAATCAGGGTGAAGCACGAAAGTGTTACAGCCAGGAGCGCATCGTCTGAATGGGATTGTCGAGACGGAGGTTTGGGAGTCTCTCAGGGGGGCCGTTCGCTAAATTTGGACCCCTGACACCCACCCACCTTTAGTGCCGCGCCGCGCCACTCCCAACGGTGTTAAATTGACGTCCACGTAACGTTCGATGACAGAGGATCGAGCCAAGTTGTCGTAATCTTACTGCCGTGATGGGGCAACCGAAATCCAGTAACTGGGTATGGCAATTGAGATGAAGGCCAACGGTAGCCTTATCAGACCATAATGACATTGAGTGAAGACGGCAAGGATGTGATTTTCGTATTTCCTGCTGACATGGAAGGAGGTTGATCACGTGAGTTGGCGTCAAGATCCGCCCCAGTGATGCGCCACACCGTGCGAGGCATGTACAGCACGCGTCGCCTTGGCCATCACTACCCCATTCGCTGTAGGATCATCACCGAGCCGTGCGACTATCATCGTGTGCATTCCGTCTCACAAAACTATTGAGCTTGACGTCGTGCTAGTTCTGTTCTAGCAGGTCTCCTCAATCATGTCGTCGTTCAACAAGAAAAGGAGTGCAAGCTTTGTAGATGATTCGGATGCCTCGTCGCCAGTGCGCGAGAAGGCTCCGAAGAAGAGCAAGAAGGCCGACTCAACATCACCGAATGGCCAAGACGACGATGGCAACCCTTTCTGGGATGTAGGTTGACTAAGGAAGCTCGGGCGCAGCTGAAGATTTTGCTCACAAAACTCAGCTCTCGGACAAGAGACGCATTGGCATCTCAAACTTCAAGAACAACTGCTTCATCAACATCAGGGAGTACTACGAGAAGGATGGCAAAACCCTGCCTGGCAAAAAGGTAAACAGTGCCCCTCAGGCGTTCCTTGAATGCGTCTAACCTCGACAGGGAATCGCTCTTACTGTTGAGCAATACGCGGCTCTACTGAAAGCTGTGCCAGGTATCAACGCTGCCTTGAAAAAGCAGGGACACAAGGTTGACGACGCTGAGATGGCCGACGCGCCAGATGTTCCCGCAAAATCCATTGCGAAGAAGGAGAAGAGGAAGTCTAAGTCCAAGGCCAACATCGAGGCTACGAGCGATGAGGAAGAGGACGATTAAAACTTCATGAAGTTTCTCGCAGCGAAAGAGCGTCGTTCGAGGCGCTTTCGCCACTGTAACAAGAGCAGCGATACTGCATTTTGGTGAATGTAGGATAGGGGTCTCATCTCTTCGCAGAGCGCGTTCACGCTTTGGGCGTTACGAGACGAAGGAACATAGGTTGGAGTAATCGATTTTTAAACTTCGAACATACAAGAACCTGCTGGTCATCCGGACCATGCGTAAGGCTGTGAACCAAAAGGTCCGCACACATCAGGAGATCTGGCGGCATGTATCTCGTGACAGTTGTGTCGTGACCCGCCCCCCGAAAGATGAGGCCCTCCCCTGTGGCGCAGCCCCAGCGGGCCCAACGCAGCAATACGGGCACTGCAGGCGCTATTACTAACAGGCTGTTATGAGACGAGCTGAGCTGGCCTCGCCAAAACCATCCCCTTATTAACCTTGCTTAATCTCAGATATTCTCCCACTCTGCAATCATCCTTCGCCCCTGATAACACACGCAAGACTCCCTTTACGACCTGCTGAGGTTTACCAGCGCACTAGGAACGACAGCATCTCATTAGCTCCAATCACCAGCTGTATGGATTGGTTAGGCCCCGTGACGCCTTCGGGGGTATCATCCAGCGAGTATCCGGATCAACCGCCAGGTCCCAGCATTGCATCGACAGCAGGCGTTTGACTGTTTCTTTCGACTCGGAAAGCATTGACATAATTTGAGTCTCTAATAAGGAGGCTACTTGCCTGTCCAAACCCTTATCGTGAACGCCATCATGAAGATCACCTGGAATCTCGGCTTGGGCCGCATTGAGTCCGTTGAGCACTATGAGGGCGTGCTTGTCCCCTTGGAGCAGGCTCATCAGCACAGTTACTCAGCACGCGTTGGCAAAGCTGATTTCCAGGCTCCTGTAGCCGGCGACGATGACGAGGAGGCCGACAAAGATGTCGACAATGAGACTCAGGGCATGCTCAACATGCAGGCTGCCGAGTACACTATCGAAGGTCTCCGCAAGGAGACTAGATCTGGTCGCCAGGGGAAGTGGACAGAGTATGAGATCAAGTCCAAGCTCATCAACAAGGCAATTCAGGATATCGGAATGGGCTCTTATAACTGGCAGCTGTTCGTCCTTTGCGGCTTCGGCTGGCTCGCCGACAACCTCTGGCTTCAGGGCGTGTCCTTGACTCTGCCATCGCTGTCTGCTGAGTTCGACGTGTCCGAGAAAACAGTACGCTACACGACAAGCGCCGTCTTCGTTGGTCTATCCTTTGGTAGTGTGCTCTGGGGCATTGGATCCGACTACTTGGGGCGCAGGCTTGCTTTCAATATGACATTGTTGATCACAAGCGTCTTCGGCATCATGGCTGCGTACGCGCAGACTTGGGGTGGCGTTTGCTTCTTCTTCGCAGCTCTTGGTTTCGGTGTGGGTGGGAACCTCCCAGTCGATGGCGCACTCTTCCTCGAGTTCCTCCCCGACTCCTCCAGCGCTCTACTGACCCTCCTGTCCGTCTGGTGGCCCGTTGGTCAGCTCGCCTCTTCACTCGTTGCCTGGTTCTTCATCTCACGCTGGCCAGTTGAGGAGGGCTGGCGGTACTTCATCGTCACAATCGGCATCATCACCTTCTCGATGTTCGTTGTTCGATTCTTTATCTTCCACCTCTTCGAGTCGCCCAAATTCCTGCTCACCCGTGGCCGCCAGAACGAGGCTGTTGCAGTTATACACGGCATCGCGTACCGGAATGGCACGAAGACGTGGCTGACCTCAGAGATCCTGGACCTTGTGGCTGCTGAGGATGATCCTGAGCCGATGGTCGTTGTGGCAACGAAGTTCGACCTCCGGAAGACGCTCATGTCCTTCTCAAATGAGCGCTTGCGGCCACTCTTCCAGAACAAGACCCTCGGTACCGCCACGGCTCTCATCTGGTTCTGCTGGGCAAGCATTGGTCTTGGGTATCCCCTCTTCAACGCTTTTCTGATCCAGTTCCTCAGCCGCGGTGATGACTCCGTCCAGTCCGAGACTTCTCCGATCTCAGCTGAGAGCTACCGCAACTACGCTATCACCTCTGTCATGGGTGTCCCTGGGTCTCTACTTGCCGCATATCTCGTCGACCGTCCGTCGCCGTTCCTCGGCCGCCGCGGCACGCTCGCCTCCTCGACGCTCATTTCCGCCATTTTCCTCTTCATGTTCGTCATCTTCGGCACAACGCCCACCGCACAACTAGCTTTCTCCTGCGTTGAGGCCTTTTCTCAAAATATCATGTACGGAGTCCTTTACGCTTTCACTCCCGAGTGCTTTCCGGCCCCTGTTCGTGGTGCTGGAACGGGCGTCGCTAGCTTCCTCAACCGAGTCACAGGCTTAATGGCCCCGATTGTTGCGGCAACGGTGCCTGGGGACGGTGCCACGGTGCCCATTTACATGTCGGCGGTCCTTATCCTGTCGGCATTTGTCGGCATGTGTCTCATTCCCATTGAGACTCGAGGCGCGCAGCGCCTGTAGAGCAGTTCAATGCGTCGATGGTGCAGGTCGGCGCTGTCTTGTTCTGCAACCAAGAACATACCGCTCGATTCGCAATGTCAACGAGGTCCTTTTGCAAGGCTGTACTTGTCTGTCGCTTAGAGTCAGCATAACATAGACTTTCACGCTCTTGAGAGGAGCCGGCGAAGCGTTCGGCATTAATTGCAATCGTCCTTCCAGAGAATTGATATATAGATATATAAATGTGTGTCACATCTGCCTGTCATGTGTCGCCAGTGTCAAACATCATCTCCTTCTAAAAGGATACTCCACCCGTCGTTTCTTCAAAGATCTGCCCAAAGCGTCTCTGACCATCGGATCTCCTCTTATCGTGTTCTGGACCAACCACTCCCTCATCTTGCCCTGAAGATTCGCGGCCTGCTGCGGATCAGCCTTGAACGGGACAAGCTCCACGTCAATCAACTTGGTCGCCTCAAAGTCCAAAGCTCGCGTGACATCTCCCAGTCTCTCCAAGCCCTTCTGCAACGCCTTCTCTTCGCTTTCGGCGACGCGTTCGGCGTCTGGGTCGAGATGGGTCTTTAGCAGTGGTCCGATCTGCGCGAGGGCAATGTACATTGTGACCGTGACCTTGCGAGCGAGAGAGATGAGTTGGAAGGGGAGGTAGGGTGGGTGGCTCGAAACAGTGGTGATGAGGGTGTTCAGGACGTCAAGATACCCGGGATGGTACGGCCGTGTCACGGTGTGCACTTCGAAGACGCAGAGGGTGAGGAGGATGAGCCAGCGGTAGAAGCGGCCAAAGTCCATATAGCCTACGAGCCCAAGAACGTAGATGGTGGCTGCGCCGATGCCATAATAAGGCAGAATACCGGAGAGAACACCGCGAGTGACAAAGTCTTTGATAGTCACCGACTTCTTCCAGTTGTTGACGTCGGGACCGAACCTTTCGTAGGCAAAGCGCTTCGCGGCATCTTGCAAGGTCTCGCTCGCAATCTTGAGGTGCATGAACCAATTGGCTGCGTCGCTGTTGTCGCCAGAAGACTTGTCGGGATGATGGATGGCAGCCAGACGGCGGAACCGGGACTTGATGTCTTTGTCGGAGGCATCGAACGGGAGCCTCAGGTCTGCGTAGTAATGTGATTGTTTGCGGAGGTCGTGATCGGCTTCGTAGATGGTATAGAGGAGGTAGAAAGTGACCACCAGGATTTGAATGACTCGACGGTGAGCAGCGTGTCGCGGAGACCCAGGACGAGGCTTAGGATCGCCGGCTCGGATGGTCAGTCCGTAGTAAATGGTCTGTACCCATGAGGTAACGAGCTATAGACAATCAGCGGTGGTCGAGATATGACGTAGCAAAAGCTGATACTTACACCAGGTAGGAAGGTCCAGCCGATGAGAGAAAGATACTGTGTCATTGTGAAATAGTAAATTGCATCGTCAATCCACGAGCGAGGTTGGCGCGTTCGCTGTGGTTAGATGTTGGAGGACACAAAGGCCGATGATGGATGACATGGTGGCAGCCTGAGTGGCAGCGGCAGAGGCAGGGGGCCCAAGCTTCACCGCGATAAGATAAGGCCACAGTTGGTGAAGGCAGCCTGTGACCGTGTTTTCGCGAGTGAGCCTCACTCTGATGAACACAACACTTTGTCAGAGGCTTTGACTTTCACCCTGGGGCTTTTTAGACGTCATGAAGAACATCACTGGGTGATTTGATCGTCACGGCTAGTCCCGAGCTCACGATGTTGATGGTACCAAATTAGTGCCTGGATCAGGCACTTCGGCGACCGCGATGCACCATAAAGTCACTTGCGACCGGGTCATTTGCCCTTGTTAAAGACTTCCTCCATTCAATGAAACCCTCCAGTGGCATTGCTGTAGATGGCACGCTGCAGTGTACTGGCCACTCAAAGGCCCCGACCTCGTCCAGTACGGCACATCCATGGACCTGAAAACCGCCACTTTCCGGAGGGATGCCATCTCTGGCCTATGACTGGACGCTGACACTACACCTGCGATGCGCCAAGCTGGCCATGTTCAATGCAGCGTTTGTAGTCCCTGGTTCAGCATGATATCTGTCTGAAAGATCCAGAGAGTTTTGGGTCTTTCATTGGTATGTCTATCGTGCTAGCGTCTGTGCCCAGGTGTCGGCATCTCCAGTGGGAGGTCTGGGGCCGTACCGTGATGGGCCAGTCGCTCTCAGCTACTTTGACAGCAAGGCAAGAGCCTGGTCCATGGGTAAGACATACTCAAGCTGGCTTTTTGTCAGGCATAATAGGTAAGGGGTATTGATGTATGCCTCAGGGGCAGCAACTATTTATGCTCCTAGAATGACACTGTATGGGCCAGATCCTGCTGGGCCTGCTTCTCGAGTGTGACAACATCATCATGAAGCGACTCATTACTCTTTCAGTAGCTCTGCTCAGCTTGGTCGCTGTAGCCCTGGCGGCTTGCAACGGCCACGAGGAGCTCTGCTCCCGCCGCTACTCCAACATCACCTACCTCGGGTCACACAACAGCGCCTTCGACGGCTTCACACCCTTCCATAACCAATTCGTCTCCGTCACGACACAGCTTGACCTCGGCGTGAGGTTTCTCCAGGCACAGACACAAGAGAAGAAGGGAAATCCGCAAATGTGTCACTCACACTGCTGGGCGCTGGATGAAGGACCACTCGAGGGCTATCTGCAGAAGATCAGCGACTGGCTCGATGAGAATGAGGATGAGGTGGTAACACTGCTTTTGACGAACATTGATGCGATTCCGATGGAGAAATTTGACGACGCATTCAAGAAGACTGGGCTGAAGGATTATGCATACGTGCCTAAGAAAAGGCTCCGCAAAGAAGAATGGCCGACTTTACAAGAGATCATCGATGCTGGGACAAGGCTTGTCGTCTTCATGGGTACGTCCAGTGATGCCACAGATCCTGCAATATTCTGACACCTCAACAGACTACAACATGGACGAGAAGAAAGTTCCTTACATCCTCGACCAATTCAAGTACTTCTGGGAAACACCCTTCGGCGTGACCAATGACGCTTTCCCAACTTGCAAGGTCGATCGGCCGGGCAAAGGCGATCCGAAGAAATTGATGGGCATAATGAACCACATGCTGAACTACAAGGTCCTGGGCATCACGTTCCCGGACATGGACTCGGCGATCAAGACGAACTCGAAAAAGTCGATCAATGCACAAGTGAACAGATGTGTCGAGGAGCACGGAGTGCAGCCCAGTGTGGTGCTGTTGGACTGGATCAATGTCGGGCAGGCGTTTGCGGTGGCCAAAACACTTAATGGACTCTGAAGAATAATACCATCGATCTTCAAACCATACTTGTATTCGTTGCATGCCTCGGCTCTAATTGATCTTCTACTCTCCCCAGCTGACCCCACAGGTTGGAGGCTTGGACTGGACAATTGCCGGAGCGCTTCCCGTGGAGGGAGCGGATCCTGGATCGGCAGTCTTGCCCGCACCCTCTCAGCTATACATCCGTTTCGAACAGACTGCCAATTGACACCCATGAGATCGCTCTGTCGTTCTGATCCTATGATTCATTCACTCCTCTCCATGCGTATACGACAACCGATTGACTAGGTCGAGTGACTTGCATTTCAGACCATAGTGATCACAATCAATTCGGACATGCCATGGCTCCTTTGAGGAACATATCGACCAAGGCATATGTCGTACACGAGAAGGGCGGTCCTTTCGTGTTGACCGATGTGGTACTCGATGGCATCCGGGAAGATGAGGTGCTGGTGGAGATGAGATACACCGGCCTTTGCCACACTGTAAGATCATCTTTACTCTGTGTCTGTCGAGTCCAATCTCATTGAACATATCTAACACTACTGATTTTCTAGGATCTCGTCGTCAAGCAGGGACTTATGCCAGTTGGTGCCTTTCCCGCAGTACTCGGCCACGAAGGCGTCGGCATTGTGAAGGAGGTCGGCAGCCAAGTGCGTGACAGGGACCTTGCCTCCGGCGACATAGTCGTTCTCTCTTTCAACTACTGCAGAGAATGCAGAGCTTGTAAAGCAGAGCGCCTTGGCGCGTGCTCCCGCTGCACGGAGATCAACTTTACAATGACTGCGCGACACGGTCCCGACGCAAGGTCTCCCATCAGCCTGCTCGACGGAACTCCCGTTCACGGCCAGTTCTTCGGACAGTCCTCTCTGAGCAAGATGGCTATCGTGGCGCAAAATTCGGTTGTGAAGATCGAGGCGGACGAGAGAGACTTGCCCTACTTGGCACCTTTGGCTTGCGGCTATCTTACGGGAGCAGGCACCGTAATTAATGTGTTGGATCCGAAGCCGGACCATAAGCTGGCAATCTTGGGTATGGGCGCTGTCGGTCTTGCTGCGTTGATGGCGGCGAAAAGCATCGGGGTTGACAATATCGTGGCCGTGGATCTTGTTGATCAGAAGCTGCAAAAGGCAACGAGGCTTGGGGCGTCTCATACTCTGAACACGAAGACACACCACGATGTCAACGAGGGTATTCGGGCGACCTTTCCAGAAGGTGTTGACATGATCCTCGACACGACTGGAGTGGTGCCATTACTGGAGTCTGGTGTTAGAGCACTCGCGCACGAAGGAACTCTGGCAATGGTCGGCGTTCCACCACCAGCTACGCCTCTGCAGATCGATTCATTGGATTTCCTGACGACGTGCAAGAAGATGATCGGCGTCATTGAGGGCTTTGCAAACCCGCAAAAGGTATGTACTGTCACAGCATCAGGTTGATCGACACTTTTCACGTATGTACTACCTAGGCAGCAGACTAACCTCTTTATGTACCTTAGCTGGTGCCTCATCTTCTGGGTCTCTACAAGCAGGGCCGCTTTCCTGTCGACCAGCTCGCCACAGTCTACGGCACCGAGGACCTTGAGCTGGCTATCGAGGGGCTGAAGTCAGGTGATGTAGGTGCTCACCTTCGAAATGCACTTATTTCATTGAGCAAGAGAGTTTGAATCACTGACGTGGTGTTCAGGTCATCAAGCCGATACTTTCATGGGCAGATTGCTCCTGATGTTCGCACACATTTGGTGGATGCGAGCAGATGCACGTAGTCGAGACAAAAGAGTTCTCGTGGTGTGGGTGTTTCGTTTCATCGCCTTTTCACTGTAGTCAAACCAAGGCCTGTGTCGTTGAAAGGCCGCCATTCCTGCATCAGAGGCTTCTTGAGTCTCATGGTGGTGTCAACGGAAAGTCAGGCAGATTAGGGTCGACTCTAGGTAGCCTCGCATCACTCAACATAAGGCGAGAAGCAAATGAGGTGAGGATCTAGGACATGCGTAGACTTCTTTTGCAATAGCTGGATCCCTTAATGTAGAACAAACTTCAAATTTCCAAGGTTCGGCTGTACCTACAGGAGGTTGCAGGAAGGTGCAGCCTGCTTAGGCGAACAACCCCGCCGCGCGCGTGTTTTGGCTTCACTTCAAGTTGGAATTCCACTCCTCCAGTAACTGCAACCCGACACGCCCTGTGCACTATTGCACGCGTGATCTGGCTAGATTCGAGATTCTTTCGCTTCGACAGGTCAGGCTGTGTGACCACTATGGCCGACCCGCTTAGCACCGCTGCCAGCGTCATCGCGGCGTTGCAGGCCGCTGCCGTAGCGATCCAGTACCTGAAGGACGTCAAGGCGGGCTCAACAGATCGTACACGTCTGCGTGATGAGCTGCGCTGCACTATCCTCGTACTCGAGATGATCAGAGACCGGCTTGAAGATTCGGCTGGTCTAGTTACTGCGGGATCCGCCGCTATGGTGGCTTTGGCCGCACCGGAAGGGCCTCTCGCACTGTTCAAAAAGCTGATAGAAGACATCGTAGCTAAGCTCGCACCACAGGATCGGCTGCGAAAGCTGGCGCAGCCTTTTCGGTGGCCGTTTGACAAGCAGGGTGTTCACGATATGCTAGCGACATTGGAGCGGCTCAAGTCCAGTTTCAATTTGGTCATGCAAAACGAGCTGGCGTAAGTCCACTGGCTGCCGCAATAGCTCATCTCGCCTAACATATGCCAGGGATCAGCTACGACTAACGAGCTTGACTATAAATCAGGTAGCAGGCGGAGTCGGAACTCTGGCAGACGCCCAAGCAGACGAAGAAAGAGAGAAGATCATGACATGGATAACATCGTCCTATTTCAACTCCAAACACGCTGAAACACTCTCAGGAGCACAACCAGGCACTGGACAATGGTTTCTGAACGACGACAGACTTGCTGGTTGGCTAGATTCGGCACCGGGTGATCTGCAAGTACTCTGGTGCCCAGGTATACGTATGGATGCCTCTGGATCTTACCTTGCTGTCAAAACTGACTTTCTGCTGCAGCTGGTGCTGGTAAGACCACAATCGCGTTAGTTCCATCTCGAGCTTTGGCTTTCATCTTCCCAGCTAACCTGAAAATACTAGATCACTGGTGATTGACAGCCTCGAGACACGTCTATCTGGTCACTCGGGTGAGGTGCTCGCATTCATTTTCTGTGACTACAACAACAGAGCATCCCAGTCTCCGCTCCTTCTGCTTCGCAGCATCCTTGGACAAGTGCTGCGCCGAATAGATGGCTTGCCCCAAGAAGTGAGAGCCATCTATGATCTACACAAAAAGTACGACACGCAGCCGTCGCAAGAGCAGATCATCGATCTTCTTGGTCGCGTCCTTGTTCGATTCGAAAAGTTATACATCGTTGTCGACGCCCTGGATGAGTGCTCCGAGTCGGAATCGATTACGTTGAGTCTGCTCTCGAGCATCCTTCAGCTTGGCAATAAAGTTCAACTCTTGTGCACTTCTCGCTTCTCCAGTACGTTTGACACTTTCTTCGAGAAAGCTGCGAGGCTCGAGATCTCTGCGCGGGCAGAAGACGTCCGACTATACGTCGAAACCCAAATTCCCCTTCAGTCAAGGCTCTCAAAACATGCTCGAGCCGATCCAAAACTCAAGGAAGAGGTCGTCAATGCAATTGCAGACGAGTCTCAAGGCATGTACGTAGGCGCACCATCGCTGCGAGAACCAGCTTCCCTTCATGTATACTCAGGCTGAGAGACCATCTTAGGTTTCTCTTAGCAGCGCTACATTTCGAATCCCTTTCGCAGAAAATCAGCCGCAAGGAGGTTCGAGCCTCTCTTCGGACGCTGCCAAAGACGCTTGACGCAACTTACGAGCAAGCTCTCGTAAAGATTCTCAATCAAAGCGGTGGCGATGGCGAGCTGGCCGAGACAGTCCTGTTTTGGGTGATATGCGCAAGAGCTCCGCTCAGTGTCAGTGCACTCCAGCATATGTACGCAACGAGATCTCTGGACACAGGCGATGCACTGGAAGAAGATGATCTGCCGGATGACGAGATACTTACAAGTCTGTTTGGTGGGTTGTTATCCATTGATCGCGAATTCGAATCTGTCCGCATTGTTCATTACACTGCGCAGCAATATTTCTTGCAGGCTCACCAAGACAAGGTACAGAGGGCAAGATTGGAGATGACGGAGCTGAGTCTGGCGTACCTTACCTTGCCGAATTTCGCAGGCGGCGCTTCGAAATCGGATGCAGACATGACGGCGCGCCTGAGGAATTTCGCCTTTCTAGAGTATGCGGCTCATCATTGGGGCAGTGAAGGAGCCGATGTGGCCTTTGGGGATATGTGGACGCAGTTGGATGAGTTTGTCGCCAACCAGGACGCTATCAGCGCTACCAGTCAAATCTGGAGCCTTCCACAATTCAGATACAGCCATTGGAGCCAAGATATCCCAGGTAATGTCCCTGCCCTGGTTATCGTCAGTTGCTTTGAGCTCCCCCAAGCCATTCGCAGGTTGGCGGCTCAAGCACACGACCTTGAGGGAAAGGGCACTGATGGCGAAACACCCTTGATCAGAGCTGCATCTCTCGGTCATGGTGGTAATGTGTCAGCCCTTCTCGAACTCGGCGCAAACGTGGACGCGACAGACTCCAACGGTGAAACGGCTCTGGAGCGAGCTGCCAGCGAGGGACACATCTCTGTTGTAGAAAAGCTTCTTCGAGGCGGTGCCAACGTCAACGCCAAAGCCGCAGCCAGCTGGACAGCGCTTATGTCTGCTGTTTCAAGTGGCAGCATCGAGGTTGTACGCCTCCTAGTCGAAGCGAACGCCGACCTAGCAGCACAGACAGACTGGGGAGATTCAGCACTGAGCATCGCAATGCGCAATGGGCAAGAGTCAATTGCCACCTTTCTCGCTGATCGCGGAGCCATCATGCCTGACAGTAGAAGCGGACGGCGCGCCTCCGTGGTGGCTGCACGAAAGGGCTTGAGGGCGCTCGTGCGGCGGCTGACCACCGCGTACGAGGCTGTGGCAAGGGAGGGTCTACAGCGTCAAGATCCTGCCCGCGGAGGCGAGCTGGCCTTTATTGCCGAGCTGCCTGATGAGCAAGATGCGCTTGATGAGTCTGCGCTTTCGCCTCTTGTTCCCCCATACGGAGCTACGCACCTCAGTGAAATTCTCGACGACATGGACTACACCCGCGGATTCTCGAGGAAGTACGATCTGTTGGATAAACTGGGAAAGGGGCACTTTGCCGAGGTGTTTCTATGCAGGAGTCGAGTGTCTGGCCTTCGGTTCGCTGTTAAGATCTTCAAGACGACTGGGGCCAACCAAGGGGGCAAACTCGAGGGAATCAGACAAGAAGTGCGTTCTTTGTCAGCGCTTCGTCATGCCAACATGATAAACATCATCGATGTGATTGTCCAAGATTCTATGGACGAACTTTTCCTGGTGCTGGAACTTGCGCCGGAGGGCGAACTATTTGATTACATCGTGGCGAAACAGAAGCTTTCAGAGACCGAATCCCGCAGGCTTTTCGCGCAGCTGTTCTCAGTGCTCGCGTACATGGTAAGTTGTCACTTATGCCAATTTCTTTACGTAGGCTGCTCCTGCACCAGTTACTTGGTTTGAGGCTGTATCACTGCCATCGACGAAACTTTAGTTAACATAACTCTCAGCACGAAAGGGGCTGGGTGCATCGCGATATCAAACCGGAGAACATCTTACTCATAGACCAAGGTCTTAACATTAAGATCGCGGACTTTGGTCTTGCATCGAAACTGGAGTCAGAGGTTAACGAAGGCCTCGCTACGACACTTTGTGGCACCCCAAGCTGTGAGTCTCCCCTTTGACTATACATCAGGTGTCCCCCCAAGCTTTACGCTGATAAAGCCTGCGCATGGGCTGTAAACAGATGTCGCGCCAGAAGTCCTAGTTGAAAGCAGGCTGCGCAAGTACAGCAAGTCAATAGATATTTGGGCAGCCGGTGTGGTGCTCTACATCTGCCTGTGCGGGTTTCCCCCCTTCTCAGACGAGCTATACTCGAGGGAATACCCCTACACCCTCTCGCAACAGATCAAAGATGGGAGATTCGACTATCCGTCGCCATACTGGGACGAGGTTGGGGACCCGGCGCTGGATCTGATCGATTGTATGCTTGTTGTCGACGCAGCCAAGAGGTTCACGGCCACGCAGTGCTTGGAGCATCCTTGGATGAATCCACCTGAGAGTGGTGCCTAAGTTAAGAGCCAACGGCACTTGGGTCATGGCCGGTCATCCCACTGACAATGGCTTTCGCCGTGAGGAGTGGATTCGGATCGTGTCGTCGATATTGCCATGGACAGGCTCGGCATCCGTAACGAGATAGAGAGAGATGCAGGAATGAGGCTGAGTCGGCCATCTGAACATTTAGCGTTCAAGTCAAGCAATTGACCAAGACAGCATGTCTCGCGCTACCGCGACCAAGTGCGAATCAGGGTTCGCGATTAGTGATTGCTACCCCTGATTCGGCGGGGCGCCCCTTCAATGCCAACCGGGTTGGAGATTGGACCGTTGGAACAAAAGACAAGCTCGGGGCTTGGAGTCGTGCGAAGGACGCAGGTACCCCAGCCAGGGATGCGCTGTGGGATCTGCACCGTCAAACCCTGGCGCGGGTACCTCCAGCACTAACCGTGACGCGTAGCAGTGCATTTGGCTGCATTTCAGTCCGGCAGCCTCTCAGCTGCTCCTCGTGTTCGACTATTGGCGTTGGGCAAAGGGGTTCAGGCCCGGCAGTCATTCGTTCATCCATTCGTTCATTCTCCCCTTCCACCCGTGGCTTTTCCCCTCCAGCTGAGAAGTCGGTCGATTCAGCCATTTGTTATCGTAGGGCATCACTCGGTTTTGGATGTAGGCATTGCACCCAGTCCCCTACGCTTCTTCTCTGCCTCTCAGTGCTCCAGCTTCACCAGCTTGCTCGACCCTCGAATCTTCATGTGGAGCGACAACAAAGGGCTATAACATGCTCCTGCGCAATCTCGCCCTCGCGGCGGCTGCAGGTTTGTTCCCCTGCTCCCATCTCAATTCAGATCGCACACGATGACTAGCCATCTCGAGAGCCCGATCTTTTTTGCTGACCAGCTCTTCTACTAGTCTTCGCTCCAGCCCGCGCAAAGGACGACGACCAAGGCCAATCCGTCTTCGTCACCGACGACAAGGCCCTCGCTTTCGCCTTCACCGTCCCCTCCGAGAACAATGTCGACCTCGCCTTCTCTCTCCGCGTCAAGCGCTCCTACTCCTGGGGCGCCATAGGCCTTGGATCCGACGACATGCCTGGCGCCCTTTACTTCATCATTTATGAGAACGCAGACCGCGACAACGTCACTCTCTCCCCTCGCGTCACATATAAGAACGTCGAGCCCTACTACTTCGATGAGCCCGAGTTTGAGGTCCTGCCAGGGACGGGGGTCGACGATGACTACATGACGTACACGGCGAGGTGCAAGAGCCACTGCAGGAGCTGGCCGGCTCATGGTGGTGCTGGTGGCACGATCGACGTCAGCCACTCGGACCAGAAGGTCATCTACGCCCTGGGCCCGAAGGAAGGTTTCGCGAGTGACAAGCTCGACCAGGCTCTCAAAATGCATAGCCGGTACGGTCGGTTCAGCCTGAACATGAAGCGCACGCGCGACGTCAACGAGGACCCTGTCATCAAGGACGACACAGTCACGGATGGAGCGACAGCTGAATTCTCCAAAAGCGGTGTGTCAGACGCAAAATCTACCGCACACGCTGTGCTCATGACCCTTGGCATCGTCGCGCTCATGCCCTTGGGTGCGTTGATGCTGAGGCTCGGTGGATGGGTGAGGGCCCACGCGCTGAACCAGACCGTGGCTATGATCTTTGTCCTGGCTGGCTTCGGTCTCGGTGTCGCGACCAGCTTCAACTATCAGAGGGTGAGTGGATGATCGTGGGTCCCTGCTGAAGAAGCAGAACATACTGATCGTTCGATAGTCCCTCTCATTCAAGTCCTACCACCAGATTATCGGCATCGTTGTGGTGGCTTTCATCATTGCGCAGTTCACCATCGGCTTCCTGCACCACAAGAAGTTCAAGGACACGCAGAATCCAACCATTTACGGCAAGATTCACGTCTGGCTCGGACGCATTATCTTGTTCTTTGGTATCATGAACGCATTCTTGTACGTTCTCTCGCGTTCTTTATTTCGAAGACTTGTTGCTGACTCGTGTAGTGGTCTGACATTCGCTCTCAACCGCCGCTACGGCATGATTCTCGCCGCTCTCCTCATCTTCGTTTTGTTTGTCCTCTTCGCAGTGACGTTCGGTCGTCGCTGGTTTACGAACCAACGCCGCGCGCCCCTCGATGCCGGCCACCAACCGTACGGACACTCCCAACCGTGGCGTCAGCCTCCTCCGCCGGGCGCTGCCGGCGCAGGAATGTACGGCGGCGAGGCTCCTCCTGGGTACGAGCCGCCATCACAGCAAGATCGCATCGGCCTTCGGCCTGTGTCGCCAGGGCCCCCTTCGCCTTGGAGGAGCAACGCGGAGCGCAAGGACGACGACGATATGCCGAACCTGGGAAGCGCTCAGACACCAAGAGAGTTCACCTGAGAAGGCTATGTAACAACAACAAAAACACAATGGCGTTTGGACGGTGCATGATCGGCGGATTGGTTTCAGGATTGGGTTCGCTCAGGGAGGGCCGGGTACTGTAGGGCACAGCGTTCTTCTCGTTCATAATGATGTTCATAGTTTCTCTTTCAGTCTTCGACGTCGCCTTCTAGCCACACCTCGTGCCCGTCGCCCTCACGCACGCCCAAACTGGCAAGACAAGCCAGCATAGCCATACCACTCATACACCAGAATACAGTCCCGACAACCCCGTGGTCAAGCCCGTAGCCATACACGAATCCGCTGGCTATGGGCCCGATGGTGCGAGCCAGACTGCTCACGCTCTGTGCAACACCATGGACGGTGCCAAGGACGCTGGGATGGGGACAGCAGTTGTTGACGAGGATATTTTGGCCAGGCAGGGCGAACGTTCGACCTGTGACTGCGAAGAACAGAACACCGACGATGCCAAGCCAAAGCAAAGCGCCAGTCTTGCCAGCTGGTGGGTCAGATGTGCTGGGTACGATGGATAGGAACGGTACCAGGATATAGGCGATTGGGAAGCAGAGGAGGGAGAGTCGCCAGGACAGCACGGTTCCTAGTCGGTGTGAAATGGGCGGGTACAAGCATAATTGCATGGTAATGCCAATAACGCCCAGGATAGCGGTCGCCACGCCGACTGTAGCTGGCTTCATACCGATACCGCCGGTGAAGTGGAAGGGCAGGGAGACACTGTGCTTCGACTTTACCGGGTCGTGCACGGGGGTCGAGAGGAAAACGAACCAGAGCGAGTTGAATGAGCCGACGCACAATGCCAACAGAAAGTGTGCAACAAGAGTCATCGTGACATTGCGGGTGAAGATCCGGCGGAAAGCGAGCCGTTGGGTGAAGCGTTTTTTGACGGTGGGCTTTACTGGTTCGGAGCGTAACTCGACGTCGTCGGTTTCGTTCTCGGTGGCTGGAACAGCCTCATACCCTGAATTCGAGTTCGAGGAGCGGCGGAATGCGCGGACCAAGAGGCGTCCGATTCTCAGGCCCAGGTCGGGAGGGCCATCGCGGACCGAGTCGAGTGTTTCCTCCAGACCAAGCCAGACGGCCAGGAAGGAGCATGACAGGAAGAAAAAGCTGACGAGGTTCGGCGTGGCGTAAGGGTAGGATTTGAAGAACGCGACGTCGCCGAAGGCAGATGGATAGCTGCCGGCCGGGTCGGAGAGGAGTCCACCAAGAACGGGGCCGACGATGACGCCGATGTTGAATGTCATGGGTAAGAGGAGGAATGCTCGGGATTGGTACTTCTTCTCGCGGATAATCTCGCTGATCCTTCGAACTGTCAGCCCCCCCATGCCGAACGTAGACAGAAAATGCCCAAGTAGACACTCACATTGTACGCATCACCCCCACGTTGCCGTTCGTGATGCCACCCAACGTCCGAAAGCACAACGCTTGCCAGAATGAAGTCGAGAACCCGAAGCCGAGACACGAAATGGCTGTTCCACTGAGGCCAATGAGGATGACGGTCTTGCGTCCCGCTCTTGGGCTATCAGCCACGCGACCCCAGAGCATAGCAGTCAAGAACTGGGCGGCCGTGAAGGAGGCAGTGAGAGTGCCGGCCTGAACGGAGATGGTGGCGTCTGGCAGAGACTCGTCGAACCACTTCAGCTGGTAGAAGAGGTAGGACTTGGCCGGGTCAGTTGCTACCGTCCATGAACCTTGGGGTATCGTGGCATACCTGTAGAGACGTTTGAGTGAGAGGCTCGCTTAGACGCGCCAATGTGAGGATCAGGAGCTGGTCTCGTCGTGGAAGATCTCGCCAGGCGATGGGTTTGGATTTGGCGGCTTGTGATGCTGCACCCTCTTCTTCATCCAAATTCGCCGCTTCTGCTGCTGCGAGCGCGTTTTCAGTTGAAGTTACGACATCCCGTCCCTGCCTCCCGCCTTGTTCTCCTGCCGTCAACCCTTGTCTCTCATTTTGGTCTGTAGAGTCGATCGCGTCATGTCTCATCGAGTGCTTGTCCTTGGAGGGGCGTGGGCGCTGGGGAAGGAAGGCAGAGGGTCGTCACCACGAGGAATTCACGAGAGGACGAAACAAGATTTTTGGAACATCCATGATGTCTGCACACGTACAAGGTCAGTCAGCCGAGGATAGAAAGCTCCAACACCAATTCGCTGTTCGGCGCTGAGGTCGGAGGATCGGCCAAGATGCGTAGGTGGTGGGGGTGGAGAAAAACCAACAGTGGGGTACCTCCGCCAGCGAAAGCGGATTGAAGCCGCCGGTGAGAAGTCAACAATTTTCAGCGGTGAAGAGCTTCGTATGGTTCATCATTGGATCCCTTTATGGTTGCATGTTATAAATGTGGTAACTGAGATCGTTGAACTTTCTAAACTGATCATTCTGGTTGCGGACCCTTGTACTTTTGGCAGGTTCGAGTTTGAGGGGATCGGGGATCACCCATCCAACATATAAACAATTGCATGTGTGGCGATGACACGGGACTTTTCCAGGAGAATAACCGAGAAGAGGGTTCTCGATCCCAATAGAAGATAAGATAGCCCCAGACATTCGAATATTTGCCACTGATTCCTCGGGCAGCGACAAGAAGTGTATCATATGGATTTCGAAAGGGTTTCCAAGGGCCAGTGCCGTCTAGGGTAGCATCTCATGACGACGATGGCCGAAGCGGAGGTGGATCACGAACTCAGATGCCGTTGAAGACCCAAAATCGGCGTCTGGGCTGTACTGGACCTTAGGTAGCCCACATTTCCGTGAGAGCATTCAAGAGTAATTGCCTCTTGCCTCTCGACAGGCCGCTTGCGAGACCCTGCCTTGCTGCTTCAGCGTGCTGCCTGGGGAATTATAGCAGTTACATCGAGTCTTAACTTTCGTCACGCATCACGCCATCATGATCACGCTTCAGACGGAACACATCCGGGTCGTCGCCGAACCATTGACCCAGGCCGCATTCGCGCCGTTTGGCGACGTCGTCGCGAACCCTCGTCCAGATGTTCTACCCGCATCATATGATGCTCACTCCCAATCCCTCCCGAAGACTGCCGTATCGGCGAACCAGGGTTCGGCCATTCAATACCGCAGCGCAAGCAGGATAAGGAATCTGCTGCATCAGGCGCCGAGCCGCAAGTCGGAGCCGATCATGAGCGTCTTCGTCTGTGGGGCGAGACCGCTTGCAAGGTCAACCGAGGGTGAAGAGACATTCACCGTCAGTGTGATGGAAAGACATCCGTTCACAACGCAGACATTCACACCCATCGCCTCGTCTGCATCTTCTTACCTAGTCGTCGTGGCGCCCAGTCTTCAACCAAGCGAGCAGGACGAGGGCCTACCCGTCCCCAACGGCGAGGGTCTCCCAGGCAGAGGCTTACCAGATGTTCGCAATCTGAGAGCCTTCATCGCCACGAACAAGCAAGCGGTGACCTACGGCGCCGGCACGTGGCACTCGCCCATGGTGGTGCTGGGAGCCGAGGGTACGACGCTGGACTTTGTCGTGTCGCAGTTTGCGAGCGGCGAGGCAGACGAGGACTGCCAGCTGGTGGAGTTTTCAAAAGACCCCATCGTGAGGATGCGAAGGAGATTGGAAAGGCTGTAGTTGCGTACTTGGGACGCGTGGCGGCAAGGATTTAGATTGTCCTGGTGGAATTCGACGGTGAAGGTGGACGGGGGGCATCATCAGCTGGGTGGATAATTTACTCGCTCAGCCACGTTTCGCAACCTCAAGACAGACTCGCTCAACATTCCTCAACTGGGATATTTCTACCATCTAAATAGCGGCACGAGCAAACATAAATATCAATTGGGAAGTGAACCACGGATTTGTTGCAGTAAAGCAATCGACACCATGGCCTCATCCGACGCTCGCAACAAGCTCGAGGATCTGTCTGGCATCGTCCTTCAGCCGGGCGAGAACCCTTATGCCGCCTTCATCAAGGCATGCAACGACGATCCTGTACGTTGTGTCTGTTGTGCTTTGATAGAAGGTTTCTGACAACTTCAGGCCGAAATTCGCGCGTTGTACGCGGCGCACAGAACGAAGCGCAATGCTCAACAGCGGGAGAAGTTCCTGTCACCAGACTACAAGGAGCTGGTCATTGACCAGCATCTGCTCCGACTTGAGACGCAGCCTGGCTTTGTCGATGAGCGAAACTGCATGGTTTTCTGGGCCAGACCTTCAGAGAAGGTGATTCAACTCGCGGCCAAGGTGCAGGCAATGCTTCAGGACGCAGCACGCAGTGAGTACGCTATCCTCGCCGAGGGCAATTGGGTTGATAAGTTTAGGTATTTGGTTGATGCCGACGCATCGTATGCATATGACGACCCTGGAGGTGGCTTTCTCGAAGACGCCAGAAGAGATCTCGGCTCTCGTCGACCAGCTCCGGCCAGCTCTGCCAGAGATCACGTCCTACCTTTACGGGCATAGGTCGCGTCTGGTGAAGCCGATGGTTTCCTACGATTTGTCGGCCTTCGCACTCTCCTTCGAGCCTGTCGCTGAAGAGGCATACACGTACCACCACGTTCGCCGTGACGTCTTTGATCTGGTAAAGAAGGCAGGCATCGAGGTCGGTTCACGCTACCAGGTCCCAAGTGCACACATCACACTCGGTCGGTACCTGGGAGAGACTGATCACGACACACCCGAGAAGCGGGAACAGTGGATTCACAAGATTGACGAGATTAATGCCTGGCTCGAGAGGGAGACGATCGAGTGGGCGGTAGGCGAGGAACGAGGTCTTGATGCACGAGCCGGAGCCCTGTGGTACGGTGGTGGCCGAACCATCCTCCTCGGCGAGGGTTTTTGATCAACGTATTGAGTTCATATAATTGAAGCTGAAGTTGACAACCGTACTGGTGACGCCGAATGGAATTGATGTCTGCCTGACAGGTATCCCTAGAACCGTCTCAATCCTCAAATGCCATTGCCAAATCCATCCCTTAGAACACCAGAGCCGCACCCTTTGTCTTCTTGTCACCACTGTTTTCGTCAGTACTCTACGCTCGCCAGTCAGACTCGAGGAGACATACCCGAGCTCGAAGTGCTTGCAGCGCTTCAGTGCGAGCTGCGCCTTGGTCTTGCACTTGACGCACTCCAACCGCAGGACGACCTTCTTGGTGGTCTTGGCCTTCTTGTGGAAGACGGGCTTGGTCTGACCACCGTAACCGGACTGCTTGCGGTCGTAACGGCGCTTACCCTGGGCGTAGAGGGAAGCCTTGCCGGCCTTGTACTGAGTGACCTTGTGCTGGGTGTGCTTGCGGCACTCCTTGCCCTTGCAGTAGGTGTTGCGGGTTTTCGGGATGTTGACCTGATTTGTTAGCCGGCGATCGATCGAGGGAGAGAAAACGTGTTTGAGGATCGAGGAGGGGTCTGGTGGTGAACGAAGTTTTGACTTGAAAGTTCGAGGATGGGCAGGCGATCGAGCAGAAGTTTCGAAGAGAATGTTGAACGAGTCGCCGTGACGGCACCCGCGAGGAAACCAGATATGACCTGGAGGCTGTATGCAACTTTTCGTACGCATCGAGGTTTCGTAGGTGTTCTCGCGGTCGTTCGTCATGAGGCTCGATCTTCGTTTTCGTCGCAAACTTCGCCCGGTCGCCCATTGCCCATCATTTCGAAACTCCCTCGTTCAAATGCAAAGCACCATGTGTTCAGGATCGCATCGGGAGCAGCCAGACTTACCATCTTGCCGGTATTGGTGATGCCGCTGGTTGTTTGGTGATGCGGAGTTCCCGTTGTCGTTGCGAAAATTGATTTCGGGTTTGTGGGCGGGTAGGGTCAAGGCTAGTGGACGTGGTTGTGGCTGAAGAAGATGAGTCATCAGCCACGGACGCAGGTGGGCTGTGGCGCACGGCTTAACTTAGGAGCTTCCACGAAGGGGGAGCTTCGGACCCCACCAACTTGACACCATCGCAACATCGACAACAAGACCGCCCGCCATGGACCCCTATTCCGCCGAAGGAGAGCTCGTCAACATCTCCAACCACTTCTTCCAGGGCCAGTGGCAGGAGGTTGTTGACTTTGACACCTCCGCCTTCTCTGCCGACAATGCCCTCCCCGCCCGTGTGCTCGTCCTCCGTGCTCGTCTCGCTCTCGGTCAGGCTAAGGACGTACTCGCCGAGGTGAAGGGTGCCGAGGAGCCCGATCTCAAGGCTATCGCTGCTCTTGCGGAATTTCAGTTGGGCAAAGACTTGACCGCGACAATTGAGGCCCTGCCGTCCGACAACCTGACAGTGCAGATCGTAGGAGGAACGCTGCTTCAAGCGGCCGGCAAGTCTGAGGAAGCCATCGCTCTGTTGACGCAACATCAAGGAAGCCGTATGTCTTTCTTTTTCGTGGTACGAAAAGTGGCTAATTCTTGTAGTCGAGGCTGTTGCCATCATCGTCCAGATCCACCTCCTGCAGAACCGAATCGACCTCGCACTGAAAGAAGTCACCGCCGCTCGCAAGTGGGCACAAGACAGCCTTCTCGTCAACTTGGCCGAGTCATGGGTCGGTCTTCGCCAAGGCGGCGACAAGTACCAGCAGGCGTTCTACGTCTTCGAGGAGCTCGCCCAAGCACCCTCAACATCATCAGTCTGGAGTCTCGTATCACAAGCGGTTTGCGAGCTGCATCTCGGCCGCCTGGAGGAGGCGCAGGCTGCGCTGGATCAGATCAAGGACCCGAACGCGGAGGCCATTGCCAACAAGCTGGTTCTGGCTACTGTGGCCGGCAATGACGCGTCGGAGCTCACAGAGTACGTACATGCACACGCAGCAGGGTTGGGCTATACTAACGGTTCACAGGGAACTCAAGAAGGTGGACCCGAAGCATCAATTGCTGGTTGATATCGCGGAGAAGGATGCCTTGTTTGATAAGGCGGCGGCGAAGTATGCGCCTAAGGTGGCGGCGTGATGTACGAATTATGATGACTAATTGACGACGATGCCTCCGAGCCGTGCCATGACTGACCGCGTGAGAGCCATTCCGTAGAACATGCAGTTAGGGATGGCATGATCAGTAGTAGAATATGCCGAAGGGTATGGTGAGGAATGATCAAAATATGTAGTAGAACATGGTGAGAAACGAGCAGGAAATGTAGCAGAATATGCAGCAGCATATGCTGTGCAAGAAGCAAAATATATAGTAAAATATACAGAAAAAGAAGCAGAATATGAAGTAGAGTATACCGCAGGATATAAGATGGTAGGAGCAGGATATGGAGTTACAATAGCGAAATGTGTGATAAAATACGTTGGAGAATATGTAGTGGAGCATGAGGCAGTATGGGTGTAGCAACGTTACGAGCTCCGAACAAGTACGCGGAGAAGGAAGAGAAGTTACGAAAGAGCAAGGGACAACAACTCGTAACAACAGCAGACGTCAATTTAGACGTTTTATAATAGTCGTCATGTGAAAATATTCCCTAGTCTTCGAGTGATGCTGGTGAAGCTGCTCTGTGGGTAGCAACAACCCTGAGTAGGCGCAAGATGCCTCTTTACGTGTCACGACAATAAAAGTGGTTAAATAACAATGGCCAATTGCTCAGAACTCCTATCATTGTCTCCTGCTTCACAACAATTGGTAGACGAGTAATTACCTCCCGTTGTGGCTACATTAGACAGTAAAGCACCTGGTATTGTAAGTTATACTAACCCTGATAGGTAGCACCTGCTCTTCGATGCTAGCAGTGTCATCGGATCGCAGAGCTAGGTTGGAAGAACTTGATAGTACAGCGCAGTACTAGACATGGCTTCACCATTTTTGATCTCGTGATTGCCCAATCGCGGCGATCATTCTTTCCCTCTTCCAATCTTCACCTGAAGCAAGTGCTATGTTAGGTTAACACTGCTTTCTGTTGATGAGTGGTAGGGCGCCCACTTTAGGACTAGCGCCACATAGCCCCGCACCGGTACAGTGGTTTCGGGACGCGGAGTGGGTCCAGCCCCCACTCACATCAAAACACCGCGCCTGAGTGAAAACACGTCGTCAATGCGCTACATACCTAGTGTTCAATAAGATCGGCCCTCGTCAACAAAGCTCAGATAGCTAGCTTATGTAGTATAATGGTCAGTACACCTCGTTGTGGTCACGTGACCGCGATGAGCGGAGCAAATCCGAGGAGATCCATGTTCGATTCATGGCATAAGCAATTTTCTTTTTGCATTTTGCCGTCATGGCGGATTGTAAGTCCTTGAAGTTGCTAGGATTCAGTGGATATTGTTCTTCACTTGCTGTGATTGAAGGGCACCTGCAGTGCTGTTGAATTAGTGCTATACTCAATGGTGCTGCGTCCGAAAGAGAGCAAGTGAAGATATCACAAGACTGGTGTATTATCAACACCTCGCCTTGCTTAAAGCCTAGTATTCGCTAAATGAAGTTTGGATTTCGATATCAGTAGATATTCTCGTGTAAGAAAAGGCCCCGGTTATTGCCACCGAGTGGTTGCTGTCAATCGCGATTTGATCGTCATAGTGTCACTGTTGCCTCATCCTCTGACATCCTACGCGGAGCGATCCTCCGAGACCCTCACAACCAGCCTTGCACCAGCGCATGCCAACACAAGTGCGGGCGACCAGATCTGCTACTAATAACACTTCTCATTAGCGCCAATATACATTTATTCCGACGATAAGTTTCAGAATCGCAGTCGGGAGCAATGTCGGACGAACCAGCGGCCCCTCGGACTCGCCCATTTCGTCGTCTAGCGCCATCGACTGCCCTTGAACCGCAACTGAATTACACGCTACTCGAGTCCCGCCAGCCATATGCCCTTCCGAAGCGAAGGAATGTAGTAGCCACAGCATGTGAGAACTGTCGCAAGTCCAAGGCCAAGGTTAGATATCGACACGCGCTCCAAATGAGAGACTGATTTTTGTGGACAGTGTTCCGGGGACAGACCAGAGTGTGCGCGCTGCTCGCGCCAACAACTATCGTGCGCGTACGCCGCACAGCCTGGAGAGAGACCATCCAAAGCCTTGAAACGTGAACATGCCGAACTAAAGACGCGGGAAGCCAGCCAGGCCAAGGTCCTTGAACTTTTGGCTGCGCTGCCTGAGGCCGAGGCCCAACATGTCCTGGGGAAAATCAGGGCTGGGACACCTGCCGAGATGATATGCAAACAGATCACCGCAGGAGATGCTCTCATGCAGCTTGCTGTTATACCCGACAGTCGATTTCGGTACAAGTTGCTGCACCAAGCTGAGATGCCGAGGGAATATGTCCATGATAACCCGTATCTGGATACCCTACTATACCAAAGCGCCTCCCTCTACACACTGGATGAGAAACCAGCAAATCTGCCGTCGTCAGTCTTTAGTGATGGCGCCGAACTGTCAGGCGGACATCACCACGAGACTGCCTATCTCATGCCTTTTCACGCGGCAGTCGTCGTCGATCCGCTTCTCAGCGATGCACGGCCGTCTCGCTGGACAGCTGTCTGCAAAAACGATGTATTCCTCAGGGACCTGCTCAGCGTCTGGCTTCGTTGCGAGTATTCATTCACCTCTGCGTTTCAAAAGGACTATTTCTTCGAAGACATGGCCGCCATGCGAACCGATTTCTGTTCTGAGCTGCTTGTCAATTCAGTACTCGCATACTGCTGCGTAAGCCCCCATTCCCCAGGGGCCTAGTACCCTGTGTTAATCACCTGTATCAGGTCTGTCATGCAGACTTGGTAGACCGTGCTGAGTACTGGAACCCTCGATCAATGGCGTACCGCTTCTTGGCGGAAGCTAAGCGTCTGTGGGAGCTTGAGGCTAGCGAGCCTCGCATCACCACTATCCAGGCCGGTATCGTCTTCACCGTCTTTCATAATCTGTGCGGACTAGATAGGATTGGGCAGGCATATAGGATCAACGCCGTTTCGCTTGCCAAACAGCTTAATCTGTTCGATAGGCCCATGTCTGGGCCCTCGGAAAGGGTTCGCAACGGCAAGCTCTTTACCGCATGGATGATGTACAAATGGGAAGCGTGGGTGTCCTCCGGTGCTGTGTTCAGTTCACATTTCAACTAACTAGAGAGTCAGACTCACAGCCTTTTCATTTCAACAACCTCCTCTGCTCACTAAGCCTCCGGTTGAGCCTCTGCCGGATCCCGCGATACACTCTCATTGGTATGGCGAAATCTGGCTGAAGTACCCGTCGAGCCAAGTACTCGTGCCGTTTCATTTCGGCTACCTCTTTGAAGCGAGGAGCAGGTTGCGGATAGTCATGGCGAAGTTCTGCAACATGGCGTATGCAAGAGGTGTAGCCGTGCAACCTAATGTAGCTTATGAGTTCTACGCGGACTTGAGGACATGGTATGAGACCTTGCCTGGCCCTCTGGTGGCACAGAAGATCTGTTTTCCTGCTCAGCTGCAGCTTCAGTAAGTCCGGGACAATAGTCTCCACCCACACCGCTGATCAAGCACCTCTCTGGGTTCGGCGACCTCGACTAATACATAGAAGCCTTTATCTGCACCATCTAACTCTTGCAATATTCGAACCCTTGTTGAAAGCAGAGCTCGGCCCCGCCTCTGCTCATCTTCTGGCTCCCCAGGAGGCTGTGAACGAAGCTATGCGAAGGCTACAAACGCTGGTTCGGTTGTACTACATCCGACATGGCTTTGAGGCAATGGACCTGTTCATTGTTATTCCGCTCATTTACCTCGGCATCAAGTGTGTCGACAGCATCAACGATGATACTCCAGTCCACGAACTGGAACTTATGCGATCTACGTTGATGCTAGTTGTCAACGGACTTTACCACCAGAGACGGAATCATTATCTTTCAGAGGCCCTGTACCGGGTGGTCAGGGGCCGCATGCGGCCACAGGAGTGGAGGCTCGTCAAGGAGGCCCTAGAGCTACCGCACGATGAGGACGAAGGGAAACACTTACTAAAGCAGGCTATACGGAGCCAGTGGCCAGTCAGCGTTGTGAAAAGGAAGGAAGATTTGGATGGCCACATATTGGCCAATCTTGTGGACGAATTGAGTGTCGACGAGAGCTCTTTGTAATTTCACAAAGTTCTGTCACCATGTACGGCCCCATCTCAGCTCATTGTTATGTACTTAATAGTAATTAGTGAGATACTCATGTAGCAGACTCAGGTATGAAAGATACAGTCATTCCACTCCGGAGCCACGTCGATCTTTACGCAGCTCTTTCTCGTTCACCCGCAGTCGTTTCGCCATTGTCAGCCATCCCTAAAGTTACAGGTTCCTGTAGATCTAAGGTTGGCCAGTGCGTAGATCTTGTGGCTGGAGGAAATGCTGATATGCTACCAAGTTGGTCCAGGGGTTGTGGGGCTTCAAAGCTTCCCCATGGATCAGCCATTGCGAGGTCAGTGTAACCAAGAGAGCTAGAGTTTTGCCAAGGGTTCATCAGGGATGAAGGCGGAGGCTCGTGGTTGGAGTGGGTAGAAATAGAGTTGTCCAAGCATGAGGCTTCTGACGAGCTTATTGTTGCAGACGGCCACGCGAGATCAGGCACTTGACTGGGCATGACATCCTTCGAGACTGCCCGGTAAGGAGCTGGCGCTTTGGGAACATTGCCTTGGCTTGCAGTTGCCAATGTGTCGTTGATGAGCATGCCGTTGGCCGTGTTGGCGGCTGTGAGCTGAGGGAGCTTGTCGTATGTGTCCTCAATACCATGTTGCTTCAGGTGCTCAAGAACGTGATCTCCAACGTTGTGGTCGCTGATTGCGTCTAAGATACGATCACGGCGACGTATTGACTCGGTGTAAACTTCGACTTGATCTCTTAGAGTCTCTTTGGAGGCCCAATTTCGTTCAGTGTAAATGCATGCCAGACCACGGCTAACACAGCGGCTGCAGGTCTCTTTGCCGTCACACTATCATTAAGAAAATGTGTCAGCACAGAATTTGACAGGTAGGCGGCCAAGGCGAGGAAGAGCTCGGTCGAAGCATCGCGCCCTTGTAAAGTTTGGAGTCGTATACCTTTGCTCGCTTCTCCCTGCAGGGCTCGCACGCAATGTGCGTAACATGGTGGCGTTTAGCCTTAGTTCTTGGCCTAGACCGCGATGCCTGCGACATTGGAACCGGCAATGTAAGGTGTCAGCCCTACGAGTAGATCGGGTAAAGGGTTCTTTGACAGCAGGTTGAAATGACTTCGCATCCGGGTCGGAAATTGAGTTGCTGATGGTACGATGAATTGGGCAACCAGGGAAGAGATTCGCTAGAGGGTGATGAATGTGTAAACATCCAGAGCAGAGCTTGACAACCCGTGGTGACCGTGCCATGACGAAAACAGACCTGGTAGAGAGAAAGACTCGTGGCCTCTGAGAAGCTGGATTGGTGAGTATGTCCGGAAACCATCCGGAACTTATAGGGAGCCAACCACAACACGGCAGCAAGGAGAATAAGTGCTTCGTAGTTGATGTCTCGGCCTTGCTGGTGAATGCAGGTGGAAAATCCTAATCTTTACAGGCATGTGACGTCAGAAAAGGTTTGCTGTGATAGCATCACGTCTTACTGGAACATGAGCCCGGACAAGCGTTCCGCGGCTTCTGATTCGCTGCTCTCGAGGCCGCTTCTCTGACCCAACGCTGAAGCCTTCGCCCATTACCACCCAGCAGTCCCACTCCGATAACTCAGGTACCACTACGACTAATAACGATCCTTGCTTCGGCCACCTGAGAATTGGGTAATGTGCGTCGCAAGGGATTGCCATACTCATGCACAGACAATACTGACCGAGAAGCCAACCCCGCACCACCACCTTGGACAGCTCTGTCCTCCATGACCTTAGTAGCTGAGGAATGCATCCTCAGCAACTATCTACCAACTGACACATGCCATCATCTCCCAGCTCCCCGACAGGGTCGTGGCTGTTGTTACTGAAGGCCAGAGCCTGCCCACGATTGTACTTCCTCTCGTCATGAGTTTCTTCGACTCGCAGGAACCTCGTCCGGCCAAGAGGCTGAGCCGCCTCTTGCCGGCCGCTGCGACGGCTACATCCTCCTTTTCTGATGCCGCTGGTCACGCAACTTACCCACACCTTGGCCCGCGTCTTCTGGAAGGACGTACTTTGGCACCCAAGCGGCCGCGGGTGGGCGTTCCCATTGCTTGCGATCGATGCCGGGCTAAGAAGATCAGAGTATGAAAACGACCCAGGCACGCGAGGAATTCGTCCCGTGCTCATCTCTTTCTCCATAACCCAAGTCTTTGGCTGACGAGTTCTACTCATGAGCTCTAGTGCGATGGGGAAAGACCCAACTGCGCGTCATGCGAAAGAAAGGGTAGATCAGAGTGTCACTACGAAGACCCCTTGACCAAAGACACCAAGGCTGGCTATCTCGTTGAGGCAGTGCAGCTCCTTAACTGCTTGACACCACACCAGGTGACCTCTGCGCTCCTATCCCTCATCGACCTCGACCGCGACGTTGAAGTCATCACCGCTTTGAGGGAACTCACCAAGATTGCAGCCCAGCCAACAATCGACTTCCCGGGCACCGAGACCAGCTTCGCCCGCATGCTGGAGGCCAAGCATCCCTTCACGTATCCTGTCTTTGAGCCAATCGACCCAAAACAGCCGAGCGACCACCTCAAGCGATTAGTGACCCCAAGGAGCAGGGTCATGTACCAGCACGAGAACATGCCGTACAGCCCCTGAGTCCCGATCGATGCATCAAGAGCTGACACGCTCTGATTAGGTCCGACCCCGGCAAAGCGCATAAGCATGACACGTAAGGATATCTCTTTACGTAGCCATTCTTCTTGAGAATCTGTTCAGCAAACCTCTGACCTGGTTCCATAGGCAGGCGATGGCTGATGCGAGGCAGCTAGCGCCAGGTCCAGGACAGCCGCCCCGCGATGTTGCACTCGATGGTCTTAAAATTTCACGTTGGACGACCGTCCCAATATCAGACGACTCGGCCGCGAGAGCCATCTCGCTTTACCTGATAACGGATCACAGGCTGCTTTGCCCCTTTGATCGCAAAGCATTTACAGAAACCCTAGTCCGGCCGGATCTGCACACCTACTGCACACCTTCACTGGTCAACGCGCTGATGTATTGGTGTTGTGTACTTCTACCTCTACCCAGATAGCTCTCGTGGGACCCATCAGACTGACGGTGCCCTATGTAGCAAATGTACGGATCGATCGACCCAGGATCCATCAGCAAGGCCGAACTCTTCCGAATCGAGGCAGAACGACTACTGGATGCCGAGACAGAGCCGCCCACGGCACTCAGTCTTACTACGGAGATGTTCCTGAGCCTCGGCTATCTGGTGCAAGGGAAGGATCACGCGAGTATCCGGCACTTGGCCAACGCTTCAACAATCGCAATGGACTTAGGGTTGTTTGGAGTTCCTGAGGATACTGGCACAGCATACTTGGAGCTCATGACGGAGGAGCAGAGGAAAATAGCCGCATATCCAACGTGGGGCGTTTTCAACTGGACAGTGTAAGATATCTATTGTTGCCCTTCGTGCGTTGATGAGTTGTAGACGTGTACAAACACTAACGTTCAGAGACAGGCTGATGAGCCTCTTCTACCGTCAACAGGGTGTCGCGTACCCTCAGCATCCGCCGGTGATGCCAATACCCTGCGATCCCACAGATGACGTGGAGGAAACAGGAGAAGAGGCGGGTTTTGATGACGAACCAGAAGCCAAGCCTCAGAAACAGCACGAAGTGTTCCCTCCACTATGCGAGTTCTGGAAGATCATGCATGAGGTGACAACCGTGTTCTACCAGAACCAGAACTCCACTACATATCAGAGCATCTCGCTGCAGTTCGCCGAGTTCAAATATCGTGAGCTCTTGGCCTGGGCAGACGCCCTGCCTGTCGTTCTTGCAAGGTCAGGCCAGGCTCAAGACGTCGTCATTATCATCCAGTATGCTTTCTCCTAACAAGACGTATCCCTTCGGTGACACTAACCCCTTCAAGTCTATGGCTTCACTCGGCGATCCTCGATATCTTCCGACCGTTTGTCTACAAGAAAAGCGAAGAGGAGTCAGCTCAACGACTCAGGACGTTCTCTGCACCGGTCTGCACACCAAAACTCGCCTACGACGCTTCAATTCACCAACTTAAGCAGCTTATCATCACCTACCGTTCGAGATACACCTCCTCCAATTACACCATCATCTGGCAAACGGCGCTCCTCTACACTGCAAACGCTATGCTTCGCTCGAGCGACGATGATCGACTCGAATACTTCCTTATATGCATATACAGCTTCCAGGGCCTGCGGCAGTGCTTCCGCGTCACTGAAGCGATTGTGCAGGCGCTGTTGGCCATGGCGATGCAGCAAGGCGCCATTAGCGGGACCCTGGCGAGAAAGATACTGGCCGATCTCAAGCAGCGAGCGCCAATAAGCGAAGAGGCTGGGGAAGCTGCAATTCGGGCGCCGTTCATAGCGAACCTGGAATTTCTATCGTCACATGCGGGGGCGGGTACGGTGGAAGAGCTGGCCGATCAGTTTGATGAGAGCCTCGACTTTGTGAGGTACACTCTTTTGTTTGACCAAGACTAGGGCTATGTGCTGGCGGTGCTGCAGCGCCAGAATTGCATCGATTGTTGGCTGCTGGCCCTTTCTCAACATGCAAGGCGGGTCTTATGGTATAATTATCCAGCAGAATATGCTGCAAAATAGTCCCGTATAATGAGTACGTGGATATGTTTTAGAATAATGACTAAAATGATGAGGAGAATTGCGACGACATTTGTGGTGCAAATATGCAATGGGAAGCGCTATACCGGAACACGAAACACTCACGACACGGTCGTGCTCTACAGCTTGGCCTCCTCCTTAACACTCCCAATCTTGAGCTTGCCGCCGTACTTCTTGAGGACTGCCTCGTTGTGGTACTTCCAGAATGGCTTTGTCGCGTTCTTGCCGGCGTAGCGCTTGAGGATCTTTGCGCCACCAGGATGTTCGTCTGCGAAGTCTGAGGAGGCTCAAATCAGCTGGGTGCTTTGTAAGCCAATGTTCGGGTTAGAGAGGGCGCATACTCGTCACATCGTAGACCGAGTCCTCGACGATGAGCCAGAAGCCGTCGGAGTCGCTCTTGTGCTTAGCGACGTCAGCGGTAGAGTAGGATTGCGACATTGTGGGGAGAGTAGAGGCCAGCCGGTCTTCAAGCGATTGGCGATGCTGGTTTTCGATCGGATGCGGTTGGACGATGAATGGATTGACTTCTGTACTGTGCAGTGTGCTAAGTTGAAGATTGAGAACTGCGCTGACGTTGGAGGTGAAGTGAGCCGAGGTCCGCTGTTGCGGCATCCAGCGTCCAGGTCACGGCGTGATTCTGCGGGGCGCTGGACAGCCGGATCTGGGGTCACGGGGCGCTAACGGAGCCCCTGTGGCCATTCACGGATAAGCGATTCGTCACTAATGGAGTGACCAATGATACGGACATGCTCGCCAGTTGAGCGCAGACGCAATAGCCAAGTAAAACGAATGAACTGGACGGCTCGAGTACTAGAAACAGCCGACAAACTCTTGGAGAAGTAATATCCAACCACCCGTGCTAAAAACGCGGATGTGGCTGGTTGAGGCTGCACGCAATCGCAGAGCTCGAGTACCAAGACAGTACGGGCTATAGTCTGAAAACCGTGCCGATTCTAACTCGTCTTGTAACCTCTACTACAAAACGTAGTAGAATGAGAGTTGACCTCGAAAGATGAGGTGGAATGTGGCGTAGAAGATGCAGTAGAACGCTAAGCCGTGACCAGCCTCTGATTACCGTGCGTCATCACTGTAGCCCCACGTCCCTACGATGCGACCCCTCCATTTTCTCACCAACCACTCGGCACCTTAACAGCTCCCCACCATCACAAGCTTACCTCAGATTGGACATCTGCAGCTTCGGTACTTGAATAGAACCCGGTCACCCAGATCGTGTCTCATCAAGCTGTACGCTTCACTTCTTTGTTATCGAACCGCCCACAATGTCTATGCCCGATGACATCTGGGAGGAGCTCTCCCAAGACATCCCCGACCCTTCTGATCCTTTCCTGAAGCAGTACTTGGCTGGGCGCGAGAACCTCATCTCGCAAGAGCAGTCCGCACGATCCGACAAATCTTTCAGAGCTTCTCTATCCCCCATAGCCAAGGAAGCATGTGCTATCGTCGACCGAATCCGCACTCATGAGCAGGAGACCGTTTGGGGTCCTGAGGTTGAGGAGGCCCTTGCCCAAGAGACTGGTCAGAGCATCTTCCCTGGTATGATGTTCATGACGGCCAAGGAGCGCATGGAAAGCACGAAGCTATGGAACATTGTCCGCAAAATGCCAAAGGGTGCCCTTCTTCACGCTCATCTCGATGCCATGGTCGAATTCGATTTCGTTCTAGACGAACTGCTCAAGATGCCCAACATGCACATGTCGAGCGATCGACCCTTCGACACACCCGAAGCGCTCGAGAAGGGAACACCCAGCTTCCGCTACCGTCACAAGCAGGTCACGGACGGTTCGATATGGGACAAGAGCTACACACCGGACAAGTTCATCCTCTTGACCAAGTGTGCCGACGACTTCCCTGGCGGTCGCCCGGCTTTCCTCAAGTGGCTCAAGGGCAGGTGCACACTCTCCCTTACCGACAGCTACGAGCAACGTCACGGAATCAATCACATCTGGGAGAAGTTCGTACAGTGCTTTGTTGTTACTGCGACGATGATCCACTATGAGCCGATGTTCCGCGCTTTCCTCCGCCGGTTGATGAGCCTCCTCAAAGCTGATGGAGTAAACTGGGTCGAACTGAGGTAAAGTTTCCAAGATGGATTGGAGGATTCTCTATGTGCTAACGCTCAACAGGTTCACATGGCCTCTGAACTACTGCCGCGACCGACAAGAAGAGCCGGAGTCCGATTACTCGCACATGTTCCAAGTCATCGAGGAGGAAGTGGCAAATTTCAAGGCATCAGAGGAAGGCAAAGGCTTCTGGGGAATCACCATGATCTGGACAAGTATGCGATCATCTGATACACGCCCTATGATCGAGAACATGGATCACTGCATCACCACCAAGATCGAGTTCCCTCACCTAATCGCCGGCTACGATGTTGTCGGCCCCGAGGATCTTGGTAGACCCCTCAATGATCTCCTACCCGAGCTCTTCTGGTTCCGCAAGCAGTGCGCACAAGAGAAGGTGAATATTCCATTCTTCTTCCACGCTGGCGAGACCCTCGGCGATGGATCGTCCACCGATAACAACCTCTACGATGCGATTCTTCTCGGTACGCGCCGGATTGGCCACGCTTACAGCTTATACAAACACCCTCTCCTCATCGACATGGTCAAGGAAAAGCGTATCCTCGTCGAGTCGTGTCCCATTTCGAACGAGGTTCTGCGTCTCTGCGGCTCCGTCCTAGCCCATCCTCTTCCCGCACTACTCGCCCGTGGCGTCCCATGTTCACTTTGCAACGACGACCCTGCCATGCTGGGTCAAGACACAGCTGGCATGTCTCACGACTTTTGGCAGGCCCTGCAGGGCTGGGATAACCTGGGTCTGGCAGGATTGGGAAGTCTTGCGGAGAACAGTGTTCGCTGGGCAGCCTTTGAGGATCAGGAACAGGGTGAGTGGATGCAGGGCGTCAAAGAGGCGAGTCTGGGCAGCGGAGTCAAGGCACAACGGATGAAGGAGTGGCAGGTTCAATGGGAGACTTTCTGTCTATGGATCGTGGAAACATACGGTGAGGAATTTGGCGACCAGAACCAGGATACAGAAAAGGAGGCTGCGTCATAAAAGAAGAGTCCCTCAAGGAGAGAACAGAATAGGCTACGGGATATCATGCGTCTGTAAACTCGCTACCAGTGAGTGATTACATCACAAGTTGGTGTCAAACGGTGAGCTGACGGGGTAAGCAGGGCATTCGAAAGACTTTTCTCATTGCTACTATCCTGAGAGCCCAAGTCTGCCTCTTCGTCAACAAGTTCCGGTTTTCCCAACTGCTTTCAACGTCGTCTGCTTGCATCCGCTCTTCGTCCCTCCGAAAACATCCTTGCCGTTGCTTCCATCACAAATGGACCACGTCGTGCTTGACCCATACGTCAGAATATTGCCCTTTGCAAGAGTCCAAGCGACATCTCCGGGAATTGGATCAAGACACGTCATCCTGCCCCTCGAGTCCGTGATACAAGCACCGTTCACTGCATTATAGAGAACGTGGTTGGATGAGGACCGGCGATCGAGACAGTACCGCCCATTAGGGTACGAAGAGGAGAAATAGGTCTGGCCGTTCGATGCTTCCTGGAGGGTTTTGCCGGAGGTGTCTTGGAGGGTGAAGCAGCAGTAGCCAGCACGGTCTCGCGGCATGATTGTGCCAGGAATGGCAGCGGCGGAGGTGAGGGTCACCGCGGTCAGGAGGGCAAGAAGATGCATTTTGTTGTCGAAGCTCACTGGTAGTTTGACAGCTACAGAGTAAACTTGAAGAACCTCTGAGAGATGAGAATGATTCGAGATACAGTATGAAGTGATCTGGCAGGTCAATGAAGAAGTAGCTGCTCCAAGAGGGGAGCTTTATACAAGCCGTCGCCCCCAATCGCCCCCAAGACCTTCAGTCTGCATGTCACCAACATACGCTTAAGCGAGTCCGCCACATGATCAATTCACTTCCTATAACGGCACGATCACTGCAATACTCCTCACTTCGTGCTTCCGTCACTGCATGATGGGGGGCCATGTTGAGTCGCAGTCCCAAGCACGAGAGAGGTCCAGAAGGTCTGTGACGGTCACAGTGACGAAAGCCCAGGATTGTCCAGTGAGGATGCGAGGATCGACGAAGGGTGGGCGGTTAGGCTTTAGGGTGGTGGCATGATGCAGGGATGCAGGGATGGGCAGACATGAGCGACGGCGACGTGCCGAAGTGAATTGCGGTTACGGCGGATGCTGCCGAGTCCGTCTGTGAGATGGACCGGGACCATGAGGCGGTCACCAGATGCGGTCGCTCGGATCTCTGACGCATAGTAGGGGGGGGTACTGCAGATCGTGATCAGCTTGGTTGACAGCAATGAGGGATAAGCAGCGAGGTTAAGCCATGTGATCAGAAAAGCCTCGAGCGGTCAAATGTTGAGGTCTCGCTCTGGCTGGGGATTGGACCGCCCCTGCATTAGAGGTGATGAGAGATGGACGAACCAGGCGCAGAGTCGGCGTGATGGATGACGATCGCCTGGATGGACCCCTGCCAGGATGCCACCTCTTTGTCTCTAGCGTAGCGGGGTCGTCACAGTGTAAGCCAGCTTGATATCGGCAATTGAAGCACGCATGATGATATCCTGAACGTTGCTGGCTAATTACAAGACTGTCAGAGTCCACGTGAAGTATCATGAAGGTCCCAAATCTCTGAAGGCGTGTATCCTGCCTGTGACCCAACCTTAGCGATGGCTTCCATTAGTGAGGATATCAGAAGCGTGGCATGCACTCTTGTGGCAGTACGTTTCAGTGACCTCGTTTGGTTTAGCAACATGGCGGTGTCAAAACATGACATCAAAGGTTGAGCAGGCTTGTGAGGGACGAGAAGATGAGCAAAATATCATCATCTAAACTGATATTTCTATACTATTACAGTCGAGTTCCATGTTCCATCCATGTCAAAGAAGGACCGGCAATAAGTCAGGAGGGGGGCCTTTGGACCACCCCTGCCTTTGGGACACTTCACTGATTTTGGTGGCAGCTCTACACAAACGTGGCTAGTGATTGTGGCTCGTGCACCAAAATCAGTGAAGCGTCCCAAAGGCAGGGGTGGTCCAAAGGGCCCCCTCCTGACTTACAGGGTACCTACTCCTCAGCCATGAAATTTCCCTACCCTGTACCAGCTATCAGCACCGCCCAAGGACCTGACGGCGCAGTGGCAGCGTCCACTGAAGCCATGGCCCGAGATCGGCCGAGCATTCTGTGCCTGGAGCCGAGCAGCCAATCAAACCTAGAGAAAACCCTCCTCGCACCCAATCCGATACCGCGCATTTCCAACGCCGCCCCAGAATTTATTTCCATCTCCACCAAACTTCTCTCGTCTTCGCGACGTCCCTCCATTGTCGCTCTCCCAGAAATTGTCTCGTGTCACAGCAATCTGCATTTGGGGGAAAGTCTGGGATTCAACCAACCTATCGTTCCGAAATGGCCCCAATTGAGATGCTCGGCCGTTCTGGCGGTGCCATGAGGGTTAGTGCCTGATCCATCATTAACTCTCTATGACACAGATCGTACTGACTCTTGCCTAGTCCGCCATACTCCGTGCTGGCCTCACTCGCAACCTCACACGATCAGTCACTGCGACCTGCTCATCGAGACGAAACCTCTCCAGCGCTACCTCCCTCCCTCCAACATACGAGCGTCTCTTCAACAAGTACACAGAAGTCCGTCGCGTCCTCGGCAAGCAGCGCCTCACCCTCGCCGAGAAGATCCTCTACAGCCATCTTCACAACGTTGAGGAGTCTCTCCTTACAAACACCAACAATGGCCGCGATGTGCGAGGTAACGCCAACCTTCGCCTCAATCCCGATCGTGTCAACATGCAGGATGCCTCAGCACAAATGGCTCTCCTTCAGTTCATGTCCTGTAACCTCGACCGTCCTGCTATCCCCGCGAGCATCCACTGCGACCATCTGATCGTCGGAGCAAAGGGCGCTGAGAGTGATCTCGAGGCCGGGATCGAGACCAACAAAGAGGTTTTCGACTTCCTCGAGTCCGCTGCGCGCAAGTATGGCATGGACTTCTGGCCCCCTGGAGCTGGTATTATCCACCAGACCGTCCTCGAAAACTACGCCTTGCCCGGCCTCATGATGCTCGGAACCGATAGCCACAGCCCCAACGCCGGCGGTCTCAGCACTGTCACCATTGGTGTTGGAGGTGCTGATGCTGTTGAGGCCCTCGTTGGTGCGCCCTGGGAGCTCCGTGCTCCCAAGATCCTCGGTGTTGAGCTCATCGGCAAGCTGAGTGGCTGGGTGTCACCCAAGGATGTCATTCTTCGCCTCGCAGGTGAGCTTACCGTCCGTGGCGGTACCGGATCGATTATCGAGTACTTTGGCACTGGCGTCGACAGCCTCAGTTTGACCGGCATGGCCACCATCTGCAACATGGGTGCTGAGGTCGGTGCCACCACCTCCATCTTCCCCTACACCGCTGCCTCGGCACGCTACCTCGAGGCAACCCGTCGCAGCCAGGCCGTCAAGAACATCCAGACCCTCGAGAGTTTCCCGGGTCAGACCACCTCTGAGGATGCCCACTTCCGCTTCCGTGCGGACGAGGGGGCCGAGTACGACCAGATCATCACCATCGACCTCTCCACTCTGGAGCCACACCTTAATGGCCCATTCACACCCGATCTTGCGACACCTTTGTCGCAATTCAAGGACACAGTGCAGAGTCAGAAGTGGCCCGAGGACCTGTCTGCCGGTCTGATCGGCAGCTGCACCAACAGTTCTTATGAAGACATGACCCGTGTCGAGTCCCTTCTTCAAGATGCCCTCGCCGCAGGACTCAAGCCCGCCGCCGACTTCTACATCACTCCTGGTAGTGAGCAAATTCGCGCGACGCTTGAGCGGGATGGCACCCTGGAGACGTTCGAGAAGGCTGGCGGTGTTGTTCTCTCGAATGCCTGTGGCCCATGCATCGGACAGTGGCAGCGTCAGGACGGCGTCAAGAAGGGCGAGAGCAACGCCATTCTCTCTTCTTACAACCGCAACTTCCGTGGTCGCAACGATGGCAACCCCGATACGATGAACTTCCTTGCCTCCCCTGAGATCGTCACCGCTATGGCCTTCGCTGGCTCTACGACTTTCAACCCCATCACCGACTCCCTTACCACTCCCGACGGCAAGGACTTCAAGTTCTCTCCTCCCCGCGGTCTCGAAGGACCATCCACCCCCTTCGCCGCTGGCAATGCCTCCCTCGGCGTCGTCTCACAAGAGGCCGATCCCTCCGTTCCTGTCGCCATCTCACCAACATCTACACGCCTCGCCTTCCTCGACCCTTTCCCTGCCTTCCCCTCCTCCGATCTCACCGGTCTCCGCGTTCTGGTTAAGGTCACGGGCAAGTGCACAACCGATACCATCTCTGCCGCCGGCCCATGGCTCAAGTACAAGGGCCATCTTCCCAACATCAGCACTAACACTCTGCAAACGGCCATCAATGCCGAGACTGGGGAGGTCAACGCTGCGTACGACCTCGACGGCAGCAAGCACACCATCCCCGAGCTTGGCCAGCGTTGGAAGGACGCTGGTCGCGAGTGGCTCGTCGTTGCGGAGCACAACTACGGCGAGGGCTCAGCACGTGAGCACGCCGCTCTGCAGCCTAGGTACCTGGGTGCCCGCGTCGTTCTGACCAAGTCCTTCGCTCGTATTCACGAGACGAACCTGAAGAAGCAGGGTGTGGTACCGCTCACTTTCGAGAACGAGGCGGACTACGACAAGATTGGAGGGGGTGACGAGGTCAGCACTGTTGGATTGTATGATATGCTGAAGAACGGTGGCCAGGGCGAGGTGAAGCTCGCAGTGAAGAAAGCGAGTGGAGAGGAGGTTTTGATCCCGACCAAGCACGCCGTCACCAAGGATCAGGCAGGCTTCATCCTGGCGGGCAGTGCATTGAACCTGCTGTCTAAGGGTATTTAGGCCTCTGTAGGGGGACAAGTGGATGAAGTGCTGTAGAACATGATAGTTGAGATTAGATATCCCAGGCGTTTTAGGATAACCAAAAGAGACATTTGATCAGGCCAGGGCTGAGCTTCATCATCGAATTGCACGCATGTGTACTCCACATCGTGAACTTGGTCTCAATATCCCCTGTACAAGTGAAGGGCGTACATGACTAGAATGTGGAGTCCCGGGCGGTTGTAGCGGCATAATGTGCTTACTCTCGAGCTTCCTGTTACAGCCAAATCAGTCTCGTCCTCGGTGGATTAGGAGGCTAGAAGCATCCGAATCTACCTATACGCCCGGATACGGTGTGACAACAATCTCGCCCTGACACCTATAAGATATATGTCATGCCGTGCTCGTCACAGCCCGACGCTCAATCACAGCACAGCATAATCCCTCATCTTCATCTTCATCTTCCTCATGGACATTAAGGACATGGATCATTTCAAGGGCATTGAGGCTTCACACCAGGCGCATGCCGCGACACTCCCATCACGCGAGGCTCTTGCGGCGGCCTCCTCCTCCCTGCCCTCACCATCCTCGCCGGACTTCCTCCAGCCTCACGACCCAGCATCTACCATTGCCCACATTACAAACGACATCATCCCCGCGCTCACCGGCCAGTCCCGCTCCTCGCGCTACTTCGGTTTCATCACTGGCGGCATTCAGCCCATCGCCGAGTGGGCAGACAATGTCGTGACCCGAGTCGACCAGAATGTCCAGGTGCACCTCCCGGCGCAGACAGTGGCGACGGCGGTGGAGGACGCTGCGCTGAAGATGCTAGCGGAGCTTCTGTGCCTGGCTGAGGGTGACTGGAAGGGCAGGACGTTTACAACTGGTGCGACAGCCAGTAACATCCTTGGGCTTGCTTGCGGAAGAGAGACGATTATCGGCAGCCGCATCGCCGCTGGAGAGGGCACTGTGGGAGATCTCGGTCTCTTCAGAGCATGTCGTCTCGCTGGCGTCGACGACATTCAGGTCCTCACTAGTGCAGGCCACAGCTGCCTTTCGAAAGCTGCCAGCATCGTCGGCTTAGGCAGAGGGGCCGTCATCGAACTGCCCGTCAGCGCCGCTGAGCCGTGGAAGCTGGATCTAGGAGCTGTTGAGGAGCTGCTGAAGAAGCCTCGGGTCGCGAGCATCATCGCGGTGAGCGCGGGCGAGGTCAACACTGGTCGCTATGGCATCGGAGGGTTGGAGGAGATGAGGAAATTGAGAGCCTTGGCAGACCAGTACAAGGCCTGGATCCATGCGGATGGAGGTAAATGAGCTTGTGATCTGATCATCGAGACTTTGGGGGCTGACATTTTACCAGCTTTTGGAATCTTCGCAAGAGCACTGGACAAGTCTCCCGAGTTCGAGACTCTGCATAAACGCATAGAGGGAATCGAGCTGGTCGACAGCATCACAATCGACGGACACAAGCTCCTCAACGTGGTCAGTTTCTCTTCCCTTCCTTCTCATATGGCTATCGTCTAGGTCCTAACAGAAGTCGGCAGCCATACGACTGCGGCGTCTTCTACACCCGTACAGCCTCGACCCTGCAATCCGTCTTCACCAACCCCAACGCCGCCTACCTCGCTTCGGGCAGTCAAGACTCCATCCCCTCCCCTCTTAACATCGGTATTGAGAACTCCCGTCGCTGGCGCGCCCTCCCAGCCTACGCCGTCCTCCACACAAAGGGCCGCCAAGGCATCGCTGAGTCACTCGCTCGGATGACCCGACTCGCGCGTGGTGTAGCCAAATTCCTGCGCTCGTCTTCGGAGTACGAGTTGTTGCCGGCCACAGATGCTGAGGCTGCAGATGTCGATGATGAGGTATTTATAATTGTGCTCTTCCGCGCGAAGAGGGCGGAGTTGAATGGCGTGCTGGTGGAGAAGATCAATGAGTCGAGGGATATGTACGTCAGCGGGACGAGCTGGCAGGGCGAAAAGGCGGCGAGGATCGCGGTGTCGAACTGGAAAGTCGACCCGGAGCAGGATCTCGAGGTCATCAAAAAGGTCCTCCAGGACGTAGCCGCAGCAGTATAATTCCTCCCATAGCCAACCTCCTCACCCTCCATCCCAATGATCCCAGAGCTTGGAGTCCCTCCGGCTCTGGTAAGACTCAACCAAACTTCTTCGATCCACCCTTCTGCCCCTCCTTCTTCCCCTTCTTGCCCTTGCCGATGAGCTCGAGGTGACCAGCACGCTCGCCTAGAAGCGCCTCCGTCTTGGCGGCCATGCCAGCGGTGAACTTTCGGCGGACCTTGTCGCCGCTCGTAGAGGCGCTGGGACCCTTCTTGGGCTTGGACACGCGCGAGGCCTGCTTCTTCGAGTGCACGGCTTTGGCGGTCGGCTTCTTGCCGGAGACCTTGACGGTGCCTTGAGCCATCTTGTGCAGGTATTTGTTCCAAACGGTTCTTTGTCGACGGGGAGAACTCTGGTCTACCGAGGAACTTGTTATTGATCGGTTGAATCGGCTTGTGATGGAGGCAGAAGAAAGTCGATCTCTGTGGATGGCAAAGATGGCGGGAGGGGAGAAGTGGGAAACCGACTTTCTGGAGAAATTCTTCGGGGTGATGATTATCGCCCCACCACAGCCGCTGATAAGCTGCAGCTTGAAGATGCTACCTGAAGCAACGGAAAAGACAAAACCAACACACGGGACTCCGAAATTGGTGGAATTAACGTTACCGCATTATTTTTCGCATGATATTATCATCATCATCAAGAAGGATGGTATCTAGCGCCCAATGCTTAACGCCGTGAAGATGAACCTGTTGCCGCTGCATGTGCGACACCCAACACTACCTCTACCAGCCGTCTCCCCAGCCATCATCATCGTTTTCTGATTCCTTTGGCTTCAAGTCCAATTTCTTGGCCACTATAGGCTTTGACTTGACCAGTGGCTTCTTTGCTGCACCGCCAGACTTGGCCAAACCCTTCGGCAGCGGCTTCGAAGGTCCGGCCTTTTGAGCCTTTGCGGCAAGCCAGCCTTCGAAATCAGGTTCACCCTCATCAAAAGGCGTGGCGGAAGCGCTTTGCACTTTCTTTGTCGCTGCGGCAGTAGATGGCGCATCGACAAAGCCGTCATCATCCATATCACCCATATCACCCCAAGAATCTCCGGCCGCATCGTCCATAACTGCCTCAGGCGCGAGGAAGGCGTTCGCCACAGAATTGGGATTTGGTGAGGTAGCACGGGAGTCATCGGGCGTCGGGCTCTTGACGGCCTGCCTGTGCAAGTTGGACGCCGATGCTGTGGTAGGGCGACTCGCACTGGGATTTGGCGACTGAGCCGGGCCAGGAGTAGTGACACCATTGGTCTGCATGTCGCCTGCGGCCGAGGACAGCTTGTTCGTGAAAGAGGAGATAGCCCAGCCAGTCCATCCCGCAGATTCCGTTGCTTGTGGCGTGCCCATCCTTGGCGCTGATGCATCCGTTGCTTGGGGCGGCGGGAGCACCGTGTCGGGCATAGATGCCGCGGCTTTTCTGATCTTTTGCAGATAAGTGTCCATTGTTCGATTTGCCTGATCTCGAATCATCTTCTCCTTGTCGATGAGTAGTGGTGTGACGACAGGGAGAATTCTCAGTGCACTGTCCTCGTCTGAGAAGTACTCAGCCGTGGCGCCCAGGGACATAAGTGCTGCGTTCCGTGCGTGCACAAACGGGTCTCGCAGTGAACGGGTGAAGGCGGCGATGAGAACTTTGGATCTTGAAGAAGTTCCCAGGTTCTTCGCGATCTTTCCGAGACAGATTGTAGTGTTGGTACGAATGCCGGGCTGTTCATCATTGGCAGTCTTGGCAAGGTGTTTCAGTAGTTCGCCGTTGATGGTGCGGTCTGATAGCTTGGTGATGATAACCAGAACCGACTTCAGTGTTTGCTCTCGTACCACTGGAGCCATATCAGTGAATCCAGTGACCTGCACCCGTCAGTATATGGCACGACAACTGGAAACATGTATGCATATGATAATGCTTACCATTTGCGGGAAGATCTTGTCATTAACAGTCTTCTGACTCAAGCGGTCAATCATCACGGGCAGGGAATCCAGTAGGCAGACTCGAATGGCGCGGTCGGGGTTGCCAAAGAGTCGGACAACAAAGGGATTGACCTTTGTGTCAAAGTCCTCGGCAGGTAGCTTGGCAGCAATTTTCAGGACAACGCCGAGTGCTTTGGGGCCGCCACCGCCAAACTCGACAGATTTCATCAGCTCAGGCATGACTTTAAGCTTGAAGAACTCCTCTGGAAAGTCGTCCGATAGCTCGTCGAGGTCGCTTTACGAGGTCAGCAGTGCTATTGAGGGGGACTCGGGGATGTGCCTACTTGAGGAACTGCTCGCGCTCTGCCTCTGATTTGACGCCCAGGTTATCGATACCCTCAGTCATCTTGATCAGAGGGCTATCGAAGAAGGCACCTGTTCGACTCCCTTGGTCGAGAAAGTTGCCAACACTGATCCTCGCCTTGGGGTTGGCATTGCACAGCCGCCGGTAACTCGACTGCATTGAGGGAGGAACATTTTTTGTGAGACCTGCTTGATCAGGCCCAGTGTAATCGCCATTGAAAACCTCGAATATGATCGTTCCGTATCCAAAAGCGTCTGTTGCGGCATGGGGATTCTTCTTGATAGCATCCCAGCCCCCTTGCGCCAGCTCTGGCGGTGCGTAACGCCCTGAATCCGGCACCAGGCTGCCGTAGGTCTATAATTTGTCAGTCATTTCCTCGAGACTATCAGTGATGCCGAGATTAACGCACGTATATGACCGACTCATCGTCCTTGATGCTGCTCAGGACCTCGAAACCACCCACGCGCCATTCGCCGCTTTCAGACGTGTATATCGACCCGACTTTGAGAGCGCCATGGATCGAAGAGGCATCGGTGTTGATGAACTTGATCGTACGCTACATCTTGTGAGCGGGCCATGCTGCGTATTTTGGCGAAGAGAGCTCTTACCGCCACACTGTGTAGTCCCCATTTTATAGTCTCAGGAGAGAGGCTCTTACGCTTGACATGCCACCTAAGGGGTGTTATGCGCTCGGTCGCGATGTAGATGTAGGCCTCGGTCTTGTGACGATCAGCATTGGGACGAGATTTGCGGTCGAGCGGATACGCAGGCATACCTCCACAGTATCGAAGACTTTGATGACGCCGGGATGTCGTAGAGTTCGGAACTTCTTGAGAGCATTCTTGGCAAGGGGGAGTCGTGATCGGCTGGCATTGATGTCGAAGGAGAAGATGCTGCAGGGAGAGCCGTCTTCCTGTTGAGTAATGTAGTCAGCAACGGATGTTTGTACGTCGGGAGTCAGACAAAACATACCCTTTTTGTACCGTTGTGCAATGTGAAGACCGACTCGTCAATGTCGACCTTGTCGCCCCAGTTGTAGGGGAAAGGCGGCCCCTTTGCTATGGCTGAGGCGACCGCGGACTTGAGGAAGTCCATATTAAAGACTAAAAAGAAGCACAATAGAGAAGGTAAAGGAAAGGACCAAACAGAAGGCGCAGGATGCAGTAGGGGGGGAGAAAGCCCTGGCTAAGGTATCTTATGTCGGGGTGAGGTCGAGGAGATGATGCGACCTGTCAAAGCCCCGCGGCAGGCTTGCTGTGGTGCAGTGGCAGTTGATGACATGTGCCGTAGTGGGAGGGAGACGCGGTGCCAGCAGTGGGAAGTACCTCTGCACCAGGAGTTGGGTGGAATGGTACCTCATCGCGATGGCAGTGGGGCAACACGGTTCGAGGCAACTTGAAGGACGAGACACCGCGTGAGATCTTGTGGATTCACTCTGCTCTCTTCTAGCTTGCTTGAAGGACCAAAAGAATACCATCTCAGATACACATCCAGCTCAAATCGTGTATACTTGAGCTGTTTCTCGCCCTATCATCCCATCGAACACCGCCATGATGTTCACCGGCCGGGGCAGCTGCGGCCTACGCAGCCACTCGCTGCAGATCCCGAGGCGCGCGCGACCAACTTGAACTTGCATCGTAACCGCCGCAACACGCTCCAGACCATGGCATCCTCCTGGGACTTCTAGCTTGGCTAGCCACTTCATCGCGGCCAACGACACCAATGTCAAACCCCCCTGTGAGTATCTCTTTCTATTCAAGCCCTGAAGCTGTTACGTGTATCATCGCAATGATGAACCATTGGTAAAAGGTCTGACTGGAAGGGACCTTCTGGTTGTCCTGGCGCCTTTGTCCCTCCCCTCTCCCTACGCGCCCGCTGCAAGTCATCGCGCTCGCACGCTCGAGGAAAGGACTCAAAACACTGCCATCGCTACACATGGAGTCGTACTCCTCGTTTCCCTCACGGAGAAAGACCAAAGGCTGCGATGAACACGCTGTCTGCCAGCGAACTCCTACCCTCACTCGCCTTGACAGCCGCTGTTGTCCCACGCATGACGTCCAACAAAAGAAAAACTGAAAAGATCTGACTTGATGATACACTGCCTTGTACTTGACTCCCTGAAATGTTTATTGAATCTCACTGACATCGCATGATGCTCTAGGCAGCAGCCAGCGACCTGAGCTTGCATTCATACCCGCCAATTTGCAGCACCATGCCAAATGGCGACGGGTCAGAGACTCTCGTTCTCACAGTATGCCAAGCAGCAGCACTCCTTGGAAGCTCGGACGCATGATGCGCCGGCCCAGTCAGTCCCTCGATCCCATGCATCGAGCAGCATCAGTACCTCTGCTGTTATTGACTTGACCGTGGACACCGACAACACAAGTGATGACGACCTGCCAGACTACGAAGAGATTGCTGCTAGAACGCCTGTCAAGTCTCCTCAGGCCTCGCGCAGGGAAGCCGCGCCTTCTCCCACCGTCAGTAGTAGTGGCATATTGCCACGGCCTCCTCCCACACAGGCTAGCCCACTCATCGGCGTTGCACCGGAACGGCGAGCCCAGACAAAGGCTCGCGAAGAACGGGCCAAGGGATATCTCAGGAGGAAGAAGATCACGAACCTCGACCTACTGGAACCCGGGGTCTGGGAGCGTTTACGGTGGACGGACCACAAAGAGCAGGCGAAACTTGTTCGCAGCTTGAGGCTAACACAAGGCGGAAAATATCGTTTCAGCAAAGATCTTAGAAAGACACTCCGAACGACTGGCTTTCCGCGCAAAACAACCTTCGTGGCACCTGCACGCCTCAGCTCATCACCCGTCACGCCAACAAGAGCGGCACCAGCAGTATTTCCAGCAGAGGCACCACCACCGTCAACAACATCAACACAACCAGAGCCACCAGCGCGGACATCATCAACCCCTGCGATAGCACCGGCGGAAGCACCAGCAGAGGCACCAGCAGAGGCACCAGCAGAGGCACCAGCAGAGGCACCAGCAGAGGCACCAGCAGAGGCACCAGCACCGTCATCAGCGCCACCACCAGCCTCGGAGACAGTTCCAGTATTGGAATTAGCATGTGCAGTGGGATCAGTGTCCTGGAGGGCTCCCTATCAAGCCCCTCGTCTTTCACGACCCTCAGAGCTGCCGATAGAAGAAGCTAGGTATCGACCTTCGCTAGCAGCACGATTCCAGGCACTGCGAAACCGTAAATTCGATTCCGACAAACTGGATGCCGCCATATATCTACAGCCCATCTCCAACCCTCCAGACACCCTGAATATACCACTCGCTGCCTTTAGAGCAACTATAGCACTTCCTCCTTTCATGCCGCGACAGCTTCCGCCTCCCCAAAACTTCATTCAACGCACGCACATTTCTCTCCCCGCACCGGAACAAGCAGCCAAGGACGCCGAGATCGCCGCCAGAGGAGGCCGCAAGTTCTGGTTCGGCAAGGTCGCAGCAAGGAAGAGGTGGCGGCGGGAGATAGATAGAAATACCCCGCCGGAGCAACGGCCGTGGGTGTACCGCAGGCAACGAGACATGAGCTTTCTCCCGGTGGAGGAGCTGCCGGCTGAGGTTAGGGGAAACCCGGTTCACATGGAGTTCTTGCAGTGGCTTCGCGATGACCGACGCAGAAGGTTTTCGTTAGCCGCGACGTGAGAACCCCTGCCACCAGTGGGTGCATATATAACTCTGTCAATCTCAAACTCACAAACTAGTCTCACCACGTTACGTTTAGAGCCTTGGATGCTCAGGGCATATGCAAAGTGTGACCAAGTATGACAGTATACAGGCACGTAGCTGTCGATTCGCTGACCACCTCCTGGCTGGTATCTACTATATATGATCCCCCCCTCCCTGCCTAGCCATTATATTAGAACAGACTGACTCCATCCGCATCTTCCAGCCACAATGCCGCAAGATCCTTTGCCAACCCTGTTCGTAGCCTCCTCAGCACATCCTGAGCTTTTGTTCCAGCGTCAAATCCTTTCCTCCAGTCCCAGCCCCTCTCCACGTTACCGACGCCTCCGGCGTTCTTCTGCAGCTGGCTAGCGAGCATCGATGCCCCGGACATCATCACGTAACTGCTTCCGCCCAGACCCGCGTTTGATTTGCGCATCAAGTCTGCAGGCGATGAGCCCTTGAGACCCTGCGCGGACTCGAGAACGAGCTCGAAGAACTCCTCGCAAGTGGTGAAGACGCGTGGGCCGACCGTCTCGATGTCCTCAATGGCTTTGAGCAGGATGTCGATCTGATCGAGTGTGATGGCCGTAGGGGTCTGCTGGATGAAAACGGTGGCCTCGCCGAGCAGGGCGAGTAGGAAGTCCTCGCTGACGACTGCGTCGCGCGTCTCATCGTAGAGGCCGCCTCGGATATTGTCATCGGCACTAGAGATAACAGCTACCAGGGCAAACGCTGCCTGTCTGCGGTGCACGAGCGCCTTTGCGGAGGACATGCTCGACAGCTTGGGGTCGTCGCGGAGCTCGTAGAATTTGCGTAGTGTTGCGTAGCCACTGAGCATGCGGCCTAGAAGCTGAGCTGCCTCAAGATCCTGCTTCGCGCGTTGTTCCAGTGTCGTGGTGCGGTTGCGGAGGAGGTTCTTCAGGTCTTCATCAAGATCCTTCTCTGGTGGGTATACTGTCGATTGCAGAAGGGAGTATGACATCAGGAGGTTGAGAACCTCGCGAACACGCTCGGTGCGGTGTGACAGAGCGTAATACCATAAGGCTTCGCCGTACCGGTGAGACTCCTTAGACAAGATGTCGGCGAATGTCTGTAGACCATGCATTAGTCTTGAGCATGTCAATATATCAAAAGCTCAGCTTACCTCTGCAGTTTCCTCGGCGAAATTGATCATGCCAAGGTCGTTCAGTATGCGCCACATCTTATCCACCACATGTCCTGAGTGCACGTCCAAGGTCGCGAGCAGATCCCGCAGGAGCTCACCCACAGTCTCCTCTGACTTCTCGGGTACGTCCATCCGACCCAAGACTTGAATAGCCATCTCCCAGCCGTTCCTGTCAGGTGACAGGTTTTCGACCCCCGCTAGTTCCCGTGCGTATAGCACAAGAGTCGCATCCTTGATCCCCTCGACCTCATCCTCAGCTGGCTGTGAGATCCCCAGCAAGGCGAGATCGTCAGCATCCAGTGTCCCCATAGGCAATGGGGCAGCCTCTGGAGGTGGCAGCCAACCGCCGAGCGAGGCAAGTTCTGCCACGGAGCAGGCAACCGGGAGAGACCAGGTCCGCAGGAATCCGATGACTGCATTGATGTTGCCTTCGAACGTCGATGCGAGGGCGATCTCGATAGGGTTCATGGCGTTCGGGTTGAGATCTGACTGCGTGACCAGGTGGAATGCCGCTGCAAGACGCTCGAAGTAGTCACCAGTGCTTCCGATCCTTGTCGAAGCGCGCAAGCTCAGTGAACCCATCAGCCGTGACGGCCTCTGACCCTGGCTGCCATCATCCCACCAACCAAAGAGGCCAATCGTAGCTTCGCACCAGTCCTGAGCCGTGTCTACAATAGCATCCTCCTTTCCGCAGACAATCCCGTACACCGTTTGTAAGTTCTCGTAGATGTCCCATGGTAGTTGGCTGGAAGCCTTCCTGACCATTGTTGACATGGACTCGCCTTCGGGAGAAAATTCCTCTCCCATAGAGTCCTCCATCCCTTGGTTTTTACCCTCAGCGAAAAGTGTCATCCGATCCAATTCTGCCTTTGCCTTGATACGGAAGAGGGTCCAGTTGCTATTCCAGATATCCCATTCGCCCTTACTTGCAGGACATTGATCGAGAACATCAGCCGTGACTGACGCAAAGCGACGGACCGTATCTAGCGCCTTCCCTGTGTACGCCTTATCGCCACGAGGACCCTTGCGCACATGTTCCCAGCCCGCGTTTCGTAGCAAGCGTGCAGCGCTCGTTGCGTCTCCACGAAGCAGCGTACTCCGTAAGACTTGCCAGTACAGGGAGTGGCTCGCGGGACTCGGCCGATACTGGGATAGGAGGCGAACTTGGTCGGGTTGAAGATTGTGGCCGCCCTTGTCCATCCAGTCGAATAGGATCTCCGGCAATGGTGCTGGTTGTGATTCGTCATCATCACGGGTGTGATGCATGCGTAGAAGAAGTCCTGCAACCCAGGTAGCCTTGACCAGCGGTTCCTCCTGATCTCCAGGTCCAATTGTCGCCAGGTCCTCTCCCTCTGGTTGAGGCAGTTCATCGACGTGGTGTCTCCACAGCATGAGAAGACGCGCCGCGATGTTGGCCAGCGAGTTGTCCATCTTCTCAGCATCGTCGTCTGGGCCAACGCCTTCGTCGTAAAGGCGGCAGACCAGCTCCTCGGTGTTCAATATCAGATCATTGTGTTCGGTGAGCTGTGCCAGATCTTGCTGAGAGTACAAATCCCGAGCAATGGAGGCGAATTGGAACTCCTGTCCCCTGCGAGAGCCTCGGAGCGCCGTTGATGACCTGCGGAACATGCTCTCGGCTTCCTGTCGTACACGGTCTACCGCCGCAGGGTCGTTAAGCATAGACAGGTCTGACTCCTCGCCGATGACAGGTTGCCCGTAGGGTCGGTCATCATGTCGCATATTAAGAAACATGTCGAACTCGGTGGTTTTCGGCTGGACGGGCTCATCCTCTTCGTATTCGTCCTCCTCATATTCTTCGTAATCGTCCTCGCCCTCGGCGTCCTCGTCCTCGTCCTCTTCGCCCTCGAGTTCTTGATCCAAAGCCATCTCGAGCTCCTTATCGTAGTTCGTCGAAAGCCCAGCCGCGTGGAAGAACTCTTCCTCGTTGACTTCTCCCTCTGCGTCCTCTTCAGATCCTTCCTCATCGGACGCATCCATGCTGAATTGCTGGCTCAGCCCGGAGGGCTTTGTGCCTCTTGATGCCTTGTAACGCGAAGTCGATGCCTTTCCCTTGGCGGAGAACTTGGGCATGCCACGCATCATTGAGCTCGAAAGGAAAGCTTCTGATGGCGCGCCCGCTGGAGTCCATGAAGCATTTGTTGGCGGCGGTCCTGCGGGTGTCGTTGTTGGCTCTTCTCCAGGTGCGAAGAAGCTTCGGGAGTTCTTCTTTGGTGTCAAGGGGTCTGGGCTCGAAGGAGGAGGACTTGAGTCCGGAACAGCGAATCGGAAAGCCATGGCTGGGCGCGCCGTTGGAGGTTCAATCGATCGCGTAGAAGAGGAACAAGTTGGCGGCCGCGCCGCAAGAGTGGAGGTCGTAAACAGTCGGCGGCTATGCAGTCAAAGAACTGGTCTGGTTGAGATGAAGAAGGATGTTTTCTGTCAAGAAGGTCGAAGCTTGCAATGTTTGATGTGGTCTTGGAGCTGTGAATGCAGGATACGCACCTAGCAAACGCGCCTGGATATTTTGGAGCTTTGGCGATCACTGGCGACGACAGCCGATGTTCTACCGGCCACAGCTATCTCTACCCATCTCGGCGATCTTCTCATGCTCCTTGTCTACGGCATCTGATCTATGGAAAAGAAAGCTATCTCGGCTGGAGAATATAGCATGGCGAACCTCATAATTTGCTAATGAACAGGTACCCCATATTAGATGGTCGACTTCATAGGAAGGCCAATGCCACTGCCCGAGTAAGCGCAGCGAGCACAGTCAAACCAGACCCCATCCGCCGAGGCCCAGCAGGTCGATGCTCCCTCAAACCGCCGCGAGCGCCTGGCTAGAGAAGCTGAAGTGAACCACCTCAGTCAGTCACGGTGAACCAACAACGAGGCGCCACCACGTCGATCATCGCCAGCCAAGCGACCGCAGTGCAGCCAGGTCAATCAACACGAGGGCGGGTGCGAGTCGTGGAGACGCACGAGACATGCAGCTCTAGACAGCACTTGACCCAAGCCCGTGCCATTAATACATTTCCGCCTGCGTTTCTCCAAACCCAATGGGCCGGGCTGCAGCTTTGGAAGGCCAGGATGCATGGTGGCTGCAGGTCTCGCGGACATGGGTCCGGGCGGCCAGCGAGGTCTGGCCTGTCACGCCCAGACGTGAGGAGTGATCGAGGCCTGGCTGTCATATCGCGAAAAGCGCGGAAATGATGGATCGATATTGTTGGACATGGCTGCACTATGGCTTATCATCCAGTGGTGCAACTGAGTCAATTATGCGTGACAACCTGGCCTGTGCTTGTCTGCTCGCATGTGTCTCTGCAGTCAGAGCTGCAAAAGCCTCGCTGATTCAGTGCACTGCCAGGCTTTGCGGGATCCGTCAGAGGCAGTGGATTTGAAGCTATCATGACGCTGGGCCGTTCTCGGAGAGGCCTCAAGTGACGCTGAACGTCTGCGAATGGCCACTGCATCGAAGCGCTGAGAGGCTGCCAAAAACTGGGGTGAATGCGGCCGCTAGAGCGCTTGCGGTGGCACTGTTGTGGGTGCACGCCCCCAACGGCGGCAACAGAGCTAAGCGGAGGCGTCGTTGCAGTGGGCAAGACCCCGTTTTCCCAGCGTCCCTGCCTTCAGCAGCGCAGTGACGCTCTCGACTGCGGAGGGCGAAGCGCAGGGACTCGCCCTGGACGGTGAAGGAAGCCTCCAGATCGTGCTCAGATTGCTTTGGACGAGTGCCCTCTGCCGATGCGATCAGCAAGCTCTGCAACGTCCCAGAACTCGGAAAGCAATTGCAGAATTCGCAGCAACTTTGCATCAGTCAGCATTGCCACTGGCAGCAGCTGAGCTTCCTAGGGTCCTCCACTATCGACATTTAATACGGTAGCGTCTTGGTCACTCGTTCAACGCACACATGACTCTCTCTGACCTCCTGCGGCATCCATCCTTCGCCGCAATCCGCGACTCCACCCCCAGCAATGCGGCAGCAGACTAACGCAACTGTAATGGAGCACCCGGCACCCGATCGATGCGCTCGGTGGCTGCAAGCCTGCAGCAAGCCCAGTTCCACGCCTTTCTCAGGGTCCTGACTCAATCATTCACCATCCATGGCGGCCCAGAAGGGGGTGTGCAGACGGTACGAGGCGTGGGCTTCCAGCTGCTTCTTTCGCGTCTTGTCTCTGTGCTTCGCTGACTAGCATCATCCTCCCGCCACTGACACCCCCATTTATCCTAGATCCTTCTTCTCGCACACCCTACTAGCCTCGCCTCGTTCGCCTCGGTCCCTTGCCATTGCCAGCGAAAAGGCACCTAATCCGCTGACGCATCATCCGGCGCCGGGGCTGTCTTGTGTCATCTGCAGCCAGATGGGCTAATATACGCTTCGCTCGCATCCTCCTCTTCTCCCGAACTTGCCTCTTCCCCCAACATCACCATCCTCTTTACCTGACGATAACCACCTAAACCTCTCATCCTCCTATCCTCCTCTTCTCTCTTCTATCCGCCTCTCACTCTACTACCCTCTCGACAACCTTGGTCGTATCCTCACCTCTCCTCTTATCTGACAGCATGGCCGGAAAGCGCATTCGTTGTACCGCAAAGGAGTGCAAGGAACCGGCTCAACGGATTGTCGGTGACTGCACTTTCTGCAAGGGTCACTTCTGTGGCAAGCACCGTCTTCTCGAGGATCACAAGTGCAGCGGTCTCGAAGACGTGAGTCCTCCTTATCTGCCTCCCCTTATCGCAGCCTTCAACTGACCCCTTCACACAGTGCAAGAAGCAGTCACACGAGCGCAACGCCGCTCAGCTCGAGTCCGAACGCACTCAAGTCATCCGCGGCGTCTAATTCGACTCGAATGGCGACAGTCTGACGAGTTCCTGTCCTCACGAACTTCGACCGGCCACCGCCGATATGCTCCGACGGTCCGAATCGACCAGGGCCCTTCGGGCGTCACGGTGCCACTCTGGGCCAGCCACGCTATGACGCCGCCACGCACCCACACTACACCGCTACCTACCTTACCCTTCTCACGACCACTTTATGATCCGCAATTGAAATCTTCACACCTGGATTTATGCTTTTTCTCGGAGGTCGTCATGTGGCGAGACAAAGCTGGGCTTCTTGCTCGGCACCTTGTCGTTTGAGCTGCTGAACCTCCGCGCGCGGGCTTGTACTTTATCATCATTTTGTTAGCCTGGCTGCAAACAGGTTGCACGGCGTTACCGGATCGTGGGGCGAGACAGCGTATGTGCATTTGTAAATAGCTGTCGCATATGTTGGCTGTAAATAATAGAAACGTACTTCGTCAAACGTTTGTGACTTTGGCTTTTGTGAAATGCATCGGGCGAATCAAGTTTCGGTATTTGTCATTGCGACACCGGAAGGTTGGTCCCTCATTGAACCACTGGACCGCCACAGAGAGCATGTGAGCGACAACGCCATTTAGCCAAACAATTCATGGCATTCCCATACCCTTGCACGTTAGGTTCTATAGATACTCCGTAGGGCACGCCTGCATGACCCAATGCCGGCTACGTGGCTGGCCGTGATGCCCTCCGCTTGCGGCTGCGTGCATCCCCAGCCCCTGACAATGGCAAGGCATCACCAATCGCCGACTCCTCATTCCCTACCTCCTCTTTGACGACCACCTCGGTCTTCACCTCCTCCGTCTTGAGAAGAGCTGCCCCATCCTCGCCTATCAAGAGCTCCTCCTCTTCTTTCTTGACCTTCCTCCCCTGCAACACCTTCTTCCTCTCAGCAGACTTGCACAGCCCTCTCAGGCCCAAGTCGCACTCCCCGCACTTCCTGCCAATGGGCAAGCATACAGTCTGACCTAGCCCAACAAGCATATGGTTGATGTCGCGCCACCGATCCTGCGGTAGCCACGATTGCAGGGCCAATCGCGTCTCTTCTGGGTTCTTCGTCGTGTGCCAGCCCCAAAGGTTCGTGATGCGATGCACGTGAACGTCGACGCCGATGCCTTCGGTACGGTTCCAGGCAGCAGACATGCAGAGGTAGGCCATTTTTGGGCCAACGCCGGGGAGGGAGGTGAGGCCTTCGATGGTGTCGGGGATGTCGCTGTTCCATTCGTCGCGCAGGATCACGGCCGCCTTTTTGAGGAATCTTAGAAATGTCAGCGCTCGCTCGGACGTAAACACAATAGAGGTGGTACGTACTTTGTCTTGTTGTTGTGAAATCCAACAGCCCAAATCATATTATTCAACACGTCCGGGTCCACCGCCAGCATGTTCTCCAAGTTCAGCCCAACTGGCGCTCCCTCCTTGTATGCGGGCAACTCCGTCTTCAGCCTCGCCATAGCGACCGCGTTCACCGTGTCTTTCGTTTGACTGGACAGCATGAGCGCCACCAAGGTGTGGAACCTCTGATCTCGGGGCGAGGCCTTCAAGTCCGCCAATCGCTCGCAACCCATGGTGTCCACGGCAGCGGGATGCGCAGCGCCGCCCGGTTTGCGCATTTCCTTCACAGAGTCGTAGATATCTTCCCATTCAGAGGGTGGAGCAACAATCGTGGCCCCCGTGGCGGCGTCGAGGGTCTTGCGCGCTGGTTTGCGCTGACGGCGCGGTGGAGAGGGGATGGCATGAAGAACATCTTCGACGAGTTCGGACTTGATAGGTGATACGGTTGTTTTTGTGATCTTTCGACGCTTCGGCGAGGGGGTTTGGATGGCGTCCTCGATGTCAGGGGTCGCCGTGGATGAAGCGTAGAAGCGCGAGAGGGAGGCGCGTGTCGTGCGTCGCGGTGGCGAGGCTGTAGATGGGGATGCAGCGGATCTGTCAAAGAGCTTCGCAGTATCGCGCGAGAGGCGGGAGGAGCGCATGTCTGCGGAACTCACTTCACGCCTGTATCATTAGCTTTGCGCGGGTTGGAAGAGTAAGATGTTGTCGATGATGACCCGACAGAGATGGTGGGTAGAGAAAAGAGACCCTGCGTCTGGGGGATGCATCATGCCCCCACAACGCGATGGAAGCTCATTGCCTCTTCGGGACACGACTGGCGATGGACTGGAAATTCTGCCCTGGCATGAATGATGATGACGCTCTGATAGGCTTTTGTCTCGGAGCATCACAAAGTAGGTATTGGTTAGTTGTAAGACAGAGTTCGCTGGATGCTCCCTCGCCTGATCAACCAAGACGAGTCCCTTCCGTCGCCAGCTGCTTACCCTGTAGATGAATTGTTCGAGGCTGTCGTGGCGGACTGGCCACGATAGAATGGGGGTCTAGAATATGGAGGAGAATAAGGTATTTAGTATATCTTAGTCAAACTAAGTGAACGGATGACTATAATAGGTAGGAGCTTGTTCAGTGTGTCCTAGTGTTAAGGCTGCTAGTCATGATCTTATAACATATTCCTTAGGCTATATTCTTCCACGCTTATAGTGTCATACCTATCCCAACTCACCTTCCTTGCGCTGCAACGTCGAACAGCAGAGCACAAACTGGCCGTGAAATCCATGACATTCACACGCGTCCCAGATGATCATACAAGATGCAAGAGCCAAAATATCCGAAGGCACGACGGTAAACTCCCCGCTGCCAAACCCTGGTCTTCCCCGCCTAATCCGTACCGATAATCACGGCCACATCCCGAACTTGAGCACACCCATGGTATCAGCAAAGCACAGAGCGTTCGACGACGAAGTCAGCTGCATAAACGAGAGAGCTCCGAGTCGATCCAATTGGCTCGGCTGACAATTGTCTGGAAGATCATGGCTCAGGCCCCTTGGATCATGCGGGGAGAGCTCCATGCCTCCGCACGCCAGATCGAGCTCACCCAGGACACCTCGCTGGCTAATTAGTCGGCAACAGTATGCTGGGCAATTTCTGAAGGATTTTCCCCGTCAGTCTACGAGTATGACGGCATGACGAAGCGAACCACAGACCCTTGGCAACCTCATTGTCAGGCGGGTCAAAGACTGGCTGGCGTCTTGATCTATAGCCCGCCATGCGTATAAGTACGTCGAGGGCTGATCATAGTCCTCCGGCCCCAGCCCGACAAGCTGTTAGTCAAGGCTGTTGAATAAGTGTCACCCCCCGAACTTCGCAGCCAGTATGAAGGCATTCGCCGTCACCACGCTTCTGGCTGGGCTGCTGAGCCATGCTTCAGCCCAGCTCTCACCACCCGACTCTGCCTCCAAACCTCTTCGAATCTGGGAGAAGAAATCCGGCGTCGGAGGCCAGACCTACGCTGACTTCTATCCTGTCGGCAATGGCCGTATCGGCGCCCAGTTCAATGGTGGCACCGACTCGGAGTCGTACCGCATCAACGAAAACTCGTACTGGTCTGGCTCATTCATCGAGCGGACCAACCCCGATGCGAAGGAGACAGTCAAGGAGATGCAGAAGTTGATCGCTAATGGCGAATACTACGAGGCGCAAGAGGCCGGAAGGCTTGGCTATGCGGGTTTGTATTCCTGCACAGTTTGCGAAACTTGATCTGACAGATACAGGTACACCGGTTTCAACGCGCATGTACAATACGCTGGGAAGCTTCTACATCACGCAGAAGTTGCCGAGCACCAACACGAGCGAGTACGAGCGATGGCTAGACGTGGAAGAATCTGTGGGCGGCGTTCACTTCGTCTCAGACGGCATTACATTCCAGCGCGAGGTCATCGCAAGCTACCCAGACGACATTATCGCTGTCCACCTTAGGGCCAGCAAGGCCGGCGCCATCAACTTCCGAGCTCGCCTTGATCGTGGCGCCTGGGACGTCATAAGCCTCAACCGCCATGTTGAGTACTCTCAGCCAGCCAACGGCGACTCCGTCGTCATGGGCGGTTCGACCGAGGATGGGAATCCTATCAAATGGGCGGCCGGTATCCGTATTGTCGCCAAGGGAGGGAACGTCAAGACCATTGGCGACAATGCTGTCTGTGAAGGTGCCGACGAGGCGATCCTCTACTTCCAAGCTTGGACCAACTATCGCAAGAAGGACCCCAAGAAGGCAGTCCTATCTGATCTCAAGTCTAAGGGCAACGATTTCAGAAAATTGCGGGAAGCGCATGTCGCGGATTACCAGAAGTACTTCAAGCGCACGTCCATCAAGCTGGGCGAGTCCACGGACGAGCAAAAGGCCATGACTATTCCTGAGCGCATGAGTGCTGTCGACACGGGCAAGTTTGACCCTGGATTGACAGAGTTGCTCTTCCAGCTCGGTCGATACATGCTTATTTCGAGCTCGCGGACTGGCGAGAAGAGCATCCCTCCTGGCCTTCAGGGGGTTTGGAACGACGTCCTCGACCCGTGAGTAGCTTCATGTGACCCTCTCGAGCTGGGCTGATGTTAGAGTAGACCGTGGGGTGGAAAGTACACGTTGGCAGGTCCTTTCTACTCTTTACTTGCACTGTCATAGTTGCTGACTATCGTCTAGAACATCAACCTCCAGATGAACTACTGGCCCAGCCTTACTCTCGGCATGTCTGACCTCGTCGAGCCCCTCAACAACCTCCTCAACACCATGACTGAAAAGGGTAGAAAAGTCGCAAAGGAGATGTACGGCGCCAAAGGTACTGTCACGCATCATAACACCGACATGTGGGGTGATTCTGCTCCCCAAGACAACTACTTCGCCGCTACGTTCTGGAACATGGGAGGCGTGTGGATGGCCACTCATCTGATCGAACACTATCGCTTTACTGGAGACAAGAAACTGCTCAGGGAGATGTACCCGGTGCTCAAGGCTAATGCTGAGTTCATCCTCGATTTCCTTACTGAGCATGAGGGCTACCTGGTCACGAACCCATCCTCCTCACCGGAGAACACCTTCGTGGACCCCGCCGGCAGCGACCGTTCGATTGCCATCACCCTTGGCCCGACTGTTGACAATGCGCTCATTCGCGAGCTCTTCGACTTCATGCCTGACGTTCACAGTGCTCTCGGAATCAAGGATAAGAAGTTTCTCCAGCAGATCAAGGAGGTCACGGCCCGGCTGCCTCCACTGAGGATCAACCAGCACGGAGCTCTTGCTGAGTGGTTCTACGACTATGAGGAGAACAACCCAGGCCAGGGCCACGTCTCTCACATGGTCACTCAGTACCCTTTCAACCACGTCACGAGCGCCAACGCTACACTCACCAACGCCACCATTGCCACGCTCGAGCGCCGCCTCGAGAACGGAGGCGGCGACTGCGGCTGGCCTCGTGTCTGGACCATCGCACTCGCTGGGCGCATGTTCTTGCCGGATATCCAAGACTCGAGGCTGGCGACGTTGCTGAATGAGTGCAGCTACAACCGCACGATGCTGAACATTGGCGGCACCGCTCCGTTCCAAGCAGACGCAAACTACGGCATTCCGGCAGCGATGATTGAGGCTTTCATCCAGAGCCACGAAGTGGTCCGCTACAACGAGGACGGTGACCTAGTTCCCGCAACGAATACTGACGCGGACAAAGTCCACCTCATCCGCCTTCTACCCAGCATCCCTAAGGACTGGCTTTCGCGTGGTGGAGGAAACTTCAAGGGCGTCTCTGCGCGGGGCGGCTTCACTGTGAGCGCCAGCTGGGATAGTAATGGTAATCTGCGCACATCGTCTATTCGGTCGGAGCTGGGCAACGAGGCTGTTGTTACGATCGGGAAGACTGTCGTCGGTGCTGATTCGGGTGCGAAGCTGCGCGTCGCGGGGAAGAGCGCCGCGCGGTTCATTAGGATCAGTGGCAAGAAAGGCACAGAGACTGAGGTAAAGGGAGAGTAGATAGATGCCGAGACTGAGGTTCTGCGTCTACAGACCAGATTCAATGTGTGTGTCTAATATAGCACCTCCACTGAACCTAGATTAGCAGTGGCATTTGCACGATTATTCGCCAGAGTTTATAAACAGAACAGAAGGACTTTAGCTAGATCAGTTTCACTATCCGCTTCTCTCTTCAATCGGAGTGCAGGAAAGAATCACAAGAGGAAGCTCACATGGTTGACCTACAAGAAGAGCATCTTGACTTGCCTCTAGCCAATCCGGACGGAAGGCCTCCGAGAGCTCTTCCTTTGAGACGAACAGCCGACGGGCAATTACATGCTGTGATCCTTGCTTCAATTCAATTATCTCTCTTGGACAGACTCTCGTGTAAATCGCATGTCATGACGGCTTATAACTTCCCCGCACAACCCACATTGAGCCGGGAAGACAGGGGTCTCGGGATGAATGCAGATGAGGGGCAACGAGAGAGCAAGGAGATGGGGTCTTAGAGGTCCGTTGACAATTGCCGTTCGTAAATCGAGAGGGAATTGACCAACCGGTTGAGGGCTTTGTTATCCGCGTAGTGGTGGTCCGAGGTGAGGGGATGCAAGGTCCGGCATGTAGGATCTTTGGTAGCTGAGGGGAAGGTAATGTCGGGGACCAGGATTGTTATGTGGATTGATTGCAATATCAAGATGTTGTGTGGCGGTTTCTAGCCCTCGCCGATATATTCAGTTTTTCATTCACGGATGTCGTGCTCGGCTGTTGAGGGTATATGTATAGCGTCAAGGCATCTGTCCTCCAGATCTGCATCAGCGACTCCGATCCATGACATGGCTCACTGGATCTCATGGAGAGCCTGCAGGCTTGAGATTGCTTTACCGGCTGATACCCAGAATGAACAATATGGGCCATCGGCCTGACTTCCCCAAATAGCAAGGCGACCCATTCCACTGCAAGTTGGATATCCCGAACCAGCTTAACCGACCATTTCATCTTTGGACGCTCCCTCTCTCGGTAGACCGCCTTGATCATGACGATCGTTGCCAAGCCGACTGCTCTCTAGCCAGACAGTCATAATTAGTAGAGCTTCGAGGCGCTCCAATCGGTTAATCTGGATACCGTAGGATCTGTCAATTGAACCTCGACCGTAGCTCCCAAGCACTCCACAGTTATATTCCCGGCTGTCAATTGACCCCAAGGCACCTTTGCAGGGGCAGCCATGCCCGTCACCACAGGCTGACCGTCTTCGTGAGGCAGAATGTTGTAGATGAATCATATCGATCACTCGAGGTAGCATCCGAGACGGAGAACAGGGTTGCCACATAGACTGCTCCTCATATAAGAGGAATATGGTCAGTCTTCTCGCGAGCCAAGCTGGCAGCACTCTCGTCGCTGGATCACAATTCGTGCTTGACACATACCAGCGCACATCTGAGAAGCCTGGCATCATGAAGCTGTTCAACAAGGTCGGGCTGGGGCTCGCCGTCTGTGCAGTAGGTGCACAGGCACGCTTCGAGTATCCTGATTGCACCGCTGAGCCATTGGCTTCGAATCCGATATGCGATACCTCATTGTCTCGTGCAGAGCGTGCGGCTGGGCTGGTCGAGTCTATGAACATTGAGGAGAAGCTTGGAAACATCATTCGGTATGTACAGCCACCTTCATTATTGAATCCAGAGAAACTGAGATGAGAAGCTCGGCCAAGGGATCGCCTCGTCTCGGCCTCCCCCAGTATAACTTCTGGAACGAGGCTCTTCACGGCGTAGCCTTCGCTCCCAACCTGACCTTCGGCGAAGAGCCCCCCTTCGATGCCGCAACGCAATTCCCCATGCCCGTTCTCATGGCGGCGGCCTTTGACGACGACCTCATCGAGGAGATTGGCAACATCATCGGTACCGAGTCTCGCGCATGGGGCAATTACGGATACTCTGGCATCGACTACTGGACTCCGAACGTGAACCCGTACAAAGACCCTCGCTGGGGCCGCGGATCAGAAACGCCAGGCGAAGACGCCGTCCGTGTCTCGAGGTATGCAAAGGCCATGGTCGAAGGACTCGAGGGCTACAAGGACGAGCGACGCATCATCGCTACGTGCAAGCACTACGTCGGCAACGACTTTGAGGACTGGAACGGGTTCACTCGCCACGACTTCAACGCCATCATCTCGATGCAGGATCTCGCCGAGTACTACATCCTGCCGTTCCAGCAGTGCACGCGCGACTCCAAGTGCGGCAGCATCATGTGCGCTTACAACGCCGTCAACGGGGTGCCCTCCTGCGCGAGCGACTATCTCCAGAACACGGTTCTGCGCGATCACTGGAAGTGGACGGACACGAACAACTATATCACGAGTGACTGTGAGGCTGTTCTGGACGTCTCGGCGAACCATCACTACAACGAGACGAATGCGCAGGGTACGGCCGAGTGCTTCATCAAGGGGATGGACACGAGTTGCGAGTATACTTCGTCGTCTGACATTCCTGGAGCGTGGGAGCAGGGCCTGCTGCCCGAGGAAGTCGTTGATCGTGCGCTCCAGCGTCTATATGAAGGCCTGATCCAGGCTGGGTACTTTGAAGGCGCCGACTCCGAGTACGCTGCTCTTGGCTGGGAGGACGTGAACACTCCTGAAGCCCAAGCACTCGCCCTTCAATCCGCAGTCGACGGCATCGTCCTCCTCAAAAACGACGGAACCCTCCCTCTCGAGCTCAAGAAGGGCGCTGACATTGCCATGATCGGGTTCTGGGCCGAAGACGAAGAGATGATCATCGGAGACTACAGCGGCCGTCCTCCCTACCGCCACTCCCCTCTCTGGGCCGCCGAGCAGATGGGCTTCAACGTCTACCACGCCGGTGGACCTCTTCTGCAGGATAACTGCACGAACGACAACTGGACGGTATCGGCGCTTGAGGCAGCTGAGAAGGCCGACTACATCTTCTACTTTGGTGGCTTGGACACCAGCGCTGCGGGTGAGGAGCAGGACCGATACTCTCTCGAGTGGCCTCGCGCGCAGCGAGCCCTTCTCAAGAAACTGACGAAGCTTGATAAGCCGCTCGTTGTTGTGCAGCTTGGTGACCAGCTTGATAACACCAAGCTTCTGGAGAACGACGGCATCAATGCCATCATGTGGACCAGCTGGCCGGGTCAGGAGGGCGGCCCTGCGATTCTGAAGCTCACCACCGGAGAAGAGGCACCAGCTGGCCGTCTGCCCGTCACGCAGTACCCGGCCGAATACGTTGACGAGATCCCCGTCACGTCCATGGACCTCCGTCCTACGTCTGAGCACCCCGGACGGACGTACCGCTGGTACGACAAGGCCGTCCAGCCCTTTGGCTATGGTCTGCACTACACCACCTTCGACGCCAGCTTCAAGAAGTACCCCAAGACGCTCAACATCCAGGAGCTTCTGTCCCAGTGCCACGCAGAGTTCCCCGACACATGCGCCTTCCCGCCTCTCAGCGTCCGCGTGAAGAACACGGGGCAACGCACCTCCGACTACGTCGCCCTCGCGTTTCTCGCTGGCGAGTTCGGCCCGAAGCCGTACCCGTACAAGACGCTCGCGACATACACGAGACTCAGGGGGATTAAACCGGGACGGACGGCGACGAAGGAGCTGACGTGGTCGTTGGGCGAGGTGGCGAGGCATGACGAGGAGGGGAACACGGTGCTGTACCCTGGAGAGTACACGGTGCTGCTGGACGAGCCTACCAAGACGGAGTTGAGGTTCAGGTTGACGGGCAAGGCGGCGGTGTTGCAGAAGTGGCCGCAGCCGCCGCCGAATGAGTCGCCGGACCAAGATTTTGAAGAGTGATGAGGCGGTGGGAGCGACACAAGCTACCAATTTGATCGAGCTACTTCGCGGGTAGAGTGAGACCTGTATGATACTCTGCGAACGATCTTGGATGTGATCTCTCCACTAGGACCGTGTCACCAATATCACGGGCCTGTGCCAATAAGCCCCCTTGGGTCTAGTACGCCCTCAAACGCCTTGAAGCTATCGCAGCGTGCAGGTCTTATATACTAGTATGAGATACAGGCTCTGCTCATAAGCCTTATAGAGAACGCTTCAATGGAAGTGGCTTACCATCACGCGAGACATTTCTTTCATAATCTAGCATATGATTTCCTTTAGTCCCTAGATCCCTAGATTACGTCCCTATCGTGTCCCCAACCGTGTTGTCTCATAAGGTGCGCGGCCCATCCCCCAGGCCGTACTGTTGCTTATCGGCAGCTATCCAAAGAGTAGATTGATATCTACTCATCCTTCGAGGCTATCGGCCAGAAAACCTATCCTATTTTGAGATCGTCAGAAGCTTGATTCTTATGCATAGACTTGCAACGTCTTACTCACTAAACTCACATGGTATCTGCTCTCCTGCTGCCTTTCGCTGTGTTAAACTCCCTCCACGGTCTATTTGGAACTCACACTCTTGATACGAGGCTGAGGCTTATTCGTCAGTGCTAAAGTTGAATATCGTAGCAACACATTCACCTACCAAGCTACGAGTAAAGGTCATTCCCATGCGTATTCATTTCCTCTTCTCACGACTACGCTCCCCTTCTTAACACTAGATCTGCGAATGATGCCGCACAAACGAAGATACCATCTATCAATTAGTTCCATAGATCTTAACACATATAAATTGATATGATGTCAGCCTTAAAGACAAAGTGAAATCAACTCAACAAGCTATAGTTCCCGCACAAATCATTGACTCCTTGTAAGTAGAAAAATGTTGCTATTGCAAAAAAAGACCTTACTCATGATGGTCATGAAAACAAGTCTCCTGCAATTTATTTTCCATCTTTTGTATTTTGTAGTCAAGTACGTTGACAATCGCTGCGTTCCTAGAGGCCGCAGTCGGGACCCGAGGCGGTGGCATTTCTGTCTTGATGGCGTTGTTGTTATTGTTGCTACTAATTCTGCCACACTGAACATAACTATGTGACGAGGGATACCGAGATCTGTGCAATTGTTCTTGATGTTGCTCTTGTAGAGGGGGTAGATAGACTGTGCCGTCGTGGACTTGACATTTGCACCGGTCGAGTCGAGCTTCGACGGCGGCAAGACGCTCGAGGAGTTCTTTGATGGGCCGACGACGCTTGCGGGGTGGTGCTGGAGAGCTGGGAACGCATTTGACGTTGTTCTGGAAGATGGACGAATGATTAGCGTCGAGTAGAACCGACTTGAGGTTCATCATGCCGTTGGTTACATCCCAAGCCTACATGCCATAGGCGCGCACATTGTGTTTGCAGCCGCGAGATCAAAAAATGGAGAGGGGAATCGATGAGAGGGTTTAGACATACCTTGATGCAATTGGTACATGGAGATAGTTTGTCGCATTTCTTTTTGCGTCTCTGGCAGTCAACACAGGCCAGGTCCTTGCCTGGTTTTACGGAGACGGTCGATTCAGTGGATGACATCGAAAGTCCTCAACTGTGCTGTCCGATTCTTTGCAGGAAGGGAGTCGAATCATGTACAGGAAAGGTTGGCTGATATGATGAGGTATGAAGTCTTCACCCACGACGGACTGAATTGCATCGCAATCGCCCAAGCCTATGCTAGACGAAGTTCAGTCAGACCAGAGTATGTAACAAGTGCTAGGTACTTCAATGGGATACATGACGAACATATCGACTAAGCAGTCAAGGCACCCATGCTGAAGGTCAGTCAGGTTGTCGCGTAAATCTAACATAGAAAGGTTTCTACATGAACCGCTGCCCTATTTGGCATGGAGAAACTGAGACCATCACAACCCAGTGGAAACAAGTTCAGACTGAGGCTAGCTCTGGCATGTCAATAGTGGGTGAGACCACTTTAGCCAATGTTGATTTACACTCTGGGGATGGTGATCACGTACCCCCGGTGTCCAAAACAAGACCGGCTGTCCGCAGCTTGATGCATTGAATACTGAAGCCACGCAGATGAAGAAAACCCCGTTGTTGAGCTGAAAACGTAGAATCTATTCTTCTCATGAACCCTTCCGGGCTGTATTGGACTCCAGGCGGACATGTGTAAGGCCCGGCAGTCCAACGCCGGACAAAAGTCAAAGTCCGTCCCCCGGCATCCCGGAGACCCGCAAGAGTCCGATAGCCTTCCGACTGCTCTCACTTACACCACATGAAAGCAACAACAACAAATCAGACGATTCACAGTTCTTCCAGAATCAGAATGGGTAGATCCGAAAATATGAGATGCTCCACTGATGCGAGAATGATGCGCATCAAGGGGGGAACAAGGTGATGTCCCTACTGCAATCATCTGATCATGGGTGCTTCAAGCAAGCCGTTGCACGTGTTTCTGAATCATGTATTGAGATCTAGTATGAAACGACCTTGAAAGATCGACCGAAAGAAGCCTTGATAATTCCAAAAGAACCAAAGCTTCACAAAACAGAAGAGATCTAGAAGCGTCAGCTGAGATGGGCGGCCCAATCAACTCCCCTCAAGACTATGACTTGAGCTGTGTCTCGTTTCCCTTAACGGCTCCGAGGCACCAAATGCTGTCTTCCACTGTCACAGAACATCCGAAGGCCACTAGATTAGGATCATCTGTCAAATCACGACAACTGTGGTGCTGTAAAGCCCCCCATGGCGCAATCAGGAGTGGCTCTATGCACCGCATCCCCACGAGAAGACGGCCCCTATTTTGTCTATGTGGCACGGAAAGGTAGATGGATGCAGAGAATTGGGACTGACGAAAACGGAGAATCACCTCATGTATAGGAGGCAGTGCTGCGTTTGCTCTGACTCGGTCATGGCAGCACCCCGACACTCCGGCTTCTAGTATGGCTCATCTGAAGCTCCCGGTTGCCGGCAGCACATGCGTAGCTTCTTTCGTCTTTAACCAGGCTGAGTGAATACTGTTCTTTCTTCTTCTTCCATCACTCAACCCTGCCTTGAGTTTCTTTCAGGTAGTTGTGCATTCTCTCGCTGATCTCTTATACCGTTCTTCTTTCCTAAACTTCCCCCTTTAATTTGTTCCTCATAGATCGCCCCAAATCTTCAGTCAGTCTGCCTGATCAAGGCTGCAAATACTGCTACAGGCCAGACGCTGCGATCCTTGTAAAGTACCTTCGAAACCTCTGCCTTCGTCAGGTTCGATCTGCAACCCACCATCAGGCTGTATCAACGGACTTAACGCATCATACATTCCCACTACTACTGCACCACCACGGCAAACAAATCATGGCCATCACTCCCGGTGATTCAGAAGGGACTGTCCTCGCCTTCAGCGGTACCGACAACTCTTCCGAGATCACTGCCACCGGGACCACCGGCCACCGGACCACTGACCTCAATGACTCTTCTGAGAAACCCAAGAATGCCGGGCAGTCATCGTCCTCGTCCGATGACGAGGGATCTGATTCCATCCATGAAATGAACCGCCGCCAATCTCTGGTCCAGGAACTTGCTCGCACCTACACGCAGACCTCGGCCATCGACGTCGGATCCGACCCATCGTCGCTCTTCAACAACACGGACCAAGACTCACCACTCAACCCAAATGGACACAACTTCTCGGCACGCGTGTGGGCAAAGTCCATCTCCAAGCTCATTACCAACCACGGCAGCGGCTTCCGCCGCACGGGGTTTGCGTTTCAGAACATGAATGTTTATGGCTACGGCAACCTGACGGATTACCAAAAGGATGTGGGCAATGTTTGGCTGCAGGCGCCTGCCCTGGCCAGGAAGCTGTTCACCAAGACGGGGGGCGACACGAGGATCGACATTCTGAGAGACTTTGATGGCGTCGTCAAGTCTGGTGAGATGCTGGTTGTTCTTGGGCCGCCTGGGTCTGGATGCACAACGTTTCTGAGTAAGTCATGCCACTTCTCTCTCTTGATTATGTATCTGCCTCAACCCAGATGTATGGAATGGAATGTGACTGACTAGAATCGAAACAGAGAGCCTTGCTGGAGAGACCAACGGAATCTACATCGACAAGTCCACCTACATGAACTTCCAGGGCATCACGGCCCAGGAAATGCACACCCATCATCGTGCCGAGGCCATCTACACTGCCGAAGTAGATGTGCATTTCCCCCAGCTCTCTGTTGGCGACACACTGACCTTCGCCTCTCGTGCGCGTACACCCCGAACCCTCCCCCCAGGCGTCACTCACTCGGCCTTTTGCGACCATTATCGCGATGTGGTGATGGCCATGTACGGCATCAGCCACACTGTCAATACGCGCGTAGGCAACGAATACATCCGCGGCGTTTCTGGTGGAGAGAGGAAACGTGTCAGTATCGCCGAGGCCACCCTCTCCAACGCACCGCTGCAATGTTGGGATAACTCCACGCGTGGATTGGATTCTGCCAACGCTCTCGAGTTCTGTCGTACGCTCCGTCAACAGTCTGAACTCTTCGGGCAGACCTGTGCTGTGTCCATCTATCAAGCACCAGAGAGTGCTTACAACCTGTTCGACAAGGTCATTGTTCTGTACGAGGGCCGTCAGATCTTCTTCGGCCGGGCAGACAAGGCGAAAGAATATTTTGTTAACATGGGATTCGAGTGTCCCTCGCGCCAGACCGTCCCCGACTTCCTCACCTCCATGACTGCACCAGAGGAGCGCATCGTTCGGAAAGGCTACCAAAACAGCACGCCGCGCACGCCTGATGAGTTTGCTGCTCGATGGAAGGGAAGCGCTGAGTATATGGACCTACAGAATGAGATCGAGGCGTATAAGCAGCAGCACCCATTCGATGGGCCTGATGCTCAGGCTTTCCGTGAGCACAAGCGCACAACCCAGGCCAAGAGACAACGTCTGCACTCTGCCTTTATGTTGTCGTATTGGCAACAGGTCAAATTGTGCCTCTGGCGTGGGTGGCGACGACTCCTAGGCGACCCTTCCATCACGCTGTTCTCCCTTTTTGCCAACTGTATCCTTTTGCTCATCGTGTCGTCTCTCTTCTACAACATGAAGACGGCCACCTCAGCCTTCTTCCAGCGGGACACTATCCTCTTCGTCTCCATCTTGATGAGCGCCTTCTCGAGTGCCCTCGAAATCTTGACGCAATACTCTCAACGTCCAATCGTCGAGAAGCACGCCCGCTACGGATTCTATCATGCTTCTGCCGAGGCATTCTCCAGCGTGCTGTGTGATTTGCCCTACAAGGTCACAAACACGATACTTACGACTCTGCTGGTATACTTTATGACCAACCTCAGACGGGAAGCGGGCAACTACTTCTTCTTCCTGATCACCTCATTCCTCATGGTCATGGCCATGTCTGGCCTCTTCCGGTCCGTCGCGTCTGTCTCGCGTACCCTCAGCCAGGCCATGGTTCCTGCGTCCATCATGATTCTCGCCATGATCATCTTCACCGGCTTTGTTATCCCAGTCAAGTACATGCTCGATTGGTGCCGATGGATCAACTATCTGGACCCTGTCGCCTATGGGTTTGAGGCCTTGATGATCAACGAGTACTGGGGCCAGCAGTACACATGCGACACTCTTGTACCGCCCATTGCTCCTGGTTATGAAGACGTTTCTCTCGCCAACAGAGCCTGTTCCGCGGTTGGCTCTGTTCCCGGGCAGGCCTTTGTTGAGGGTTCGTCCTACCTGCGCACAAAGTACGACTTCTCCAACGGTCACCGATGGAGAAACGTTGGCGTAATCATCGCCATGACCCTCTTCAACCATCTCGTGCATTTCGTTTCCATCGAGTACATCTCCGCGAAGAGGTCCAAGGGCGAAGTCCTGGTCTTTCGTCGAGGTCAGCTGCCAGCCGAGATAAAGGAAAATGGCAAGACTGATCCCGAAGCTGCATCATCCGGACCCGTGGCTGTTCTGGAAAAGCCAAAGAGCCGCGTCACCGAAGATCGCGGAAACTTCCAAGGCTCGACCAGTGTCTTCCATTGGAGCAATGTTTGCTACAATGTCAAGATTAAGAGCGAAGACCGGCGAATCCTCGACCACGTGGATGGCTGGGTGAAGCCAGGTACCTTGACAGCTCTTATGGGTGTTTCCGGCGCAGGAAAGACGACACTCCTTGATTGTCTCGCAGACCGCACCTCCATGGGTGTCATTACTGGCGAGATGCTGATTGACGGAAAGCTGCGCGACTCTTCGTTCCAGCGTATGACGGGATATGTACAGCAGCAGGACCTGCATCTCGAGACCAGCACTGTGCGCGAAGCCCTCGAGTTCAGCGCCCTTCTTCGTCAGCCAGACCATATTCCACGCGAGGAGAAGATCGCTTACGTGGACGATGTGATCCGTCTTCTCGATATGGAACCGTACGCAAACGCGGTAATTGGTGTTCTTGGCGAAGGCCTCAATGTTGAGCAACGGAAACGCCTTACCATCGGAGTCGAACTTGCAGCCAAACCCCCGCTGCTTCTGTTCGTTGATGAACCAACGTCAGGGCTTGATTCACAGACATCGTGGGCTATCCTGGATCTTCTTGAGAAACTCTCAAAGGCCGGGCAATCTATCCTCTGTACCATCCATCAGCCCTCTGCTATGCTCTTCCAGAGGTTTGATCGGCTCTTGTTCCTGGCCAAGGGCGGTAAGACGGTGTACTTTGGAGATATTGGTGAGAGCTCCAAGACTATGACCTCTTACTTTGAGAGGCACGGTGCACGGCAATGCAAGGATGGCGAGAATCCCGCGGAGTGGATGCTTGAGGTAAGTCAACACCTTTCTCGTACGCCATGTTCTTCCCCCCTATCTTCCATTGCTTCATTCTCCATCTACCTCACCTCAAACATATGGACATACCACTGATCATCATCTAGGCCATTGGCGCAGCTCCAGGATCCCATAGTGATGTCGACTGGCCACAAGCCTGGCGTTCGTCTCCCGAGTTCGACAAGGTCCAGACTGAACTGCAGTCCCTCAAGGCCCAAAGCTCCCGCGAGACACACGATAAGTCGCCATCTACCGATCCATCTTCTACCGATGCCGAAGACTCCCATGCACATGATGAGTTTGCTGCTCCGTTGAGCAAACAGCTCATGGTCGTCACTAAGCGTGTGTTTCAGCAGTACTGGCGCACGCCCTCGTACATCTATTCCAAGTTCGCCCTGTGCTTCAGCATATCTCTCTTCATCGGAGTGGTCTTCCTCGACGCGCCAAAGTCTATTCAAGGCCTGCAAAACCAGATGTTTGCCATCTTCCAGATCTTGTCCATCTTTGGACAGTTGACGCAGCAGCAGATGCCTCACTTCGTCACCCAACGCTCCCTTTACGAAGTCCGCGAGAGGCCCAGCAAGACCTACAGCTGGAAGGTGTTCATGCTGAGCCAGATCATCGTGGAGATACCTTGGAATACGCTGATGAGCGTCGTCATGTTCGTGTGCACTTACTACCCCATCGGCTTCGACAAGAATGCCGAGCAGGCAGGACAGGGCAGCGAGCGTGCTGGTCTTATGTGGCTTCTGTTCTGGCAGTTCCTCATCTTCACCTGCACCTTTGCGCATGCCATCATCGCCTTTGCACCCAACGCCGAGGGCGGAGGCAACATCGCCAATGTGCTCTTCTCTCTGTGCCTCCTCTTCTCAGGCGTACTTGCTGGGCCGGGCACCCTTCCCGGGTTCTGGATCTTCATGTATCGCGTGTCGCCATTCACGTACTGGATATCTGCTGTTCTGAGCACCGGACTGGCAAACACACCTGTGGAGTGCAACGTTGACGAGTTTGTTCACGTCAATCCTCCCGACAACAAGACCTGTGGGGAGTATCTTGATCCTTACATCAGTGGCGCCGGCGGGTTTCTGGTCGACAGCAGCGCGACTCAAGACTGCACTTTCTGCCCTGTTGCCAAGTGAGTATCCTCCTTGAATACTGCAAAAACGATACGTCGAATCATGTAGCTAATCTTCATGCAGCACCAATGCCTTCCTGGCTCAGCTCACCATCGATTACTCCAACAGATGGCGAGACTTTGGTATCGGCTTCGCCTTCATCGTCTTTAATATTTTTGCCGCCGTCTTCTTGTATTGGCTCGCAAGAGTCCCGAAAAACAAGAAGACCAAAACCAAGGCGGACTGAGTTCCATAACCGGTATCCTCTCCTGGAAGCTCCGTCTGCCGAACCACAATATATGACTTGGATTCTTGTCACTTCTGGCTGGAAACACATGTCTCAGAACACGTTTGCTTGGTCAGGTGCCGAAATCTCATCACATACGATCTTTCAAGTATTCTCTTTCAGTTCCGGTTTCTCATGTCAGATGTGTTAGGTTTCCTTACAACCAGACTTTATTAGATGCACTTAACATAGACTTCCAGCCCCAGCTCTCACTTTGAAGATTACAGGACTTATCAAATTAAGGCTCTGGTAGGTGCAGTCAGAATGTTTTGTAACAATCGTGCATCATTATCATCCAAGTAAAAGTCTTTTTTCCCTGTAGCTTCTCTCAAGCATAATCATCTTGTTGTCCCTACGTGCTTCAACGTGTCCCTTCAATCTCCAATCTATCACCTCGAGGTTGTCTATTCTCGACGAGATCCGGAATGAGAAACACTCCGCCTGCGTTGACGGGGTCGACCTCAGCAGAAGCGAGTCCTCGCTGCCATTGGCTCGCTCCCTGAGAACTCATATTGAGCATCATATCATGTGATCCTTGTGCGAATCTGGGATTCACGAGGTCAGGAACAGGCATGGCATGCATTCCTGGACTTACTGGCGGTTCCGTATGGCAAGCATCCCGTTGCTGGAACAGCGAAAGATCGAAATATCCACCGAGAAGGGCATCCAGCTCAGTGGCCTGCGACAGCGGGTTGATGACATTGGGTGCATAATCGGGTGATGAAAAAGAGGAACAGCTTTTCGAATCGTAGGTTTGCACCGTGGCCTTGAGGTTTGAGATGAAACCTGGCTCTTGCACCAGAGTTCTGGACGCGCCGCTCGGTTCGATACTCTTCCGAGTTTGCCACGCCCTGAGTGTGAGGATGGCTTGCTCGTGGTAGACCTTGTGTGCCGTGTTGTGAAGTCCAAGTTGTTCACGATAGCACGCTTCAATAGCATCCCAGGCGCGATGAGCAATCGGAGCGTCTGGTGTTTCTGCTAGAAGAATCGTCAAGAGTGTCAGGACCTCGGCATTGAAGTGCATTTGGGGAGCCCAGCGAAACCCGTATTTGGCCATGCTTGTCTGCCAAGCGCATGCGTCCTCCAGGTTGTTCACGAGGATTCTCATGAGGCGGTCTTGTGGCGTATGGACCGCAGGATCCCCAGCCCCGAGCATCTCTAATGCCTTGGAAATAATGAGCTGCCTGATGATGAGTGCTGCCTCATGCACCTTGCCCGCACTCCGGTCCACGAACCGCCTCTCTATTTCCTGGACGTTGACGTCGAGATCCCGCACAATGGCTTGGTACTCTTCCATGTTTGCGGCTTCCAGCGCTTCATTGCCCCTCGCATAGTCCCTTGACCGACCGAGAATGGCAGCATCGAATCCAGGGTTTTTGGCTATCCTACCCAGTGACTTGGTGATCTCGGTGGTGATGAGAACATAGGCCATCTCGGTCGGACCGTTGCGATCCTTGGCTGGCGCAGTGAGTCCCGGGTACATGTCGGCATCGTTCAGATTGGAGGGTCGTTTTGTGTCCCAGTGAACAGGGAATAGAGAGCGGTTGAGGCCCGAGAACAAGGCGTATTTGACATCGTTGCTAATGATCTGCCACCATATTCGGCGACGCATCTCGGTCTCGAATGGCGGCAGGTTGAGTGCTTCACCATCGCGGTGATATCCCATCTTCTGAGCTATTCGAAGCACCGTACCGTTGAGAACCCACGCCGCGTGTCTGTCATATCGACCCTGCAGTGCGGTCTATTATCATCGTCAGCCAGCTTGTACCGGCCGTCTTTCGCCCAGGGCTCTCGGTGGGCTTCAACTCACCGCATACAGAACCAGAGCCTGTAATACGACCATGTTGTAGTTTTTCACAAAGTCCAGCTGGACCAACACTATCTTCAGACCTTTTGTGAATCTCTCGATAGCGTCATCCCGTGGCATGCCAATCATGTGATGCGCTTCGTCGTGCGATATGGATATAGCGCCTATGATGTAGATGGCGAAGAGTAGTGCTTGATACTCAAGAGGCGTATTCTGAAGAGAACCGGCTGCCTTCATGACGGCTGGCTGGAGCGTGGGGATGTGAGTGATCTTCAGGAGGGGGTTCACACGTTCCAGATACAAGTGCCATAGTCTGATGGCAAGACCTGGCTCGGGTTGAAGCTCGTGAACATGGTTTGAGGAGACCTTGACACTGTTCTGGAGGGGTTCTAGATCGCTTTCAGGCGTGGCTTCTTTGAGAGGAGTCATTCCATTCTCATTGAGGCTTTCTGTCTCAATTATAGCTCGCAGCTCCGAAAGCTGGTGTTTCGTCAGTGCATCTAGGTCTTAGGCCAGTGACATATAAAACACTTACATTCTCCAGAATAGCTGCCAGTGTGTAGCTGTCCACGAAGCGAACGCCAGCACCGTCCTGCAACATCCTTCCGACTTCGGACATGTGTGCTGGGCTGTGTGTCCTTGTACTCTCTGGAGTCGAATCGAGACTTTCTGGGCGACTTTTTTGCCCTTCAGAGTCATGTGCACTGACCCCCAGCCCTGCTGGCAATTGGTCTGTACCGGTATGCTGCTTGAGGAGAGTCTCAAGTTGAGCTAAACGTGCCTGGAGATCCTTCTTGACAAGCCTGCGCTTACGAGCCGGTGCTGGTGCGCGTGGAGTGCAGCTGACTTTTGCCTTGAGAGCATCAGGGGGCGTGAACAAGGTCAAGAAGGGGACAGCTGGCTATGAAGAAAGGCAGCGGCTGTGGATGTGGACTTCAGAAGGGAAGCTCACCTTGATGCAGTTGGAACATGGAGTATTGTGATCACATTTGAGCTTGCGGTGCCGACACAGCACACAAGCCAGCTTGCGCGGGCCCTTGGCAGTGGACATTTGTGGCAGATGGTCAGCGGTATCCGCGATGCCCTCTTTCTTCTTGAGGGGAGGGATTGGGGAATCCGGCGGAGTCCCGTGGATCAAGCGCCACAGATGTCTGTTTCGTCTCTCTTCTTCTCGGCCTTTCCTTCTATTGTTGGATTAATGGAAACCACTGAAAAATGGATGATGAGTTTGTTGCGAATGGGACAGGAACATGAAAGAATGGTGGTATGGCTGGGGATCGCTTTAGATACGTAGTGTCTTAGTTTACAGTGAGTCCAGGGCGTTTTCAGGACCTGCAGCAGTGAGCAATGCACCTTATATTGTCTGTGGCTACCGCCGGGGTGAAGCAAGAACCCGATCCGAGGAATGCTCAGGTCGGGTGGGGTTGGGCTACCTGTGTGTGGTTGAGTGCTCATACCGGCACTCTCTTAGCTATTGCAGGATGATCGGCATGTGTGTGGCACTGCGGTAGACGCCTGAAGCAGAATGACTACCTAAAGACTCATCCTGTCTTCTTCACGATATCCTGCGCCGTGACTCCGTGACTCCGGGTTCCGCAACTCCGCCGGCAGTGGTGAAATTACCCGATTAGGCAATCAAGTGGCTTCACCCACACGGAGCTTCGGCCAGTGCTGGACTGTTAAAGCGACAGTAGATTTGGGTGCCAAAATTAAATGCCTTGACTTCCAAAATCAAGTATGAATTCAGTCCCTGGACCTTTGGGTGTCTACTCAAACTGCCACCAGTCAAGGTTGAACAGCACATCGCCACTCACCCCGAACACCAAATACAGATCATGCGTCCCCTCCGCACCGCTCACATCACACTGCACCTCCTTCCACGCCTGATAGTCCCCAATCGAAGCGACCTGGCACTCACCAACCAGTGTCCCATTCGTTCCGTCAAGCCTCACCTCGATCGTCCCACCAGCACCACCGGACGCAACGCTCGCCTTGAACGAAGAAGAGCCGTACCCAAAGTCCACACCATTAGCCTTGATGTAATCACTAAAGTCGATCTGGCTCACGCAGGTTAGCCCCGCGCTGCTGGGTTCTGTCTTGACGCCTTCGGACCACGCTGCCGTCTCGGCTTCCTGACGCTTATACGGATCGAGAGCCTGGATCTGCCGCGCCCCCTCCGACGTCATGCGCAGCAGGGGAATAGTCCCGTCGGATTCGTACTCCAAATCTTCGACGGCCACGGAGCGCTGGTAGCTGCCACTACCGGGGAGCGCGCCATTGTGGTATACGAAGTAGGAGTTTCCTTTGTAGTCGACCAGGCCGGGATGCTTGGTGGCGCTCCGCCCTTCTGTCGCCATGACAATCCCGCCATATGTCCAGAGTCCGTGGACTGAAGACGCCGTGGAGTACCGAAAATCCTGGTCCGGGGCGTTGGCGGCGTAGATGAGGTAGGAGGTGCCGTTGCGTTTGTAAACCCACGGCGCTTCCTCGTACGCCCTTTTCCTTCTGGTGTCGCTGCCCTCCTCGCGAGGACCGAAGCCTTCAACCGTCAGCTCGATCTATGTAATGTCCTCGTAAAAGAGATCGTGTCGTCTACCAACTTGGCGTAGTATAGGCTGGGTTTGCCCCAGAACAGGTAAGGCTGGTCGTCATCGTCGATGAAGACGCACGGATCAATCTCTCCATCGGCGACAAGGGGACTGCCTCTGGCGTCTCGATACGGGCCCATGATGTTGTCACTCACGCCCACACCGGTACCCATCTGCGCGCCCGTCAACCGCATGGGCACGTTCCCTACGAGAGGCCGACACTTTAACCTTAGGATAGGCCCAGCCGATTCACTCCCTTTTACAAGCGTAGAGATCTAAATAACTATTCTAATAACATATCCGACCATCGCAAAGATGGACGGACTAACATGCCACGAAGAGCAAGGTACAGATCAGGCCAAGTACATCCGGGGTGGGATGGACCGCCACATGATGCGCAGTGCCGTGGGTGTGGGGGAAGGTTAGTGAGAGGAGAGAGGTGAAGTACCGGACGGAGGAACGGGTCTGATATGCGGGGATAAAGCGATCTACAGATCTAAACACTAGAGCGGCCCTAGATGCTGTTCACGAGATGGCTTCTAGAACAGGAGTCAGGATGGTCGTGGTACTCGTACTACTGGAGCTGGCGGGGTATCTTATGGAGATCCGTGGACTGCCGACATGAGCTTGACCGGCGGCCAATGGATGAGATGGTGGCGATAACTTCGGTTCTGCGACACACATCATTTCACATTTTGTTCTACAACTCAATACATCGCAGTATGTTGCATAGCTGTCGATGCGCATCCAAACATCTCCCGCCTTTTCGCCTAGCTCCGTGACCATCAAGGTGACACTCCACATTCGCCTCGCCATGTTATAAGACCCCGAGACCGTCTCTTGAACCTCATCATAAATTCCCCCATGCAATCATAACTTCGACTCTGGTGGGCTTCGGCGACCGTTGCTGCTGCTGCTGCTGCTGCTGCTGCTGCTGCTGCTGTTGCTGAGCCACTCCGTCAGCCAGCCCGTCCGACTCCCGCGGCCAATTGATCACGCCTACAGCTTGCGCATGTCCACAACCGCGCGAATGCAGTCGCCATCCTTCATCGTCTCAAAAGCATTGTTCATCTCACCGAGTGTCTTGCGGTGCGTGATGAACTCGTCCACCTTGAGCGCGCCCTTCATGTAGTCGGCGACGAGGTCGTTCATCTGCGAGCGTCCCTTGATGCCACCGAAGGCACAGCCCTTCCACACGCGGCCAGTGACGAGTTGGAAGGCTGAAAAGTCAGCAGGGTCAATTGTTTGAAAGGGACTGGTTTACTCACGTCTCGTGGAGATCTCTTGACCAGCAGCTGCGACACCGATGATGATGCTCTCACCCCAGCCCTTGTGGCAGGCCTCGAGGGCAGCACGCATCACGTTGACATTGCCAGTGCAGTCAAAGGTGTAGTCGCAGCCGCCGTCAGTCATCTCGATCAGTTTCTCCTGGATGGTCTGGTCCTTGAGCTCGGTGGGGTTGACAAAGTCGGTCGCGCCAAACTTGTCGGCCCACTCCTTCTTGGCCGGGTTAACGTCAACGACGATGACCTTGCCGGCCTTGTTGGTCACAGCACCCTGCACGACGGAGAGACCGACGCAGCCTGCGCCAAAGATAGCCACGTTGGAGCCCTCCTCGACGTTGGCGGTAACGCGGGCAGCACCGTATCCGGTGGTGATGCCACAGCCGAGCAGACACGTGCGATCCATTGGCGCATCGTGCTTGATGGCGACGACAGAGATGTCGGCGACAACTGTGTACTGGGAGAAGGTGGAGGTGCCCATGAAGTGCAGGAGATCCTTGCCCTTGCACTTGAAGCGGCTCGTGCCGTCGGGCATGACACCCTTGCCTTGGGTCGCGCGGATCTTACCGCAGAGATTGGTCTTTCCGGACTTGCAAAACTTGCACTCTTGGCACTCGGGGGTGCTACGGGACTTGTTAGACAGAGTTTCGGGGCTATGTCGGTAGAGGACTGACTAGAGAGCGACGACGTGGTCGCCGGGCTTCACGTTGGTGACGCCCTCACCGACAGACTCGACGATACCGGCACCCTCATGTCCGAGGACGATAGGGAAAGCGCCCTCAGGGTCCTTGCCAGAGAGTGTGTAGGCATCTGAGCGCGTCAGCATCCCGTCACCGTGAATCTGCTCCGTAACCCCTCCGGTGAAGATACTCCGTGACTCCTCCGAGGTCCGGCGACGTACCTGTGTGGCAGACACCAGTGTAGTAGATCTCAATGCGCACCTCGTGAGCCTTTGGGGGCGCGACCTCAATGTCCTCAATGCTGAGGTCCTTGCCAGCCTCCCAGGCGACGGCGGCCTTGCAGGTGATGGTCTGCACGGCGCGTCAGTCTCTGTCGCATCGCGTGAACGTCATGGCGGGGTTTGCAGTGATGGAGGGGTAGTTCTTGGGTTGCGCACGTACTTGACCGGCGGTAGAAGCCATTGTGAAGTTTGAGAAATGAAGGAGGAGAGGATGAGTCGACGAGAACTGAGGAAATGTGAAGAAGATGAAGTGAAGAGAAGTAGAGAAAGAGTTTGACGGAATAGATCCCGATGTTGGGGGAGGTTGAGGCGAGCTTGGGGTAGGTCTTCCCCTCAGTCAGGCCACTGAAGCCTCAGCTGCTGGTGACGTTCGGCGGGGTTCGGTGGGTTGTCGGCTTCCAGCACGGCACCAGCACGGCCTCTAGCCTGACGACGTGGTGGAGGGTGCCATGCCATTGACGATAGTTGAAAACACGCCTGGGCGAAAGCACTGGTTTATCTGCATATATCTCTGACCCCACAATGCCGAACATAAGCGCATTGAAATGCCGACGCTGGCGAGGGCCAGCTGCAGTCAGTCAGGCTCCAGCCGGTCACGAGAGCGGAAACATGGCCCGGCTCCGGACTCGACTTATCGCCTATCTCCGCCAGACTTGCACCACTTCACCTGGTCATCGTGATTGACCGCGTTCTGTCTGGTGAAGTCAGAAGAAGATTTTCTTGCTTACCAAATACATGAGTCGAGACCAATCATCTGTCATTCTCATTGATCCCATCTGGAATAGTCGCCTACGGTAGGTGCATTTCCCGTGCTACAAGAGTACGACCACAAGCTTGGCAGGAAATGCTAAGGCACAAAGACGTTATGATCATATACACGTCCACGTCACACATTCCGCAGTCGGTGACTCCCCAAGATACACGCACCACGATGATGTGAAAGGAAGGCTGCATTCTATCGTCTATGCAATCGTAACCGTCCCAATCCCACGCGCACAATCCTATACGCGCAGGAATCGACACTCCAAAAATGCATACTTTTCCATGAACCTTGGAATAGTCTTTGAGCCACTGACATCCTAGTATTTGAAGCACCTGAATCACATCGAAGAAAGCACCCCGCCGTCACCATCTCGTGCCGCTCACTTCTTGTTCGGGAACTTGGGCTGTCCGATGCCGGTACCTCGCAGCTTGACGTTGAGAACCCGCTCCATCGCACCCAGAACCTTTTGGTCAGGAGCCGCATCACCACGCTCGAAGCTGGCAACGATGGTCGGTGTCGTGTTGCACTTGGTTGCCAGGTCCTTCTGCGTCATTTTGGGCTCCGCCTTTTGCCGCGCCGCCGAGATGACGCTGCCGACCTGCTTGCCAACCGTGTTGGGCTTGATGATGTCGTCTGAACGGTCGACCTTGGTCATGCGCTGACCCTCAGGGCCGCCAGCCTGTACGCATAATGTCAGAGCCGCTGCGGCGGAGAGGAGGGTGAGGGTGCTCGTGGCAACTTACTGAGTTGGCGGAAGAGTACTTCTTCTCGGTGCCAATGACACCGCCAGAACGCTGGGCAGCATTGAGAGCAGCCTTGCCGCGGATGACGGTCTCACGCTCTGAAGCGCCCGGTCCACGGACGTTCTTGCCGATCTTGGTGACTTGGTCCCAGTCGTCCGCCATTGTGAAGTTTGTGGTGGGGTAAAGGGTTGGCGGTGAAGGTGTCTTAATGGAATTTCGAGATTTGACTTAAAGTCGGAACTGGTGCAATTGTCGTCGGTGACGGTGTCGAGATGAGGCTGAGAGGATTGAGGAAGAAAAGTGTCGCGTGTCCGAGTCGTGACGCAGATTATGACGGACCAGGTGGAAATCGAGGGCGCTATGGGGAAGATGATGGAAGAGGGGCGATGCTTTGACTCAACCGGCGACCTAGCCACAGGTGGGATGAGGCGGTGCACCAAAGTCCCTGCCAGTGAGGCTGGTGGCCTAGAAGATTCCTGTGGCTGATGCTACTCAGTGTGGCTGAACCACTGTAGACCCATCCTCACAGCACGCTTCTCAAGCTGAGATGAGGACCTTGATGGGAGGTGACGTGACCTTGAGCGACTCCTCTTGCCTAGCTTCGAAATCATCTCGTTGGAAAACCGAACTTCTACTTCCTCACGCACACTTGATCAAGTTTTGGCTGCTGCGGCGTCGAGAGCTGGCCTCGCCTTACGTGTGCTGCTGGTTCAGCCACCGAGGGCCGTGAAGCGTGGCATGGACAGTGTTCACGATGAAACCCGATTTGCATACGCTCTTGCGCTCTGGGACCGAATCGAGCAGCTTTCCACCGACCGACCGGCGTCACTGACCCTGGTATTACTCGTCGCAGTCGTCCTCACCCTTACACAGCGATGGCCTGATTTGGTCATGGTCACGGCCCTACTGGGCTGGTCAACGAGCTACTTACCAACATGGCAGCTCTTCGCTCTATGTGTACTTGCCACGGGTTTGTACATGGTCCGCTTGCGAAACGAACGAAGTTTGACGGTCGCGGCTCCGGACAGCGTCGCCACTCACGATTCACTTAGCCGTCGCCCGAGAGCCGCTTCAGATCCTGAGAGGAAGCTCGAAAGAGTGTTCGAAGGTTATCTGAGAAGCCTCGTATGCGGCTCGTCCAGCTCGATCGAGGTCACTTATATCCCATGTGGCATACCATCAAATGGCCCCATCGCCATCAGTTCGTCCACGGCAGGATCCAGCCCAGCCAAGATGGTCTTCAAAGTTATGAGCCCCGAATTCTACACTAGATTCGCTCACTACGCCCACGACTCCGAGGCAATCTTCAGCGAGCTCGCCGAGAGTGAAACCATCTGGGTCGACCGGCCAGATCTATTGACAGACGTCTTCCTCAAAAAGGGATCGCCAACGTTGCAGGCCCAGGGCATCGTCGATTTTCTTTGCTTCGAGCTGATCCGCAAGCTGCGGAAAAGGCCTCCGGTGATACGGAACGGCCGTGCGGAAGAAGGAGCTAGTACCACGTACAGGAAAGACATACGCGGCTTCCGTATCTCGTCGATGGATGCTTATGTTCTTGGTCAGGATGACAAGCAGCTGAAGCGGACGTACCAAAACACAATCCTCGCGCTATTTCTTGCAGATCGACTCTTCGGAGGAAGCTATTTAGCATTCAAGACCGCAGCACTCATAGCCCGTGTGGGTCTCTGCGTGGTGACGGCAGTATTTGTCACGGACCTGTTGGACTGAAAACAAGTACTATGCACGTCGAAGCCCAGAGTCCGGGTACGATCCGGGTACGACGTTTGCGACAGACGTCGGGTCCATGTGAACAACGAGCGCGGCCTTTCAGATGCCAAAACAGAGCTCAGACCCACGCATAGGCAGCGAACACACAACATCCACATCCACAGACTGGACTCTGGCATGATTTGGAATTGTGTTCCAGGGGTGGCCCGACCTCCCTCGGAGTCCGCATGTGGAAGTTGCACCAGGCCAATTGGATCAATATGGCTAGACGTCAGCTAGTGGAGGTGGCGCCGCGGGAGCTATCGCAGCGTATTCGCACTGCACTACCAAGGCCGAGACGCGAAAGAATGGACGCCATGAGCGCGACAAGCTAATGATGATGCATCGCGACCCTCCAGCAGCATTGAGACGCAGTCTCCTTACTAAGGCATCTGTTACACCACGGATCTTCGCTCGGATACCTCCTTGGCCGAGCTTTCCCACGTCATGACGCTCCCGCTGCCCCACCACAGCTCACGCAGCTTCTCGTCCCTTTATTTACCCCGCCAGCGACCCCTCGTCTCTCGTCTTGCCGTTCATCCTTCGATCCGAAGCTCAATTCCTCGTTGATTCATCAGATTTCAAATTCGAAACCGATCCTCCTCATATCAGCAATCATGCCTCTCACCGGACACTGCCTCTGCAAGGCCGTCACCTACTCGGCTGACGTTGAAGCTCCTCTCCTCACTGGCTACGACCACTGCGACGACTGCCAGCGTCAGAGCGGCAGCACTTACTGTGTGTACTGCCAATTCGGCGTCTTTCGTCATCACCCATTACTGACTCTTCAGCTCTTGTCGCTGTCGTCCCAAAGGATAAGCTCACCATCAATGGCCCCGTCAAGAAGTACTCTGGCACCAAGGGATCCTCTGGCAACATTGTCCACCGTCTCTTCTGCTCCGAGTGTGGCTCTCCCATCGCCCACGACCCCGATGCCGCCCCCGAGATCATCGCCTTGAAAGCCGGTACTCTCGACTCTGAGATCAAGAAGAACCTCAAGCCCGTGCGAACCCCGAGACCCCGGTGACATGGACTGTATACTGACACTACCTTCACAGGACACCGAGATCTGGACCGTCGGAAAGCTTCCTTTCTGCCAGGAGTCCCTGGCCAAGCCTTTCAAGCACATGCCCGAGTAGGGTCGCTGCATAGCGAGCAAATCAAAATGAGACCGAGGGCGAAGGAAATGGACTTGATCCCAGGTACAGCTCACATAGCTCAAGTATCTTTAATGCATTGACAGATGGTCCCTCCAATCTTCATTTCTCTTATTGGCTCCTACATCGCAGCGAAGGCGGCGACACCGGCCATGATCATCGCGATGGCTGCAGCACCTCCTGCATGGACTTTGCCAGCTGCACCATCGTCGCCGTCTTCGTCATCATCATCATCACTTCGGCCACTTTCAGTTTCCCTCTCCGTCGCGCTCTCCGAAGTACTTGTCGTTTCAGTCTCCCTCTGCGGCGAAATCGTAGGCGTAATTCCTGGCCCTTGCTCCTCCGGCGCAGTATAGTACTCACTCACAGCCACCGTCGTGCCCCCTATGATCGTCGTTCTCTCATACTCAGCGCGCTCCCCCGTTCTCGGCGCTCCACTGACCGCCTCCCACGCAAACATCTCATTCAACCACGTTGTTGGTTCTGCTCCGCTATCACAAAGCGAGCTCGATGCGCCGTCCATGATGTTTTGCCAGTACTGCACTTCCCCCTCGCCTCGGACACCTTGAACACGTAGGCAGGCCTGGCAGCCACGCCAGTCAGAGAAGTAAGAACCGGAGCACATGCAAAGCTGGTGGTCGGGGAAGCTGATGCCGCGCTGCATGCAGGTGGACTCGATGATGGCGATTTGATTGCACGGCGCAGAGGGGTTGGAGGTAGGGTAGCAGCCAGGTGCGAGCTTGGGCGCATCGTCCTCTACTTCTGGGTTCCACGGGTCGGAAGACGTGGTTTGTGAGGTTGTGAGGCAGGGCAGTGCCGTGCCTGCCAGGAGAAAGACTCGTCTCATGCCGTTCGACGTTTATGTTTGTAGTGTCTCGTTGCGCCCAAGTGAGATGATTTGTGAAGATGAGACTGTCGTCAAACTCCTAGACTGCAAGCACAACAAGCAGGGAAACGCTGCTGGCTACGTGAGTCAGTCGATCCTCCGCTTTCTATATGACTGTCTACTTATCCAGGACAACCCGAGCTTGGCCATCGATTACCAGGCCCCCCAGTCGCAGTTCCTATTACCCGATTTATCCATCTTGGCTAGCATGACAGTTCAAGGCCACCCGCGTCTCACCGTCTGCCAAGTCCCTCTATTGGAGGGTCAAGACAGGGACCCCCTCAGGATAAGAGGATAATGCTGCATCGCAAGGACTGATTCGAGCAAAAAGCGTTGAGAGGCACGGCGAAAGGGAATGCTGAACACAAAATGGAGGCATCCCGAGCCAATCGGATCTACAGACAAGATGAATACCATACCGTTACAAGAGCACTGCAGGGTGCGAGCTTTGGGTCTCCTGTCTCAAGATACCTAGGTGATACCTTAGCTGACAGTCTGTCTGCCTTACGCAGGTGTCTTCCCTTGCAGAAACCAGGAGTCCACAAGTCTGCAGTCGGCGTCACCCAGTGCGCTGCTTCTGGTTGAGTCTAGGTATAGAGAGTCATGTCAATATAGATCAATGCAGGCTAGATCACACTGGAATGCATTATGGCACCGATTTAATCAAAGTATATCACAAACATACACAAGCACTCCAATCCTACGGTCATCAATCATTTGCTCATTCACATCCACAATAGTAATCCCCCAGCAGCCACCGCTATTCTCACCAACCACCCCGTCCCGACTCGCAAATTCCCTGCCCCATCTGTCTCCGGCTGCTCTTTCTGCACCGACCCCGTCTGACTCTCCTGCACCGTATAACAGCTCGCTGTCCCGCAGTCATACCCGCTCGGACAGCACCCTGGTCTTGGCCCTGCGTTCTTCCCGCACATGAACCACCCGTCTGCGCACGTCGCTGTGGCGTCCTCGGAGGGCGCGCCGCTCACGGGCACGACGATAGTCTGGCCGTCAGAGACGACGGTGGTGGATGAACCAGCGGGACAGTCGTGGACTTCGCAGTTGCGATCGGTGCGGCAGCAACCACCGCCGTGGGTGGCGAGACAGCCGTAGAAACCGGTTGGGCAGCCGGTTTGCGTGGACTCGGGAGCGGAGGTGATGGTCTCGTCGGAGGATGTTGGTTCTTCGGCTTCAGTGCTCGTTTCTTCGTCATTGTCGTCGGATGATGATGTTTGCGTGGGACGGTAAGGAGCGCCGAGGGATTCGGTGACCTCCTCGGTGACGGTCCGGGTTTCAGGGTCTGGCTCTGCTGTGCGTGTGACTGTCAGAGTCACAACCACGGTCGAAGGGTTTCCCTCGATCATCGTCGTTCGTGTTGTTGTGACTGTTGCTGCTGACTCTTCTTTGGTCTGCGTCTCGACCTGCGTCCTTGTCGTCGAGGTCCTCGTCTTCGAGACAGGAATACCTGTGACTAGTTAGCATCCATGACTTCCAAAGTCAAGGGTGCTTCTTACATATTGAACCCTCGCATTCGTACCCGCTCAGACAGCATCCGCCACCCAAGCTTGCGGGACAAGTCACCGCATCAGCAGGACACTTGGCTGAGCCAGCGCAAGTCGAACCCAGCGGACAGCACGCAACCTCCCCGAGACTTTCATCGTCCACATTCTGACAATAGGTCCCCTCCTGGCAACACTTTTGCGGCTTGCCAATATTTGCGCAGCTATTCATGCCCGCAAAACACGCCTGCCTCTTCTCCAGTATCGCCAGTGCCTCGGCCGCTCTGCGCAACACGCCATCCCCTCCACTGGTGTCGTGTATAGGTCGGAACGCAGGCTGATACCACCTTCGCGTCGGATCGGGGCCTTCATGTGCCTGATCGAGAGACAGGAGGTCGTGTGGGAGGAGAGGGAGGTTGATGGCGGCAAAGGCGAGGTGCTCGGGGAGGATCTTTGCGCCGGCGTCGGGTGCTTGCCTGCGGATTGCGGTAGGCAGGTCTTGTTCTGCTGAGGCTGTGTGAAGGAAGAGGGCGAGTATTGATAGCGGAAGAGACGAGAGGTGGTGTGGTGACCGCATTGTGTGTACGATTCCGAGGAAGTCTTGCTGGAGTCTCGTCGCTGGTCTCCCAGCTTGAAGCTGTTTGTTGTGGTCACAGGTGGTGAGGAAAGTGACAAGGAGGGATTAAGATGCTGCCAAGACCGGACGATATGTCGCAAAAATTTAAATATGGATCGAGAAGCACCGGCAAGCAAAGTCAGATGCAAATTGTAGAGATAAAGACGGTTGCGAAGCCTGGCTCGGGACGTTGAAGCTCGTGCCAAGTTTAGAGCTCAGTCGAAGTAAACCGGTGGCTGGGTAACGGCGGCCCAAGCTCTAGCGCATGGCTGGCACGACTTGGTCTAAGCTGTGAGGAATACGAGGCGAGGCGTAAGAATGATTCAGATAAGAAGACTTGATCGTTATACTGAATCGGATTGAAGATGAAATATCAACACACTGAGTTGATCTATTACCTACGCTTCGCGCTGTCTCAGTCTCGCGCAAGCTTCACAAGACGCTGGTCTGCCGCATTCCACGGCCTCCCAAAGAGGCAATTGGCAGAGCGCCCAGCCACTTGGATCGCGACAGGGATCAACCTCACCATCAATCAATAGGCAAAGAAAGAAAGGGAAAAAACTCCATTTTCATGCTCTTTGCCATGCCGTGCTATATGTTCTTACATGTGATCTTACACGTTCAAGTATTGTACAGCCCGAGACACCCTCAGAAAAGCTCTCGTGCGTTCGCCCGCATCACCTTCGACACATCGTCTTCCGGCTCCAGGTTCACTGCGCCCGTCGCTCCAGGTCGCCTAGCTTTCGCTGCCGATCCCTTGACAAACGAGTGGCAGAGGAGCCCGGCCGCAACGCTCACATTCAAGCTGTCCACGCTGCTGGCGCTGTGCACGAAGCGCGGCACCGACACTTCAAAGTCCGACGCCACTTTGATCTGCTTCGGCAACCCGTGTCCTTCGTTCCCGAGCACGAGAATGCAGGGATCTGTCTGCAATGGGTCCCGACTCTCGACATCCTCCGTGGACAAGAACTTCCCAGCATGCATGTTTGACAGCTTCTTTTCCGGTGGCGCCACCGCTGCGTATGCTCGCCAACCCGCATTCTGTGACGCCGTGATGAAATCCAGCGGCGACTCGACGGTGAAGATGGTGACCTCCTCAACAGCACCGGCCGCTGACTTGAGGACCACGGGCGTCAGCGTCGAAGAGCTGCGGCTGGTGACGCCAATGGCATCGACGCCGAGGTAGCTTGCTGTGCGAATGAGGCCGCCCAGATTGCCCGGGTCCAGGATCTCGTTGAGGAGAAGAACGAAAGGCTTCGGAGTCGCATTGCTTGCTCGTGGCATGAACGTATCCTCTCCATTGACTTCCAGCTCCTCCTTGGTCTGGTAGCCCAGCGTGACCTCATACCCAAGCTTACCGGGTCTTTCCACCAGAGGACCAAGTCCTGTGACGGGGAGTTGCGGTAGGGGAGAAGTCTCGAGAACGTAGCCGTTGTGAGGTCTTCCAGTGCTCATCTTGTCCATTAGCCGCTGTTCGCCCTCAGGTACCACTGTGATGGGCACGTTGTGAAGCTGAGCTAGACTCCTGATTGCATCGTCATCCTTCTTGTCGATGCGAGCCTCGTTGCCATAGATGTACAGGTGATACAGCTTCCTCCTTGCCTGGCTAAGTGCCGACTTGACGACCGACCGGCCGTAGAGAAATTGTGACGCGGCAGTGGTGTACTTGACTGTCATAGGCATGAAGCCACCCTTACGCGCCTTGTCGACATCCGCATCGTTCGGGTCTTGGTATTCCCTGCGTGGTCTATCAGAGAAGCTGCGGTCCGAGTCTCTATCATCTCGGCGGGGGCGGAACGAGTCGTCTCGCTCGCGCGGTTGAGGCCTTCCGGCCGAGGACCTGCGATCTTGCCTCGGCTCGTTTCGTTCGCGCAACTGAAATGGATTGACAGATGATCTTTGGAAAGGCGCCTCATCTCGAGACGACGTTGATGATCGGCTTTCCCTAAGCTTAGACCGATGAGAGGCTGGGCGAACAGGCTCCGGCAGCTTGACTCTCTCGGCCAACTCCTTGAGGTTGCCATATTTGAGGTGATAGACAAGGCTTCTCTTGCCATGCGTCTCTTCCGGATTCACAAATCGTTTTCTCCTCGTTTGTTTCCCATCCTCCTCAGCCTCCTTTTCAGCCTCACGCGCCAGTTTCTTCTGAAGTTTGGCGCGCTGCCTTGGTGTCGCCGCCCCAGCGAGAGCTTTGGCGGTCCTGGAGTTGCGAGCGCCGCTGTCTCTTCTGCCCTGGCGGAGGGCAGAGTCGAGTGCGCTCGTGGGCCCAGATACTATCTCCTCATCTCTGCTAGCTCTGCGCGGCTGCCGATCTCGTGGCAAGCGTGGCTCCGGTCGTCGTCTCCCTGTTGTGCCCTGAATTCGATCAGACTGCCTCAGACCGCGGTGAATGGCTGATAGGGAGGCAGCTCGGGTTGTCGCAAGAGGCGAGAGTTGTGTATACTGGGTCGACAGGGAAATGGGACGTTTCAGGGCTGTCAAAGCCAAATGATGTGATCGTATCATCTCATTATGATTGCAGTGAATCGAGCTCGTATGCGGCCTTCTGTCCGATGAAATTGTCTATGATGGAAGGAGGCTTTCTGGCCAGCCACTTACCCAAATTATCGAGACCCTGATGCGATCCAGTACTTTTTCTCCCACCCTAGTAGCATCTGGATACGGTAGGCGGTGAGACTGACATGGAGCGCCCATTGGCTTCATTCCCGGCGGCCCCACCAAAATCCGTACCTGCCGCTAGACGCGTGAACTAAGTCGGACCCGCGTAAATGCGCCAGCGACTTCGAATGCGACTGACGATGGCGACTCGAACCTAATACAACCCACCAATGCTGGACGGAAGGGTGAGCTCCCGGATCGCCATGGATCCTAAGCAGACTGTGTCGCTGAGATTACATATATGGTACGTTGTATCACATCGGTGTTCCAGAAGAAGCCTATTTAGAAGCTATTGCTATGGCCACGATGCTAACGACCTATAGATGGGACGTACCATGGACCTCGAAAATGCGCCCTCACAGCCATCGTCCGATGCCATCATGGGTGAAGCGGACATTGCTCAAACCGTCATCCTAGAGGAAGACCATTCAATGTCATCTGGCTCCTCTCCGGTCCCCGAGGCCGCCATGACCATCTCGGAACACACAACACACATTGCCGACGAAGATGACGACGTAATGATTGCTGCCCAATTATTGGATACCGAACGAGACAAGGATACCACCGAGATCATATCAGGAGTCGAACCCAGCCTGTTCATTGACAGCGACAGTGTGACGCAAGACCCTACACACGTAGACGATGAACAAAAGAGCGCCGGTGCAGTGCAGTGGTCCGCCGAGCGGGACCAGGAGGATGCATTGGATTTCGAAATTGTACGCGGCCAAATACCCAACACGAATGTTGAAGTTGCAATACCGCTCCTTGGGCGCGCGGAGAAAGCAGATTACAATGTCGTATACAGCGACGTGATTGAGAGCATCCTAGGGGAGACGACATCGCGCGGCAAGAGGAAGTATTACGAAGTCGAATTCACCGACGGACGTTCACAAATGGTGAGTCAATTCACATGTTGCATGCAATAGCTATGGCCCCTGGTGGTATAGGCGGCAGCTCTCGTCCCCTGTTGCACCTGCCATTCAGTTTCCCGCACCGCACCATTATTGAGCTGCACAATAGCTCGTGCATTGCCGGCATTCACTATTCCACTCACACGAAAGCTATTCTTCTCGGGCCTTCATCTTCACCTGCCCATTGAATTATCGCTTCTATTCATCCTTAGGGTTTCCGGCTTCCACTTTTCATCATCTTTCGTTTCCTTTTGTGCAGAGCATCACATCACCCTCTTTTATCTTCAAAGCGGCATGCTGACCTCAGACCAGATTTCTGAAGACGTCCTCAACGCTTACGTCGAAGGCGATCGTGCCGCGATACAACTTCATCAAGAAACCACGTTACGAATCGGTGCCATGGCTCAGCCCACCCGTAAGCGCAAGCGAGGATCGCGGTGGGATGATTCTAGCTCCGAGTCAGGATACTCGTCAAAGTCTGAGGCATCCGCCGACGAACACGTGGAAATCGACAGCGACGAGGAACCCTCGTCACGCAGAAGTCATCGCAATGCGCAATCTTCTAAGCCCGTCAAAAAACGACTGCGGCAGACCACAATTCGCACCAGTGCTCGCACCCAAATAGCGGACTCTGATGATGAGAGTATTCCGGAAGACAGCCCAGAAGCCACACCTCGCTCACGTTCCACTTCCCAGCATCCGACAAAGGGCAAAGCTCGGGATCCGCCAGCGCGCCCTATGAGATCGCTGCGGCCTCGTGCCCAGCGTCTTGTGGAAGACGTCGATGAGCTTTCAATAGATGCTGGCAGAGCCTCGGACGATGATGGGGTCATTCCCTTCATCACCTCGGACGTCGCCGCTACCAAGGGCAGACCAAGAAAAAGCACACTTCGTTCCAGGTTGAGGCAGGTTGCACTCCGCAAGTCGATCACTCGGGCCAAGTCTCCGGACTCTGACATCGAATTTGAGATACCCAAGCGACGTTCCTCCCGAGCCAACCAGAACAAAACGTCCATGCGTGACGACGCGGATATGGATGAAGAGTCGTTCTACGTGACTGCGGACGTTGGTTCCGGTGCTCCCAAGGTTGTCTCGGTGCGTGAGGTCTTCCAACCTCCAGAGCCCGGCTCGCCCTTTGCAGATACTCATATTCCCAAATGTCATGTCTGCAACGGAGGAAGATCAAAGGGTCAACTCATAGGCTGTCAGGGCTGCACCCTGTCCTACCACAAGGCATGCTTGGGCACACGCAGCGCTCGAGAGCACCTGGTGACCAAAGTTGGTAAGGATGAGTTCGTCCTGCAATGCAAGTTTTGCATTGGCATGTACCGCAAGAAGGACCACCTAGCCCCGAGGCACGCGATGTGCCAGTCTTGTCACCAAGATGGGCCTGCATGTGCGCCTTTCGCCAAACGCTTGACTTCGCGTCAGGAAGAGAAGCTCCGCGAGCAAAATGAGGGCGTCGATCCGGTCACATCTGTGTCTCCGGACCTTCTCAACAATGATAAAAATCTCCTCTTTCGTTGCAAAGACTGCCATCGAGCATGGCATATTGAGCACCTTCCGCCTGCTAGAAACAGCGAGGTCTCAACTGATCTACGTGGAGAGCGGCTGAAAGACTATTCGGTGGATTGGCAATGCAATGAATGCAACAGCGCCCGATACAAAATCGACAAGCTCGTTGCATGGCGGCCGACCTCGACTCAGCTCTTGAAATCCGATGGTGTCCTCGCCTTCTTCGACGTGCCTGACGACGAGAAGGAGCTGTATGTGAAATGGGACACAAAGTCATATGCCCATTGCACATGGATGCCCGGTCCTTGGATATTCGGTGTCGCGATGGGACAAATGAGGATGAGTTTCGGCAAGCATGATGCTCATACAAGCCGCCTCAGTCTCACTGATGAAACCGCGTTTCCGGAGGAGTATCTCTTGCCTGACATCATTCTCAGGGCGAAGGTGAAAGAAGGAAACCCTGTCGCCAAGTCAAAAGCGGCAGAGCTGTCCAACATTGACAGGGTCAGCAAGATCTACGTCAAATTCCAGGGTCTCAGCTATGCGGAGGCTGTATGGGATACGCCACCGGGTCCCGAACATCCGGAGCGTCGGAAAGCATTTGAAGACGCATACCGCGAGTACGTGGAGGGCAGATATTTCGCAAGCGAACCCGCTTCAAGAATTCGGGGTCGCGTGAACGACTTCCGGGAAGAACCATTCGAGGAGGTCGAGGTGCAGCCATCCGGACTCAAGCGCGGCAACTTGATGCAGTATCAGCTCGAAGGTTTGAACTGGCTACTTGGGAATTTCCACGCCAGCAAGAGTGTGGTACTTGCAGATGAGATGGGCTTGGGTAAAACTATCCAAGTCATCAGCTTAGTGACATCGCTCGTTCTCGATCATCCACAGGTGGGTTGCCAAGCTGTACACTAGATCATGGACCTCTGCTGACGTGTGTAGTGCTGGCCATTCCTCATCGTCGTTCCCAACTCGACTTGTCCCAACTGGAGACGCGAGTTCAAGCAATGGTCTCCAGACGTCCGGTGCGTCACCTACCACGGTGGACGAGAACCCCAGGAGCTAGCCTACAACTACGAGCTTTTCCCCGATGGCTGCAAAGACATGAAGGCTCACGTCGTCATCATGTCGTACGACTCGGCGCAGGATCCGCAGACAAAGGTCAAGTTCTCGTCTGTCCGCTGGATGGGCCTCGTTGTGGACGAGGGACAGAGGCTGAAGAACGACACCAATATCTTATACTTGGCCCTTCAAGCCATGCGCATTCCTTTCAGACTGCTTCTGACGGGCACTCCTTTGCAGAACAACAAGCGTGAGCTTTTCAACCTGCTGCAATTCATCGACCGAACGCAAAACGCAGAGAAGCTCGACGAGGAATTTGCCGTCCTCGATAAGGAAACGTTGCCGAAGTTGCACGAGATGATCCGACCCTATTTCCTCCGACGCACGAAGCTTGGGGTCCTCAAATTCCTGCCTGCAATCGCCCAGATTATCTTGCCTGTAACCATGACGGTTCTGCAGGAGAAGGTCTCCAAGGGCGTAATCGCAAAGAACCCAGAACTCATCAAGGCCGTTCTGGGCAAGGGCAAGCTGCACAAAAAGGAGCGCGGGAGCCTGAGCAACATCCTGATGCAGCTTCGCAAAGTTCTTTGCCACCCATTTATTTACTCGAGTGCGATCGAGGAGAAGAACCATGATCCTGAGGTACTGCACCGCAATCTGGTTGAAGCTTCCGCCAAGCTCATCTTGCTGCAAGTCATGCTGCCCAGGCTCAAGGAGCGTGGTCACCGCGTCTTGATCTTCAGCCAGTTCCTCGGTCAGTTGGACATCGTCGAGGACTTCCTTTCGGGTCTGGGCTACGGTTTCCGTCGCCTAGATGGCACCATGAGCAGCTTGGAGAAGCAGAAGCGCATTGATGCCTTCAACGCTCCGGATTCAGAACTATTTGCTTTCCTCCTTTCCACACGAGCCGGCGGAGTCGGCATCAACCTGGCTACGGCTGACACGGTCATTATCATGGATCCTGACTTCAACCCCCATCAAGACTTGCAAGCTTTGTCACGTGCGCATCGTATCGGTCAGAAGAAAAAGGTTCTTTGCTTTCAGCTTGTCACGAAGGATTCGGTCGAGGAACGTATTATGCAGATCGGACGCAAGAAGATGGCGTTGGACCATGCACTCATCGAGAGTATGGATGACGCGGAATTGGAGGGTGATGACCTCGAGTCTATCCTGAAGCACGGAGCACAGGCACTCTTCGACGAGGACTACCAGAAAGAGGCCATTCACTATGATTCTGCCGCCATTGACAGCCTCCTGGACCGGAGCGAGATCGAAGAGACCAAGGCTAACGAGGAGGGTTCGGCCGATGCACAATATTCGCAGGCCCGAGTATGGTCCAAGAACAAGTCAGGCTTCGAGGCGAGCCTTGGCACTGAGGAGGACAAGGCACCGGAGCCTATCAGCTCTAGCGTCTGGGATAGCATCATTGCGGAGCGTGAGGCGGAGGCAGAGCGAGATGCCGAACTGAACAAGGAGACATTGGGGCGTGGAGGAAGACGTCGAAAAGTAAGTGTTACGGCACAATGCGGGGGGCCCTGCTAATCAGCCATAGGCTATCAACTACAAGACGAACGCCATGCTACCGGAGCTCGCTTTGCCCGATGAAGGGGCAGACTCGTCAGACGCATCCGATGTCTTCGAGGGAGGTAACGAGAGTGCAGAGGAATCTGACGAAGGCACTCCGGTACTCTCCAGCAGAGGTAAAGGCCGAAAACTTTCTCATGTCAAATCAAACTCCCCGTCCAAGACCCTGACCAAGACTTTGGTCAAGCATGAGACGAAGAAGACCGCAATTAACACGACTCCGCAGAAGAAGAGGGCCTGGCCCAAACCTCAAGAAACGAGAACAACGCCAGATTGCAAAAGTGGCAAACCGAGCAGCGCGGTCAAGGCGCGAGCAAAACGCGTTCCCCCGTCATCGACGCCGGGTCGCAAGATAAAGCCAGGCAAGGGATCATCGCCAATGGTGCCCCCCAAACACAAGGGAATCCCAGCCAATACAAATGGCGCGCCCCGGCCGCAGGAGGTAACGACCCGAGACTTAAGAGCTTCCTGTGGTCATCACATCCAGTCCCGGAGCCCCATAACCCCGGAGTCAATGGATATGGACTGCTCGGAGCCCCTAGTCTCACCTCCCATGGGCATCCCGCAAGAGACGGCTCAAGCGGCATGTCGTACCCCGGTATCCCAGGCACCTTCAGCAGCGGACAGCTCCCCTTCCCAACAGGACCCCAGCAATTCAGGGGGGGCACAGCTATGAGTCCGAATACAGGTACCGCATTACCCGCTCCGTGGCACAACCCTGCGATCGAAAGAATCTTTCCCTTCCAGAACGGGCAGCAACCATCAGAAGCGGCTCTGAGGCTAGCCATCGATAACATCCAGCGACTGCCTCGCCCAGTGGAACCCGAGCTGGGACACAAACAAGCTTTGGCTTTGCATGAGTTGCTTCGAGCTCCGTACAGCGGGAAGAGGTAATGAACGAGGGTGTGATTTGCATATGCGCTGGCGTTTGGGGATGGTGATTATAGATAGATATTTAGGCCACTCTACAGTGGTGTTTTTCTTGACGCAAATCCGTTCAGGATGCAGCTTCTAACCACGGAGGTCCGAATAACATCTCTTCATAGACCATATCTCAGAGACACCACGCAGCCCAGGCGGACTAAGAGCAAGAAATTGCCATTCAACACTGACACAAGCTTCTCTTTCCAGCTCTGACCGCCTCATTGACATCTGCATGCATGCGTATGCCGTGCTGCCTTTGTCACGTGGCTCAGAGTGAGGCAAAGTTCACCCCTGTCGTTCTGCAGTTTCCCGCGCGTCCAGGCCCGAAGTGAGATCGCAGCCCAATCAGATGCAGATTCCCGCTGGATGAGAAAGTGGCACGCTTGTTTGCTCACAGGAACGTGTTGCTGCTTCGATGTGTGCTACTGACTGTGAGCAGGCACCAAAAGGTCGGTGAGGGCAGATGTCGCGATGTCAGGCTTGCTTGCAACGTCGGCAAGCTGCGAGGAGGCTCTCTTGGCCGGTGGAGCTGGGGCCGTCTTGTCTCAGAGGTGACAAGGGAAAAGCAGAGATGTGATGGACATGAGGTTCTCCCCTGGTCTGTCAGAACATATCCGTTTGTCGGTGGCTCGGGCGAGGCTGCTTTTTGGTTCTCTGCAGGAGGGACTTGGTGCACTCGTTGACTTCGAGACGCAGTCGGCTTCTTCGCTCTTGGATTTTATCTTCAAGGCTTTGTGTCTCGGGTATACATCCTGTGAATCTAGAGACATGAGTGCATTTGGCAGGATGCAGCGCTTCTACGAACCTCGCTCTGGCCATCATGACCGACGCGGGATCGGACTGTACGACCTCGTCGATCTTCGAGGCTCTCAGCCAGAGTCTGACCGCGGTGCAATGGGCTGTCGAGCCGACTTCGATGGGAACTCGGCGTTTCTCCCATACGGGCCGATTACGAGAAGCAATACAACTTCCATCGGGAACGTCGTGTACTCCGGTGCAAACGGCAACGTCGCTCAGCATGGAGTGCCTCCAACAACAGCACTCGCGGACCCGGTGCCTGACTTTCAGCCCTACCTGCTTTCTAGGGGTAACGGGCAGTATACAAGGCTTATACCGGCGGACACACTGCCGCCGCTGAATGAGGTACCGCCGAGGGAGGTGAACACCGAGGGACACTTTGTGCTGCCGACGATTTCACCGAGAGAGCGGCGTGTCACGCTCAAGGTCGGTCCTGACTTTCCGAGACCTTTGGCATGAGGAGGGCTGACCCGCGGCTCTAGAAGGTAGAAGGTAGTCACGGGGCAGATACAGTTCAGGTACGAGCCATGAACCACGTTTGTTCTCCCACGATGTTCCAGTGTCCAGCTCGCTGACCACGCATGGCGAGCAGAGCCACATCGACCGCATCGTGAGCAGCACGCCTTCTTCAAAGCAGAAGCGCGAGAAGATCTACTGCGACAAGTGGGTGCACGAAGGCGTGTGCGCCTTCACCCAGCAAGGGTGTCGGTACAAGCACGTCATGCCGCTCGACCAGAAGACGCAGCATGATCTTGGTCTGTTTCACGGTCTGCCAGCCTGGTGGCGCAAGCATCAGGCTGAGGTGGCGAAGAAAGAGTCTGCTGCGGCGGGTGAGGCTGTGACGCCGAGGACGACTTCTTCGCTTGCGTCGTCGCCTGATAGTGGACGCATGGGGATGCCTAAGCAGGCCGTGGTGGGCAGAGGCTTGGGAAACGGGTACGAGGTGAGAGTCGATACAAAGTTGGCTGACTTTGCACGCGGTGAGGTCAGCAAGGGAACGAGAGATGCGTTCAAAGTCACGAGCAGTTCTTCGCAGATCGATCTCAGCTTCGGTGATGCTATGAGGAGAACAGGCAACCCTGTAGGACGCCACGGCATGGGGATGTCCCGCAGTTCTGGGCATGAACCGTGTCGCTGGGGTCCGATACAGCCACCTAAGGTAGCAAACACGAATACGCTGGGTAGTCGGGATGAGATGAAGATCCGGCAGTATCCCTGAGGCATGGCGCATATGACAAACAAGTGTCTATTCGGCATGGACGAAGAGTGACAAGGAGAAAGTCAGAGAAAGGGTATGTCGTGTATTGTGGGCCTGGACTGAAGTTGACCATGCAACGATGTCTATGGATTTGGGAAGTTTATTCCCGTTGCTTTACCGTCTTCTTGTTTGGTTATGGTAAAGCATCTCATTGTGAAGCACTACCTCATGAGGAGTATGAGACCTCGCCATCTACAAAACCTCGGCACTCCTTCATTTAGGATCTTCCCCAGGCTCGGTTGACGTGCCGAAGCCGTCCATACGCCTGGCTTGGCATATGAATTAGATGTGACGGATACGAACGGGCGGCGGTAAGCCGGGATGTAATACTGCGGTAGACTACGACGGTAGGATTCTAGCGCGGCTGATCTTCTGGATGGCCAGCCCGAAAGTGGAAAGCCGATATGACCGGCACCCGGAATTCCGAACAGAGAAATACTGAGATTTATAGTCCCTCATGACGGGATGGAATGGAAGTTGATTCGATGAAGTAAACAGTGCATTAGGACCCAGAGCTAGTCGTAGGGTTCGTCCAGGTCCGGCGGCCGACGTGATACCTTGACGGCGTCTGGTGATGTCAGATGTTCCTAACCCCAGCCTTGCCTCTGGCATGGACCTCGTATTGGCATCTCTAATTCCCAAAGTCTACTGCGAGAAGGTAACATTGTGACATTGAGGATCCTAGAGTATAGGCGGGCTGACAACCATGACCGGCAATGACGATTGAGCTGTGCCTCCTCATACCTACCCTAACCGCACTCTGAGCACGGTGCCCCGACGATCATCGCCCGACCTCCTGAAGCGGGCCTTTCTGCAGCACGGAGGCCTGCGTTTTCTTAGTGATGGTACTTGTCGCCGTGAGGGTCAAGTAGAATGATTCTTTAGAGATGCAGAAATCCAGAGTGAAATTGTAAGAAGAATAACATAAGCAAGTAATTATTGTGATTGTATTCTGTTCTTATTTTGTCTGCCATTAGGCACTTAGCATCTTGATATTCCCGAGGCCGACCCTCTTCACCCTCACACCCCCAGGGCAATAAGTATCATCACTAACAGGATTCATGCTTGCGTAGTGCACCTCAGTGGACACTTCGAGCCGTCAGATCGACATGCCAGCGCCGTTCCAATACGAGAAATCGCAAGAGAGGTCAATTCAGCGTGAAGATTAATCATCCAGACATATATAAAGGCCAGCCTCTGCCCAGCATCATGTCCTCTACAACTTCCTCTACCAGCACTGCAAGCACTGCAAGCACTCCGATCATCTTCTAGCAGCACCGACACATCACATATATCCAATAGATATCAGCCCTCAGCCGCCATTATGTATGCATCACTCGCTCTTACGCTCGCAGCCGCTATCACTGCCATTGCAGTCCCAGCCCCAGCCGCCCGCAACTCGCCTGAAGAGTTCAGACTCGGCATGGAGGTGAAGAAGACCATCGTGAGCCTCACTGCTGTCAAGAATGGCACGGACGGTGATGTTTTCTTGAGAGCTGGTCGCCAAAGCGTCTACCCAGGCACAAATGGTAAGTCAATTCCGCACTCAGCAAATTTGCGCAACACTGACTCGAGGGTAGCCCATGTCATCGGAGAAGAGCCCAACCTGGCCATCCTTTTCGACATCAATACCGGCGATGCGGCCACTCAGCACGGGGCCAAGGTGGTCGACGTTGGCCACGCTTACGGCAACGTCCACCCCATCACTGTTGTCAGCGAGTACGACGAGTTTGACTTTGGGTTCTCGTTCAACGAGGATGGCGAGCTTGAGCACAAGTTGACGGCGACGATCAACACGTTCATGGCTTGCGAGGGCTTGGTCGGGGACCAGGAGAACTACTACCTCGCCTGGGGCAACCCGGATCAGCAGGGCAAGCTGCCCAAGGGATGCAGCGTCACCACTGTCACAAAGATCTGATCCTGGATTCTCATGACTCGTCCCAGTTACTGATGGGCTTGTTGGTGGACGTTGTGGCCGCGGATGATCGGCAAAGGGTGGTTGCTGGAAGTAGTGCAGTGCTCATGTGTCATGCTTTGGCCTGGAACGGTCAGTAAGCTCAAACAAACCATAGCATACTCTAGTCGCAATCGAAATATTGGCCATGCTCAACATGATGTTAATAATGCTTTGCCATAAACTCGGACAAGTGCTGCGTCTGCAAGCAACCTCAGGTAAGGTAGGCGAGCTGGAGTACGAGAGTACCACTAATTGCATATATTGGGTAAATGCATGTCTGACCCCTCCACGCCACTACACCTACTGCACGAGCTCCGGAGCTCGAGTCCAACGTCAAGCATTCACGCACCTCCAATAGGTCCGCGCAGAACTCACCTCAAACCGCTCGAATACTTTGTGCGTAGGAAGGACTCCTTTGCGGAACGACCCTTCGATTTTCCCGAGCCCACAAATACAACGTACCCAGGAGCTCAAGCTCTCCGCTTCCCCAGAGCTGCCCCGCTACCTGCCTCGAGCTTCACGAACCTCGATCTGATAGCGTCGCGTCACACCTCGTGACGGACGGCCACGGCGTTGGAGGATGGACAAACTACAGACCATTCTCAAAGGCAGCACGCCACGGCTGATTCTGGATCAGAAGACCTACAAGGAGCAAGACCAAGAGCTCAGGAGTCATGCGGATTCGGTGGCCAAGCTCCCAGAAACGGCACGAGCTCTGATCACAGCACAACCGAGAGATGTTTTGGAGGTGGGACTTGCGATGAATTCCTTTGGATATGTTCGCTGTCGCTAACGTCTTGCAGTGGCTCTCGCCGGTTGACCACTCAATATCGTATTCCATTGTGCTCGACGTTTTGCTGCAAACTTCCAGATTCGATGACAGCAACGAGCACGAGTGGCTGCGAATCAAGATTGAGGAGTTTGCGAGAACATTCGACTGGATTCACGTCCGCTTTTGCGGCGATGCGCTGCGGGACATTGTGAACCGCATCATGACGGGCGGTCTCTTTCCGGTATGCTACGCCCTGTTGCACGGAAGCTGCAGCATGACAGGCTCCGACCTTGAGAAACATTAGCTCATCCTCGTACAGTTCGGAAGAGCCTTGGACCTATACTCAACTATAGCACTTCGAGTCGACCCATCGGGATCCGTGTTTACATCATTACATCTACTCGCCGCGAACTTGGCTCTCGCTGCAGGTGACCCAGACTTGCCACTTCAGGTCCTCGAGAACGATATCACAGCATACCCCGCACCCAGTAGTCTGCGAGCAGGCAGACCACTGAGCGATCCGGACCTTTCGCCAACGGTTTACATCAGTCTTCACACCGGACTCACAGAACACGTCAAAGCGAATGACGTCCTGGATTATGGCGCGGTCATGGGTTCGATCTACATCCGTCGGAAGGACTGGACGAAGGCAAGAGCGTCGTTGGAGAAGGTCATCACGCATCCTACTAAAGACAAAAGGCACGTTTCATCAATGACACGTGCGTACAAGCGGTGGATACTTGTGAGCCTTTTAGAGGGAGGCAAGTCTCCGACTCTCCCGTCGTATACGCCATCCGCTGCCAAGATGGGCTATGCACAACCGCCGCTGGCACCATACAATGCGCTCGCTGCAGCTTTTGACAACAGCGATCCTGCGCAAATGCAAACAGAGCTGTCGACACATAGCTCGTCGTACGAGGAGGACGGACTCGCGGAGCTGGTCCAGGATGTCGTCAATGCCTATCAGATGTGGCAGGTGATCAACCTCCGAACAGCCTACTCACGGATCTCAGTCTCAAGGATTCGAGAGGAGACGTTCAGCGCCGTGACTGGTCAGCGACTTGCGTCGATCGAGGCCATGGCAACGCTCATCCGCGACATGATCAGTTCGGGCATGCTAAACGCACACTTCGAGTTGGATGAGCACGGCAACGAGACGTACGTTGCTTTCACCGACGCAACTCAGACGCTGTCGGAGACTGAGTTTGCGAAGGAGATCGCCAAGCGACACTTGACGATTCAGAACCTCACCGCGCAGTATAAAGCTGCGAACGACCGCTTGACCGGGCACAAGGAATATGCCAAGCACATCTACAAGGAACAGAAGCGACAAGCGGAAGATGGGAACCAGAACGGAGGCTTTGAGATGTCAGTGGACGACGAGGACCTGATGGCTGGTGTCGTGAGGGCATCATAGAAGGTAGACCATTGGTTTGCGCACGTATTCGAATTTGCCGGTCCGCGCAGGCTAGGCTGGTTCGATTGTATGAATGACGAGACACATGACAAGGAAGAGCATACTCTGGGCATGACACTAGGCAAAGCCTCCTTGCAACGCGATATGCTAGGCAGTACGTACTTATACCAGAGGATAGGTAAGCTTCCAAAAGAGACGGTACGCACTACCCATTCTGTTGCTACGCAGTGTCGGAGAGGCGATGGCCTGTGTCCAAGAGACAGACGACTTCATGCAGAGCGATGCTGAAAGACTTGAAGGCAACACGCTTTCGCTCCAATGTTATTCTCATTGCCCTCTTTGTTTGGAGCAGAAGGTTTGACCTCGGGTTCTGAGAGTCTGTCAACACAACCAAGGGCCAACTATAATATCGGAGACGCTCCCAAGAGAACAGCATGCTTCTGTCAGAGATGTTTATTTTCTCTACTTAAGACGACCTCTCTCTCGTGTTCATCAACTCATTTGGATTATGATTTCCTTCACCCAGGTTTCTTCACCCCATTCTCAAGGATTACCGTCCCTGTGATCATTTCTGCCCCATCATCCCCCATACGACACATCACGCGCTTCATCACAATCATGGGCTGTTCTAGCAAGTGTCTGCTGGCCTTGGCTTCTCTGTTACGCGGACTCACAGACGTCTCTGCAGTGCCTGTTGACAACAACAGACACTTGAACAACTTCGTCATCAATAACCAGACCCAGGACTTTGCTTTTGGTCCACCTTTTCCACAGCACACATACTTGTCAGGCAGTATCAAGGCTCGTCAACATCTCCACACACATGATGTTGTCGGTCAGGACGAGGAGCCTGTCGAGACTATGAACGCGACCCTCGTTGCTCGCGGTGGTGCCGTCTACACCTTCATCTCTGGCGATGAACCTCGGCGCTTCAACGTCATCAATGCCACCCCGTACCGCTGGCGCCGGGCTATCATCCACAGCTACCAGATCCCTGACTGGAACGACGCATGGCCCAAGTCCATCGAGTCTGGCCAGGTGGTCGAAGTACTCACGAACAAGGCGTCCAATGGAGGCTCTAGAAAGGACACGGGCGCCGAAGTCATCTACGAGCTCGATGGGACATGCAAGCCCATGGCTTTCAAGCTGGCATTCAACCCTACACGCGCGCAGGATCCCGATGTTCGTGTTACCTTTTTCGATCAACTCAAGACACGCTGGACGAGAAAGGGCGGAGTGATCAACCTTGGTCAGCGCATCGCTTATGGTGGTGTCAACTTCTTGCTCGCTGGCACGGAGCACAACTTCTACTCCAACGAGGGACCTTTGGGATGGATGCAGGAGCAGCTTGGGGATATTGGCAAGTATCCTCTGAATCAGATTGTGATGCCGCGCTCGCACCATGCCGGTATGGTTGAGGGACGCCAGGGCGTTGGGTTGGCGCACGACAAGACGACGCTCACTCAGACGCGCAGTCCGTATGTGCAGATCGCCACCGGCGGTGTTCGCGTCCTCGACTTTCGGCCTTATGAGCGCTCAAAGGGAACCTTCAGCGAGGGCCACTTCTCCAGCATCGCTGGTCTCCATCATGGCATGATTGGTATCGGACTGGGTGAGATCATCGACGATATCAACCGCTTTAACAGGGAGACCCCCGGTGAGCTCATCATTCTCGACTTTCATGATGCGGAAAGCTGGGTCGGCAAGGCGAAAGGACCGGTCGACGCAGGGAAATTCCGGCCCCTGGAAGAGGAAGATCGAGCGAGGCTCTGGAAAGCGTTGGAGAAGCTCGAGCACCGCTTCTCACTCCCCCATGGCGCCCAGAACGTCCACGAGATGCCTCTCGAGTCCTTCATCGGCACTGGTCGATCCGCCGTCCTCATCCACGTCCCCGACCCCTGGACAAGCGACAATGCCTACCCAGGTGGCCCAGGCGGCTACGTGAGCAACCGCAACTTCCCGCGCACAGCCTACTGGTCTGCGACGTCCAAACCCGCCGTCCTCGTCTCCGAGCAAGCCTCCACCCTGCGCTCCAAGAAGGGCGGCCGCGGCGGCAAGATCCACGATGCGCAGTGGATCCTGCGTCTCGGGTCCATCGACTACGTGACCCCCGTGCAGTCTTTGAACGAGCTGGCGCAGGCGGCTTGGGGGAGGCTGTATAGCGCGGTGTGGAGGATGGTGGATGGCAGGGTGTATCCGAGCTGGATCAGCTTTGATGCGGTTGAGACGGAGGAGGGCAAGGCGTTGGCGATGGCGATGAATAGGTGTCTGGTGGCGGGGAAGTGTGGCAAGCTTGGTGGGAAAGCACCAAATGCTCAGCCTTTGGAGCTGAAGTGCCAGATTAAGGAGAAGTCATTTTGATGGCGTGGGACGTGAGCAAGAGCGAAGGTTATCGTTGGATATGGCTCTGTAATGGCGGAAGTTGAGATGGGGGTTTTGATATATGCTACCCTTCAATTTCAACGTTTGGAGGGCACGTAGACCGGACGATCTCAGCTGGTAGGTGTTGATGCCTTTTCAAAGGCCATAATCTGATATAAATATAAAGATCTATGGTTTTATTACTCCTGATCCCTTGCATAAGCAATGGGGAAATCTCTCGACCAAATGGTCTCCAGAATATAAGACAACCGAAACGCCGAGCAATGCCATCTAAGTGATCCAAAGCAGAAACACAGCCGTAAGACATGAGCTGCATGCATCACAAGCAAGCAGCTCACATCGCCATAAAGGCAACGAAGCCGACTACAGCCCATAACCAGCCAACTTCCACTCCGAGCACCCCTGCTCCGCTCACCTTGCCACAGCAACTCCCTATATCATACGACACGTTGTTCATCCTTGCCGCAACCTCAAACACCGACCCAGGGAAATTGCCGTAGTTGTAGTAATCCACGTTGAGGATGTTGGGAGCCCGTCCCCAGTCTGAGCGGCAGTTGTTGGCGGCCAGGCCCAGGCTGCCGTACCCCTCGTCGGCGTTGGTTTCGTTCAGGAGTGAGACGGCGGGAACGAGCAGCTCGGCGCCAAAGACGTCGAATTGCACATTGAGATTGTGGTTCACAAGCAAGAGGCGGTCACGGACGGTGGAGTCTTTCCGGCCAGGTGGTCGCTGAATCGTGCACGGGAAGTCGCGGTCGGTTGGATCGAATGGCGTCTAGATGATGTCAATACGTGAAACCGTTTCTCAGCAAGGGGATATCAATGCATACCTCTGACATGGCCGAGAACTCGTCGAGAAGCCATGGGTAGGCCGTCTGATTCGCCTCATAGTCCATGAACATGATGACCCGCTTTCCCCGTAGGATCAGGTACTCCAAAGTCGGCCAGTCGTTCAAAGTCATAGGCTGGTAAGGGGCTTCATACAAATACTTCACGATCCCCGTCGACTCGATGTACGGCGCATATGCCTCTGGCTTGGAGTAATTGCCGTTGCCCAGCATGATAGTGATGACATCGTATGGGTGATTGTCGACCCATCGCCTCACCTCCGTAAGCCACTTGGTGATAGGTCCTGCGTCCAGGAGATCGCAAGATGTATGGCAGAAGTGAGGTACCGAGCCGTTGGTCGGATACTGGATCTGCCCCTGGATGAACCTGATGCCGTCATTGAGCTGATGCGTCACATCGAGTTCCTGATTACTGCCACTGTTTCCTGGCCTCACAAAAGGCGAATTGTGAGCGCCAATGTTGGTGATGTTGCCGTATTTGCGCGTGCAGAGCTCGACGTGGTTGTTGCATGGCTGCGTGTTGGTCGGCTGGGCAGTCGTAGTGGCCTGCGTCCCATTGGGCGTGCCCGTTGGCGTGACGGGTGTACCGAAGTCGGTGAAGGTGAAGGTGGTGACCTCGTCGTCATTGTTCGCGCCCGTCAGAGTGATGCGACTGGCCTCGGTGTAGGTGCCGGTTGAAAGCTCCTTGCCATGGCCCTTGACAGACTCCGTTTTCGTACCCGTGAAGAACTCGAGGTCAGAGGTTCCGTCACTGAAGCTGACTTGCTGAGCCTGTACTGACAACAAGAGGCCAAGACCGGCGGTGAGAGCGGTAACTGCAGATCTCATGATTTGAGATGTGACCCAATAGCGTGGGCTTGTTGAGCTGGTGATGAAGGTCTCAACCTGTGGAGTGCTGGCAGGTTGCACAGCAGGATGCAATATGTCCCGCCAGTCAGAAGACTCGCTGGTCGTCGTATTAAGAAACGAGAGAAACAGCCACTATCGGCTAGAAAACGCCCTCGTCTTTCTTACAGGAAGATCTTGTGTGAGGTGTGATCGTGGAAGGCGGAAGAAAACGAGGCGTCACGCGAAGGGCTGCAGCGTGGCGCCCGTGCTTCGGAGCCAAGCAACGACCGGCGCGGCGGGATGACGACAGTTCCGCTACGGCGGTGGGCGGACGAGCTTTGCCAACTGACCAGCGCCAACTCAACCGGCCCAGGTTGATGACTCGTTCGTAACGTTCAGGCCGTACGATGCACTGAGCGTCAGCCAACTGACCCTTGTCTGTTTGCTTCACTTCTTGTGTCATGTAGATCAGGAGGAAAAGTTTGGCGACTCGATTGGCAATCCTGCAGATGTCTTAGACAAGATATTGCAATGCCGCACCGCTGCAGGTCTGATCGTGGTAGCGTAGTGGGCCTGTGGTGCTTTGTACCGGGGGGGAAGAGATCCGGCGCGTCGATCACACGGCAAGATTCCCTATTTTCCCCCTAGGGACCCAGCAGATTTGTCAATGGGGTTCAAGATGGAGAAAAAGCTTGCGTCAGCTCACTGGAATGCTTGTCGATCGCGTTGTACGACTTCTGGGTGAAGAGATTGACGATGCAATCCGCATGAAGGCTAACAAAAGTCGACGAGGTCGCGAGTCGAATCGAGACCTGATTGTACGATTTGGGTATGTCATGCAGGTGGATTTATTGAAACTCAGTCCCCATATCACCCTTCATGGACCGAAAACCAAGCCTTGTGTGTATGGACCCCAAGGTTCGGTAGTCAGCGCAGAGAGTTGGAATACGGGAGCGAAACCTCCAGGCGACTGGTTCAGGGCATTTGGATATGCGCGCGGTTCTGGGCACAGGCTGTGCCCAGAAACTCAAGATTGAACGCGTAATCGGTCGATGCCAGATCAGACTAGGTGCGAAGAGGGCCCAGATCTGACCCTAGCTCATCAGGGTATCTGCTGAGATGCTGGGATAAGGGGAAGGAGGAGTGGTCCACGATGACTCCACGGGGGTCTGAGCTTACTGCCATTTAGCTGGAGGATGGTGACACTTGGCGATGCGGCTGGATGGCGGTTGTTGCGGATGGAAGTGGATACGAGGAATGGTTGGAGGTTAGATATTAATGGTTGCAACTGATGGTGACGGGCCTAATGGCGGCGCTTGTTTCGTTTCTCGTGGGAAAGTTTCTGCTCGAGGGTGCCACGGAGCTGGAGTCTGTGGGTGTGTTGCTGCTACTCACCTTTCCTTGTTGTCGACTATCTACATCTGGCTGTGAGAACCAGACGGGACAGAAGCCCAGATCCCTGAGGCTGTGCTGTCATTCTGTGTCCGTGCCGGTGCCCATGCCCCTGTCGCTCAGTGCCTCCCCTGCAATAAGGAAGCGTCACCACTGCCGTCCCGACGCCGTACCCACCAATACTAGTACTTACCTAGCACCTCCACCAACAGCGCATCAACCACCGTCAAGCACCTGCTGAGCAGCAGCCTCAGGTCGACCCGGCAGTGATGTCAGTCCCTGAGATACCACCTCACTAGCCCCGCTACTTGTTTCTTGGGTGACTTGCGCCCCATGCCGGGCAATTGAATTCCAGTCAACGTCCAGCCTCTCGCTGTCGTTCACGATCCCTTCATACCTCGACGACACCTACTTGCTATCAAGCTCTTACCCAGCAGCTATCCCGCTCAGTATCAATCTTTCCGGCTGCTGGGATCTTACAGTATTGCTTGCGGCCCCGACAGGGCGAGAGGCGGCATTATGGCTGCCAGGACAGCACCCCCAACGCGGCGCAACACGGCCATCGCAGCCGCCGTCTTCTACTTCCTCACCATCCCCTTCCTCATCATGGTCCTCATCGGCAACACACACATCAACAGCACCCTCAACAAGCTCTGGTTCTTCAAACTCGACGTCTCCCACATCATCCCCATCAGCGTCGAAAACTCACAGCTCCTCAACTCAGTGGCTCGCAGCCTGGGTCTGCACGACTTCTACTCTGTCGGTATATGGAACTACTGCGAGGGATACAACGATGAGGGTGTTACGCATTGTTCGGCCCCAGAAGCGCTGTTCTGGTTCAATCCTGTTGCCGTCTTGGTCTCCCAGCTGCTGGCCGGTGCGACGATCGCTCTGCCGTCACAGGTCAACACCATCCTGACCCTCCTCCGCGTCGGCTCCCGCGTCATGTTCGTCTTCTTCATCACATCTATCGGCATGAATTTCATCCTCCTTCTACTCTCGCCCCTCGCCATGAAGACCCGTTGGTGGTCTCTCTTCATTACGATTTTCGGATTCCTCTCGGCTATCTTCGTTACTGTCGGCGCAATCATCGCTACAGCCATCGGCGTTGCGGCCAAGGTTGCTCTGACGGCCCAGGACCAACTCAACATCAGAGCCAACATCGGCATCACCGTTCTCGTCTTCATGTGGCTCTCTGCCGTCTTCACAGTCGTGGCGTTCCTGATGCATGCCGCCATGGGATGTTGCTGCAGGCCGGTCAGGGCAAATGATAGCGCACAGGCGACAAGGGTGTCAAGCATGGAGGAGAAAGACAGGCACGGTTTGCCCAACTTTATCCGGCGGAGAAGAGGCGGGAACACGTCTTCGACATCAGGTGGTCGCTGACGATGCATAGTAGCATCTCAGCCTTTTGGATGGCTAGCGAATAATCAAGGAAGAAGGAAGCATAGAACCGGACCCGGATATAGATGGTGGCGTTCACGTATTTTCCCTAGTTTTGAAAAGTCAACTGGAGCCGGCGCGGCGACGCCACGGGTTTTCACGACCCCTTTGACGATAGGTCGACACGGCCTTTTTATTTGTGTACCTTATGTCAATCCTGAACAAGTAATTCTCATTGCCAGTCGCCTTGTCCCACACGGTCTCGACAATACCGCGCACAGGCTTCCGATTCGGCGGGAAACAGGCTCGCTGCATTGGAGTGCTGTGATATTAGTCCGGACGCACAAGACATGTGAGCTTGAAGCTCTCAGCTGCTCATTGCATGGGCCGACGTCATCTCAACACAGCAAACCCACAGCGTCCTTGACCACTTATCTCGTAGAACCACAATGCTACCAGCGGCCAGAAGCACGGTCGATCGATTTGATCGCCCAAGTGCACATTACAGCAACAAGGTGAGTTCTCTACCCAGGAGTCGACAAATGCAAGGAGGACAGGTCATGCGATTACGATGAAGAGGGAAGGCAGAAGCGGTGAGTTGATGGGTATGGGAGAGCGGCGTACGAAATCATGTCAAGTGAGCCGAGCAGGGCATCTCGAAAGCACTTCACATGATGAGGACGTAAAGGGATGGTCTATCTCTTTGGGAGAGTGCTTGTTTCCATCTTGAATCCTTGGTGCTCCTTTGAGCAAGTACCAGGAGAGTAAGCATATTTTAGCAGGTGTGGCCGGGCAGTCTAGAGAGATACGTCTCATCACCCGAAATCGGTGTCATCTTCTGATAGCGACAGGTCTGAGGCAATCGCCAGTGGTATTGTGCTGGATACACAACTTTCGAGGAATTTATAGCTCCCAGAAAGAACATTACTAGTCTCCAAACAGCATCTACGACAGTCGGAACATTACTTTATCGAGACTTTTAATGTCGCAACCTACCGGTACTAAAGAGTTATGGTTCAAACGCTTGAGAAGAAGTACAATTGTCTGTCCCACCACCTAAAGTACTTCATGGCTGGTCGTACGCTCGATACCCTCTTTTCTGCTTGTTGCTCTAGCAGGGCTACCCCCAGCCTTAACCCATGTCCAATCTCAGAGCAGCAGCAACAGCCTCGGCTAGGCAGTGCCCCAATTTTCCCACATGCACGAGATAAAAGGACAGAGGAAAAGAAAGACATTTCATACAACTTGAAGTAGTCTCTGGCACGAAACCTCTTTTCATCCCACGTGCAGCCTGTCAAGCTCGGTGAGCTCAAACGACCATGGCTGCGTTATCCTTCTCGTGGCGCGCATGGTACTTGACCACCTATAACCTTACCCAAGCCAGCCTGTGGACTAGCCTATTCGTCTTGGTACTGTCAAGTCTTGAACAGGGTCCAGCGTATACATTCGCGACATGTGAGCCACTGGCGCGCTGGATACAAACGTTTGCACTGTTGGACGTCGTCCATGCCGCAGTGCGCCTGGTCCCTTCAGGTACCGCAACGACATTCACCCAAGTCGGGACCAGAGTCATTCAAGTCTGGGCAATCTGGTGGGCCTTCCCTGAAGCGATTCTTGGGTCAGACTTCTCGGAAAGGGAATCTCTCCAGCGAGAGTGGTACGGCGCCCCGAGTGGTACTTTGGCGTTTGTTGCGTTGCTTCTCGCATGGAGTGTTGCGGACGCAGTGCGCTATGCGTACTTAGTGTGCAAGATGCACGGCTTTGAGAGCCGGCTCCTCACTTGGATTCGGTGCGATAATATGAGTCTTCCTTATATCATGTATGCGTGAGTGCTAACTATCTCAGTTACTCGATGTTCTACGCTCTATACCCCGTCGGTATCAGCGCAGAGTGGTGGCTCATGTATCGCTCAATTGATCCCCTGAGCAGGGTCAGTGCAGCACTGCCTCCTCTCTTTTACTTTCTGCTCGCGCTTTACGTACCTGGTAAGTGTCGTGTCTGGACATAGATGGTGGGAAATCTGCTAACCGAATGATTCAGGTGCTTGGTTCATGTTCTCGCACATGACTAAACAACGAAGAAAGGTACTAGGAAAGCGCGGCTAGACTCCTTATCGTGCCATATTTTTCCTAGAAGAAAACGTAACGTAACTGCTTGACAGTCAAACCGTTACGGTCGATCGTATCCGTACAGAGCTTTCATCCGCGGTTGATTTCGTTATGTGCCCCTTTGAAAAGGTGGTGTCGTCCTCGAAATCAGTCAGCATAAGCAAAGGCGACATCACTCAGCCGACACCTCGATTCGTGGCCGCTGTCTACTGGAGGTAATCAGCGCAAGTCGATGATACGGACATAAGCATTCAGATTCAGCAGTAATGGCAGTGACGGCTTGATCTTACTTGCAAAGGCCTTATATTCACGCGGGCTCAGTGCTAGCATGGATTTGAATGTGACTAGAAGATCGTCATGATCAGGATCGTCTGATGTCGTCTTTGCATCGCTCGTGTGGGTAACCTAGGTTGCAGGCCCTGCACGATGTCAGCGATCATCCAGGCCTATGTATCCAACTACATATCTGTAGCTACAAGAGCATTATCCAGTCAATACTGCTGCATGGTTCGACTTGTCTAAAGTATGCTGAGATTCCGGCGCATCAGATGAATCCCCATCATAGGTCTGAAGCTGCAATGCTGCGCCTTGTTGGGCGGGAAACAGAGAACCAATAGTCTGGGTCTGCTGAAGGGGGGGCTGTGGCCTGGGCGCATGGCACTGCGTCAGACTGCATATACACTTGACGCTCCTGCATGAGATGGGAGGCCGCCATTTCTGCCGTTGGATTTGCCTGCCCCCCGAAAGCAAGGGTTGTTACTGGTGGCTCTGGATCTCGCACTGCTTGCCGTTCGGAACGGGTTCGCGCAACTTCCCTACCTATCCGTGTTTGCATCCTCCATCCACGGCCCGGAAAGGAATATCCCAGTCCGATAAGGTATCAGGTGTTCTCAGAGATGATAGGGCTTCAAGGAACTCCGACCAAGAGCCCAGGTGCGGGCCATTTCGATGGGACCTGTTCACCGGCCCCCAATCGTGATGATGGCACCCCTGCCAGCCCTACCATAAACAGCAAATGCGAAAGCGGGTCGAGGGACTTCATTCGCTCCGATGAATTGCTGTTCATCAAGCCCGCTGCAGCGAGAAGGTCATCTTCTATTCCTGGACATCAGCTGTGTGTCTCAGGTGCTGCCAGGGGCGACAACAGTCGCAGGTCAAGTAGTTGGGATCGTGACAGCGAGGAGACGAGTATCTTGTGAATTTATGAGTATCATGGACATGAGTTCCAGGAAGTCACTCGGTTCATCCAAGAAGCAGGGTGTCCCTGGTCCTCAGCTCTCTTGCGGGGTCTCTGTTGGTGGTGCCTGGGGGACGCGGTTGCGTTGCGTGTGGAGAGATGATGAGGCCACTGCCACCTTAAATCGGAACCCACCACCCACAACCCACTGCAGGCCACTCACAGAGCCGCAGAGGCAGCCGGGGCCGTACCGCATTCCAACTTGTAGCTGTAGTAGCTTGCAAGTCCCCTACTCAGACCAACCTTCAACCTGCGCCATACAACATATTCTCTGCCTTTTCTTGTTACATCCCATCACTTCTCGCATCATCTGATCTTACAGCCATATGTTGATTCCTTTACTCACCGCGTAGCACTGTCCATCAACCTTCCGTCGCTCGTTCAGCTCAGGCCCAGATCCTGCCGCTCGCTCGTATCGCAAACGCCACGAACCGTCAGGCCTGCAATCTCGCGGACCAGCTTCGCGATCCACTCCAAACAGCAACTTCGACCTGCCAACCCGTCTCTACGTTTTACGGATACTGTGTATATTCGAGACTTTCATCCGCAGCATCCTCCACAGAGCGCTGGTCGCCATGAGTGAGTCTTCAGACCATGGCGCACAATAGCGACGCCGGCAGAGAGCCTCTGCGCCAGCAGCAACCACCAGAAGAGCACCGTCTCTCCAGCCGCATATCCAGCTGGTCCGACATAAGCGACATCGATGCGAACACATACGACCCACACCAGTCCCCCGATGCCATTATACGACCCCGCGAGTCTCTCGTCTCCCTCGATTCCGTTAACTCCCTCACTCCGACACCTGAAGAAGACCCCGCAGACAATGGAGGCAGTTACCCGGGTGCCAGGCGCTGGAACGGCAGCAGGATGCTGTCCAGTAGCACTGCCTATACACCGGTCGGGGGAAGGGTCTCAAGATCGGCCTCGAGAGCAAGTCGGCAGTCATCCATGCGCATGTTCAGTCAGTCGAACAGGATCGATGAGGATTCCGAGGAGTACGACATGTCCCTGCTCCCGGCTGCAGCTCCGATCGACGGTGCCACACCCCTCAGCGCAATCCCAGATGGCGAGCCCGCGCCGGCGTTCGACCTGTCGGCAGGTCTGCTGCCGCAGACTGAGTACGCTCGAGAGCAGGAGTCAAGTGGGACGTTGACAGGCGGCATCGGCATCGGCTGGCAACCCGAGGCTCGCGTTCGCCAAGATGAGCTTCTCTCCAACAGTGCCGTCGAGCGTAGCTTATCGCGGTCCTTCACACAGCGTCTCGGCAGCCGTCGTCTCAACCGCGCCAGGGCTCTCCGAGACATGGGCCAGGAGGAGGCAAATCGCAGAGGCGAGGTCCTTGAGGTTGTCATGGAGGGTCCTGCGGACTTGAGCATCATGGAGGGACCCAGCATGATGGTTGACAACGACATGCGTCGCACGACTTTCCCCTCCAAGGAGCAGAAGACGGCAATTTTCTATCCTCAGTCGAACTGGAAGCCTTTCTCGATGCGATATCCATGGCTATGCATGCTTGTCCTGGTATCTGCCGGACTTGCAGCTATGCAGGAACTGCTTTACCAAAAGTACAAAGATGACGGCCTGCTGAGATTCAAGACTCCTGACGATGTCGGGCCGTTGATGTATTTCGCCGTCAAATTTGGGCCGACACTAGCTGCTGTGATTTACGGTGTCCTTTGGCAATTCACCGACTTTGAAGTACGGCGTCTTGAGGCGTACTATCAACTATCTAAACCTGGTGGTGCGCTTGCGGCCGAGTCCATTAACGTCGACTACGTGACGTGCTTCACCTTTTTCCGGCCCATACGTGCCTTCAAGTGCCGTCATTACGCCGTCGCCGTCTCCAGCATCGCTACCATCTTTGCAATCTCTCTTGTCCCAACTTTTGCTGCTGCCTCGATCATCCTCACGCCTGGTCGTCAAGAGCGTGCTGATAATCCGGACCAAGAAAAGGTGTTGGAGTTCGCATCGGCATGGTCGCGGTTATTGACATGCGTATTGAGCTTTTGCGCGCTGTCAGCATTGGTGCTATTTTTCTTACTACAAAAAAGGAGATCGGGCCTGCAGGCGGACGTACGTGGCATCGCTGGTCTGGCGTCCATGGCGGTCGTAAGCCACGTTCTGATGGACTTCAAAGACATGGACACGGCGAAGCACAAAGCTATTCATCATCGTCTGAAGAATCATCGCTACATTCTACGGAATCTGTCCCTTGCACCGGACGATGAAAATCCGCTGTCGACTCAGGACAAGGAGAAGTACGCCAACATCCATCTGTCTGAGAACCCGCATCCGCTGATGCTGCGCCCTGCGGGCAGCATTCCATTCATCATCTCTCTGATTGCCTTTATGGGTTTTGTGCCCACCTTTCTCTTCACGGGTGCTGATGTGGTCACCGCCCAAGCACCGTGGTTCGTCACGGCTTTAGCCGTCTGCCTCAAGCTATCATGGAGCAGTATGGAGACGGCAGTGCGTATGATGGAGCCGTACTATCTTCTATCGCGTCGGCACGCACCGTCCAAGACGTTGACACTCGATTACACAGCTTTACCTTTCGGATACCTTCCCATTAGAGCACTATTCAATGGGCATATACTAATGTTCTTGGTTGGCTTCGGTACGGTCATGGCCGAGTTCCTGACGATTCTCGTTACCGGTCTGGCCACGGTCGAAGGACAGGACGTGCTCAAGGACTATTGGAGAGATGAGCGGAAGAAAGGCAGCACCAGCACTGGCCTTGATGCTGGCACAGAGACAGTGCGATCCTTCACTGTATCGCTCGGTCTCACGCTCTTCATTCTCCTCTACATGTCCATTATCACCATTATTGTCTTCATCCGCCGTCGCCATCCTTTCCTCCCACGACAGCCCAATACCATTGCCTCCGTCCTCGCTTTCATCCACCAGAGCAAGATGCTCTACGACTTTGTGGGGACGACCAAGCTCGGAGCTGCGGAGCGGGCGAAACATCTCGACGAGAAAAGAGACACGGACGGAAACAGAAAGACGTACGGGTTGGGTTGGTTTGAGGGCAGGGACGGACAGCATCACTGCGGCGTGGACGAGGAAGAGTTGCTTGGGGACTATAAACACGGGAAGAGCTTTCAAACGAGCAATCAGCCTTGGAACACCAGGTGGGATGATTATTAGACAAGGGAGCAACTGGTCCTGAGATGGGATAATCCCCAAGGCTCAGGCTCCCGACGGCGTTTTGGTTATGGTTCGTCTTATGCGAGTGCATCTTGTCTTCTCGTCCGGACACTGCACTGCACCGCACCGGGCTGTGGAACATATACAGGCTTTTGGTACATACAGCACATACTCGAGAGCAGGCAACTTGGCTTACTAGACTACGATGGGGCTGAGACTCTAGACCTTGCAATGACTATGGAATCAATCGTGCGACAAACCATCCGACGCTCGTACTGAAGATCAACACGCCACCCAAGTGTCAAACAGTCAGAAGGTCGGGGGAGGTCTGAGCGCACGTTGCCCGGATGGCCCGCGCGCGCAGGAAGCTCTGCCGACTTGAGCAACAGCAGCGACAGAAGCAAAGGGCCCCCCATCCCTGTCGATCTTTTTGAGTTCCGCCCAGACTAAAGAAAAACAATGAAAGAAATCCACCGTTCAGCACACAAACCCAGCACTTACAACAACTAGTACGGTTGTGAGTGCCGAGGGTGGTGTTACAGCTTTAGGTGGCGCTCGGCAGCGCACAGATCGCCAGGGGGTGGTGGTTGTTAGTCGAGGCTGGGGACGATGAAACGTCTCAGTGCGTGGGCTTGCCGCACGTCGTTTCGAGAGGAGGCGTGAAGACGACGACGAGATTCAAAAGGTGGTGACTCTGCTCTCTCATGTCGGATCTTCGTTCAAGACTTCTAGACATTAATATCTGCATCTTTTTTTTTCCTTGCGTCTTTGGGAGTTTTCTGCGGCGCAAACAGTCACAATACTACACACATATCCAACAACACAAATTTACGAAATGGGCATTCGACGAGACTCGGCAGACGACGATATCTCTTCGACGGAGATGAACGAGACTCTTCTGAGGCCGAACTGGTCGGAGAAGCGCGGCGGTGCGCGAGGGTCCAAGAGCTGCTTCATGACGGCGATGGGCGTGTGGAAGTCCATCATCAACACCGTCCTGCTCGTCACGATCCTCGTCATCCTGCTTGTGAGGAACGACGCCAGCAAGCCCGAGAGGATGGATGTGGGAAGTGACTTGTCCCTGTCTGCGCCAAAGTGTAAGTGTGAACATCATCTCCCTTCGTGCGGCGAGTGGCACGTAATGTCTCTATCGTTCAATTTACTGACGATGGTGTTCCGTCCAGTCGCTCAGCAGATCAAGTCGTTCTCGCCGGACCCGGGGTTCGCGCCTGAGGACCCGGCTGAGTTTTTCAAGAATGAGACGAGGCAGAAGTGGCTGGACCTGGTGCCGAGTAAGTCTTTACTGAAACAGCTTCGCATATCGATCATCAGCAGAGCGTAGACTGACAGAGTGCAGAGGGCCTAGGATACGTCGAGGTCGCAATGGCCTATGAATACGACAACCTCCCAACACCGCTCCCCGAGTATCTGCCTAACAGCGTCTTCACGACTTCCATGACGCATCAACTCCACTGCCTCGTACGTGCTCGCTTCCCCTCTCTTCCTGATCTAGACCTATTTGCTAATACTCTTTACTCCAGTACTCCATCATCGAGGCCTACTCCGCCCTCAAGATGAACGACACATCCCGCCTCGGAGAAGAGACGCCTTGGCACATGACCCACTGCTTCGACTACCTCCGACAGAGCATCATGTGCGCCGGCGACGTGACCCTCGAGGGCATGCAGACGACGTTCCCGGAGGGCACCAATGGAAGTGACGGGTGGGACGCGACGCACGTCTGTCGTGACTATAACCAGGTGTACACGTACCTGACGAGGAAGAGGGCGAGTAATGACGTGTGGATTTAGATGGGGGGCTCTTCACTCCCGCCCTGGGGAGGGGATTCCTGCTGGTACTGGAACAGCGGTGGTGAGATGCATATCGTGGAGTTCAGGTCTGATATAAGAGCGAATAAATTGGCTTTTGATAATATTGCCCTCTCCGTTAACGCAAAGCTACGGAATGTTAGCCAACCAACATCTTGCATTATCTATTTTGGCTGTTGATGCACCCGTGCTGAACAATTGGTGTTCATCCTTACTTATATCACCTTTAACAACGGCACTGGCTAAGATGAAAGCATGTTGCGCAGCTCGTCACCAATTTATGGGCAGTAAAATTAAAGTAAATAAAAAATATTTCTGGAAACAAATTTGCCAGTCGTTTTCGTTCTACAATGTCCAGCCTCACTCAGCTCATCAACCTGAAGGACGGAGACGGAGTTCATGACCGTCACTATAGGGTATCTCGATCCCACGACAGGATGGACCATGCTGGCACGGAATACGAGCATCGCGCCACCATGTCAGACTCGGAAATGAGATCGCCTTTGCTTCACACCTGGTGCTGACACTGCATTACTTCTTTGGGCAATTGGAATTTTGGAATACACGCGGATACGCTTGCCCCTTGCATGCTGCATAATGGGTGCGTACTAAGCGTAAAAGGACTACAATGGAAGCTGCTTCGCCGCAGGGTGACCTCGTCGCTCACTTGGTACCAGTCGTAATGTACTGCTTTTCATAAAGTTCCAGGTAGCACTGAAGTCGCAATCATTGAGGATGTTTTATAGCGTTCGATTTCATGACGATGCCTCACTGTGCCCAAGCTACATGTTTAGAGTCAACTCAACTCGCTCCCGAGTCCACGTTCAAAGTTCTACACGTAGAGCATTTCCCCAATATACCAGTAACAGGCCAGTGCAAGACCCCATTGCACGGCCGTCGAAGTCGACGCAGAGCGCATCGAACTCTGGGTGCGCCCATCTGGAACTCTTAGTGTCGGCACTCGTACCAGAACCATGCGGCACGGTGGCACATGGTTACGGTTATATGCGGATCGTGGAAGCGTTAGCATCAAGAATTCACGATTCCAATGGAGGAACGAGGAAAGCTCCAGCACATCCCATAGAAGTCTTCGTCAGCGGTAGAATATATCGTTCATAATCAGTACCTCCAGAACCAGCCTGTAGGCTGAATCACATGGAGACCTCGATTCGGTCCACTCGCGGCACCGTTCATCACTACATGTTACTTCAGTATATAGTTCGTACGGTCTCTGTTGATTCACCTATGGCTGTTCCTGGGTGTGCCGTTCTGCTCTCGCAGCATCCCACCACCTTCACCTCACTCGAGGATCAGAGCACCATTTTCGCAGCCGATACCTAGAGCAATGCACGGTCGTGCCCTGGATGCGCGTCGAATGCCCGCATCCGAACCAGTAACTTACCTTGTGAGTGCACATGGTGTTTCGGGGGTGGGTAGAAGAGTGGTTGGATCTGTTCTGTTCAATAGTCAATAGACGTGAGTCGTGACAAAGTTTGGCTCCGAGTCAGTACGTGTCGATGTCGATGTGGTTGGAACACTTGTGGAGGAGACTACTTCAGCTGATCGGGGAGATTCATATGTGTAAGGTCAAAGTCCTTGGACTAGATGATTGTGCCTGCCAAACACAAGGAGTCTTCGCTTTGATCCCATCGAGTACGGTTCAAATGATGCCAAAGCGTTCGTGTAAGAGCTTTAATGTCAGTGGTTGATGGTTGCGTGCACAGCAAAACAATAACCCCCTTGAGTACCGTCGAATGATGCTAAAGCGTTTGTGAAAGAGCTTTGATGTTAATGGTGGATGGTGGCGTGCAAAGCAAGCAATGCCCTTCTTTCGGTTCCTTTGTTGGAGGGCATTCGATGTGCCAACTTGTCTGAGTGCTAATCCACGTGGTATCGGAGGATGGCCTGCACCAGAGGCTCAACCAACATCTGTATGCCTGTAGATCATGATCTTCTGACAAAAGGAGTTGGAGGTGTGGCCTGTTGCTGGAGACAGTCACAGTGACAACCATTTTCTCTTTGCTGTTATAGCGACGAGAGATTAGGGTAACAGCTCCTGGCAAGGCAAGACACAGCTGGCTCGTACATCAACACGCCGAATAGGATCGCACGGTCTTGGCGCCATTTGTGCGGTTCGTACCGCTGGACGTTGGCAGATTCCGAGTCGCCGTCGGGCGTAGCTAGCCGACTTGTTCGGGGGCGGAGCAAAGCGAAGGACTGGCCTGACCGCGATGGCCTATAACCCTTGCACTCGGCATGCTGCCGGCTGTCTTCCCCGTTCGTTGGCCAGTGTGGTGACGAGATTGGGACTGGCATTTTAGAGGGGCATTTGATTCGCGTCTATTCGAGCGATTACGTGCAAACTATTGTTGGGCGGTGTTGGCATTCCAGCGGCAGTGCGGCGCCGAGAGCTTGGTGTCGTTGGTGCTCTCAAGACTACAGCGCAGTCAGTGTGCTGGAACAGTTAACGACAATGCTTTCAAGCACAGGAGCAGCTAATACGACAAGTATGCGTGAGGTTGAGTGCCTCTACTAGGGGCATTAGACAAAGCGCCAGGCCAGCAGCGTTCAGGGAGGTCTCCACGAGGCAGTGCAGAGACACGGCAAGCTTACTCGAATGGGAGCTTCATCTCGTTTCTCTTTCATTCCCCGTCTTGGACTTGTTTGCTGATCAGAATGAACAAAGGACCGGCGTTTTGTTCGGTGTGAAGTGGTGTTTGAGGTGCGCGAGTGGTGGCCCAACACGAGACGTCGCAGTGGCCGGGACCGGGTGTGCCGGCAGTGCACTTGCGACGAAGAAAGAAAGAAGCATCTTGCGTGAGGCGTTTGGCCTGATTCCACACGGTTGCATTGTCAATCGAATTCCTTGTTTCGGATGTTAACGCGCATGGTGGCCGATACTGGGGCAGAAGAGGGAGCAGACTATGACGAAAGTGTTGTTTATTGGCAGCCGTGGTGATCTGCATGCCGGCACCACAGGGAACGGGAAGTCGATGATGAAGACGCGCATCCAACAGGGAAGCAGCTGGTCGCAAAACAGGGTGTGACGGCCGTGAGCAGCCCAAGGGATGAATGATGACACGGAAAAAGCGAGAGGATGGTTTTGTCTGTTAGCATCGATACGAGATCTGAGCTCCACAGCCAGGGGTTGGCTTTCGCGCGCTACTTCCTGAGACAGCCGCGATGACGCGTACCAGCAAGTACCTGCACAGCCTCCGCCTGATGGCGCTACTGAATGCCAAGGCAGCGACACTAACAGAAGAGACTTTGTCTGGGAGGTGTCAGGCGAAACAAAGACAACCACGCAAGTGGCTGGCGGCGGCATGAACGCGAAGAATTGAACGGGCCTCGCATTTCATTGTCTGCTGCACTTGCTCGTTGTAGATAGTGTGCCCCCCTGTCTTTATCGATTTTTCTCGTGTTGGCATGTACCTGATCGGGTTTGCTCGTCGAGGCTGTGCTCACTGCGTTCATATCCCAATCCCCTCTCATGATCCAGTCTTTAGACTCGTCTCCCTCCATCTGCTGCTACAATACTTTAGCACGGCGATAGAAATCTTCAGCGCTGGGAGAAGCGTCTGATCCCCTGAAGCTACGCACCATCAGGTGGGTTCCAGTCCTATTTGTGGTGCCAGCGGCCAAGCCGTAGCGCTTGCTGCATCCGGCTCCGGCTCGTCCAAGCCAATCATTGTGGGGCTTCCTTTAGCGCTCTTTGGCGAATGCCCAGCGCTGCCCAGCGATTCCCAGGGGATTCCCACAGTGCTGTTCCCCCCTGTCGTCCACCTCTCGCAGGTGCGCACCCCCCAGAAGTCAAGGTTCCATCCACTGTCCACACTGGCACACACTGCACACCCTCCCCAGAATCGCCCTCGCCTGTTGATTGACACCCGCCTCTCTCCTTCTCGTTGCCCCTGCGTCGTCCCTCGTGCTTCTGTCCGCCTCCTCCTCTTCACTCCTCCATCATCCCGCATCCTCTCCAGACCTGACGCTTGCGGTGCGAGTCGACCATCTACCAATCTCGACAACGTCTGTCATTCAGACATCGACTCACCACTCGTTCGTTCGACTTTCGCTTCCCTCGTCTCTGATTCCTTCGTTTCTGCCATTCGACTTCAATCAACACCCTCGCTACTCACCACACCAGCGTCTCGCGACCGATCACCCCGACGACCACGACGACTCCAAGCCTTCTACCATCTTAATTGGCTTCTCGACCATCGGCTACAAACACAACCTGGTTCTCTCAGCTCTCTTGACAATCCCCGCAATCGCGACCGGCTGAGACCGCTCTCCGCCAGACGTTGTCACCATGCGGTTGTTTAACGCACCGTTGCTCGCCCTTGCGGCCATCTCGACCTACATCGCCCCTGCTGAGGGTCAGCGTATGCTGAAGTCCACCTCTCTCAACACGTGCCAGGAGAAGTCTTCATTCACCGCCAGTCTGTTCAACGTTGTCTACACGCCCAACAACAACTCGGCCAGCGTCGAAATCGTCGCTACTTCCTCCGTTCAAGGCCATGTCAAGTTCGACGTCACAGGCTGGGCCTATGGCTATCGGTTCCTTCACGAGACTGTTGATCCTTGCGATCTCGATCTTGCTGGTCTCTGCCCCATGGTTGCTGGAAAGATCCCTTTCGGTTTCGCCATTGATCTTCCTGAGTCTGCGAAGAGTGCCATTCCCGGTATCGCCTACAACATCCCCGATCTCGACGCAAAGATTCGGGTGTACGTCAACTTGACCAAGACCGGCGAGACTGCTGCTTGTGTCGAGGCCGAGATTTCCAACGGCAAGACTGTCGATCTCCTTGGTGTCAAGTGGGCGACTGCCATCATCGCTGGCCTAGCTCTCATGTCATCCGCCGTCCTCTCCGGTCTTGGTCACACCAATGCAGCTGCTCACGTCGCTGCCAACTCCCTCTCACTCTTCGGCTACTTCCAGTCTCAGGCCATCGTCGGTCTCACCGGTGTCCGCCAGCCACCAATCGTCCAGGCTTGGACTCAGGATTTCCAGTGGTCCATGGGTATCATTCGCGTGGGCTTCATGCAGGATATCTTCACTTGGTACCAGCGGGCGACTGGAGGCAAGCCCTCATCCATCTTTGACTCGCTCACCACAACCTCCGTCCAGGTTCAGAAGCGTGGCCTCGAGATTGCCGCTGCCGGTGTCGATCTCTTCAAGCGTGGTCTGGCCAGAACACCTGTCGCCAGCCTCGTGAAGCGTGGGAACATTGAGAACGGATCTGGCGGTTTCATCGTCTTTGGCATCCAGCGTGTTGCGTTCCGCGCCAAGATCGAGACGACCAACCTCGTCTTGACTGGTATTGTCTTCTTCTGCATCTTCGTCATTGCTACCGTGCTCTCTCTCGCCGCCTTCAAAGGTATCCTCGAGCTGGCCGCTAAGCAGAGGTGGATGAAGTCGGAGAAGTTCCAGGAGTTCCGCAATGGATGGCTCACTATCCTCAAAGGAGTCCTGTTCCGCGTTGCCCTTCTTGGCTTCCCTCCGTTGACCATTCTGTGCCTGTGGGAGTTCACGCAGGTTGACTCGCCCGCGATCGTGGTCCTTGCCGTCGTCTTCTTCTTCGGTCTGCTCGCAACGCTTGCCTGGGGAGCTAGCAAGGTCATTCGCATCGCACGCCGCTCTGTCGCCATGCACCGCAATCCCGCCTACATTCTGTTCTCGGATCCCCAAGCTCTCAACAAGTGGGGTTTCCTCTACATCCAGTTCCGCGCCTCGGCCTACTACTTCATCGTGCCCATGCTTATCTACACGCTCATCAAGGGCATGTTCGTGGCTTTTGCTCAGCGCAGTGGCATCGCTCAGGCTATCGGATTCCTCATCCTCGAGGCTGCTGCCCTGATTGCGGCTTCGGTGCTCCGTCCCTGGATGGACAAGCCCACCAACTCTTTCAACATCGCCATTTATGCTGTCAACTTTGTGAACGCCATCTGCATCCTGATCTTCTCCGATGTCTTTGGTGCTCCTCCCATGGTCAGCGGTGTCGTCGGTGTGGTGCTCTTCGTGCTCAACGCCGCCTTCTCGCTCATTCTCTTGCTGATGGTCATCATCTCCACTTGCGTCATCTTCTTCCGCAGGAACCCTGATGCCCGCTACCAGTTCATGGCTGATGACCGTGCGTCATTCATGAAGTCGCAGACTCAGCTCAATGCCACCACCGAGCTTGATGCTCTCGCTGCCACAGCCCGCGGTGACAAGGCTGGTTATAACAAGTCTCAGCTCGACCTTGACGACGACAATGATTCCATGATCTCGCACAGCCTGGTCCGCAAGCATGGCGCATCGGACTCGCAGGCCTCTTTCCACAATGGGCCTCGTTCGCCAGCTCAGCCGAACATGCCCCTGTTCCCTGCTGGACGTCCAGAGAGCCCGTTCCGCTCGGCATCGCCCAGCCCATACAATCGCTCCGGTTCATCACTAGGTCAGCAACGGCAGATGAACAATGCCAGTCCCGCTGGCGGGTACCGACCACCACCGGCGCAAGGCTCAAGGTAAGAGCGCCTCCACTGGCAAGCTATTGTCTGTTCATTTCGCTGACTCTCTTTTACAGCCCATGGCAACGAGGTGCTGGCTATGATCACTAAGGCAGATGCTAGAGATGCGGCATTGAAGCGCATGGCAGATGTTGCTCGATAGAGATCTTTACTGTACTTGTCTTGGCTGGTGAATTGCATCTGCAAGAGTGGCAACTAAGGCGTTGGGAAATTCTTGGCTCACAAATGGGAGCAATTTATGCTATTTGCTTTTGTCGGCCCTTATGTGCCATTACCTCTTATCACCAAACTACGGCTGTTTCCTTGCCCTTTTTTTTTCTTCATCCCCGTCATTTCGTTTTGTATATATGTATCACCAATCTGCGGATCAGGATACAGGAGACGGGCCGAGCACTACTCTCAGGCTGGTAAGGAGCACAACTCACACACTGGTAAGAGAAGAATATCTTCTCGGAACACCAGTTGGGCCTCTGGTCATCTGGATTGTCGTTTGGCACACATACAAAGGGAGATGTCTGAATCCATCCCCCGGCGTTGCAACATCTTTGTCTAAGTAGATGGAGGATGTGGTGTGGAGGTTCCTGAGGCAGCCATCATAGTCGAATGAATATTTTGTACTTCAAGCGCATGATGTCTCGTTTGGTGTGATGTGTGTGTGTGGGAAGGTTGGAGATGAGGGTTGCGCCGATGCAGATGTTGACTGGTATGCGGCGGGTTGTTGGGGGTTGCATTCCCGTTGAGGCGGGAATGAGGTGCAACATTGGACTGGAACATGAGTGACGATGGATGTATGGATGGCATGGCAATTGTCGTAGGATTCATTCAATCGATCGAAGACAATTGCGCGATCCCACTGCAACAAAGGCAAGTGGTTCTCGGGGAATTGAAACATATGGGAGAAGCCATCTCGATGGTGCGTGACTGACTATGTGCGAGGCTCTAGCACTTCAGCCCCTGGCCTGGGGTCAAGAAGGGTGACTAAATCAGTGATGGGTAGCCGAAAGAGTCAGGGACAAGAGCCTCTAGACGTGATAGATAGTCGATACCTAGTCATGTCCCGCTCGTATCACATCCAATGGGCTCGGTTGCATGCCGCCTGTCGTGAACAAACTCGTTCTGTATGCCGGCAGTCAGGCAAGACCATGCTCCTTCGGGAGGATCTGCGGGAGCCGGAGGTGTTGCTTGATTGATAAAAGACGGGGAATGACGGGGCAAAGCCGACGTACCCGAAGGTCGAAGGTCCCTGTTTTCCCTCTCCAGGCGAAGGTGAAGGTGAAGGGAGGCCAAGGTCCTTCAACGGTTCTTACCTGTTGCATCGAGACTACGAAGAACCGGCATCGCCGCTTACTGGATCAGGCCACAGACCCACGGAAGAAGGCTGCATATCACTACCATGTCACCATATCACAGATGGTGGTTCCACTGGGACTACGACTGAAGAGAGCAAGTCTGATCACGGAGAGGGAGGGTCTGGCACGGCCTTGGCCTTGTTCGCCCAATCACCTGATGTGTCAGGATCACAATCTGGGCGGACCTGCGTCCGCTGTCAAGTAGTCACCCACCCAGAAGGAAGTATGGAGGGCATGGAGGGGGATGGAAGAGAGAGGGGAGGGGGGAGAGAAGATAGAGAGGCCATCATCGATCGCGCAACCTCGATGGAACATTACATGGAACCCCATCCCATCGGACAGTGGCACCAGAAAGAGGGAAGCAGCTCCGCAAGCCACTTTTCCAGGCAGCTCTGCGGAATCAAGATATTGAGTTTCGTCCAGCACGCGGGACGGCGGCGGGAGGGAGTATGGAGACTGGCAGAGAGAGAGGGTGGGAAGACGTTTTGCTTATCCGCTGGGGGGGGGGGGGGGGGAACCAGTAGTGGGGTATGTTCAGGCGGCAAATGCTCACTATTAATAATGTAAAAATAAGGAAT